>OW119934.1:94746398-95328898 GCA_933210815.1 Meta bourneti
AAAACATTTTGTGATTGAAAGATATACACGTTCGTGTCCTTTACTTTAGAATTTACATACACAGAATTTCAAACTAACTCATTATTTTCTTATTTGAGAGCGATGAGCATTGGTGTCTTCGATTCTAGAATTTTCAGAATGAGCCCTATTTGAGACTTCTGAAGTGAAAATTTTGTAATTGAAAATATGCATTTGCCTTCTTCAATTTTAGAATTTACATCAATGCACAGAATTTCAAACTAGCGTAGTTGAGAGAGATGCACTTTGGGGTCTTTGATTTTAGAATTTTCAAAGTACATGCCATTTCAAATTTCTAATATGAAACATTGTAATTGAGATTGCCAAAGCTTACTGCTATGTCGCGCAGACCAATCAGATGACGAATCAATGGATGGGAGTCTCCTCCCGTCCCGTGGTCCAATCAGATTGTGAATGTTCGTTTCCAAGCGACACATGAAAGTGGGCTAAGGGTCACGTTACTACTAGTTTTAGTCACATGATCATGAGCTCATTAAAAAGGTTATTACTCTACTTTTATATTTCCTCAAAGGTGGACAACCGCTCCAAATTCTACATCTGCGTGACGGGTCTGTTAATGGCTTATAATGGATGGCTACTTTTGTAGATCTAGACTTGAAATTTGGCACATATCCTTAAAATTAAAATTATTTGAAGAATACAAAATCTATTTTTTTTCACAGGAAAAGAAAATGTCCTCTTGAGTTTGAAGATAAACTTACTCATTACAATGCGTCTAGGATGAATGATGAAAGAATCTAGACTGGTAGAAATAAATTTGCGCTATTTTATATATGGATTCAGAGACAGACTTTCAGAAATTAATGATTCTTCCCACCATATCTTTTGAAAGTATTAACTATGCTTCCGCTCCTTGGAGTCTGGCGAACTGTAATTTTTATTTAGTTTTAAAACTCCCTTAAATTATTTAGTCGCCCTCAGAGGTGTGATAAACTCAACTCAGAATTTTTATCTGAGATCAAACAGATCATTAATAATCAATCATGCCGTAATGACGTGATGTTTCTTAGCCGAACTCGCTTGTTGTAGCTTCCATTATGAGACATGCCCGGACTTAGTTTAGAGCCAGGGGATAAATTGCATCCAGCACAAAACTGCAATTGGAAATCGTTTCTTGAACTTGTTCTATGGCACTGCAAAATTCCGTTAATGTTATGTTGCATTCGGTAAAAAACTCGCCTGGAGTTTTAAAAAGGCACGATAAATAATCAATGCCGAATACTTCTTAAACTACAAGCATTGAGAACGTGGGCTTTAATGCACATCCCAAGACACGTGAACTCCAAGAAAACTATCGACATTCTAATTATCATAGAACAGGATTCACCTGATTCTCAACTGTAAAGTCTGATTTATAATGCATTGAAGATATCTGAACAGAAAACTTTTGTCACGTTGACGTGGTAGCACGAAGAAAATGGAACAAATTGCGGGAAATGTCATAGAGGAGTACAGGATTGTGAATAGTTAAAGGTGTTTGTTTACTCATTGTAAATTTATGTTTCCGGCTGTGTAAAATCCAGGTATGCATTGTATATAATGCCTAGAAATAGTTTGAATACCTGACGTTTCTGGGCAAAGCATGAAATGTTTGTGTTATTTTAATGATATATACATTTCTGGGCATTGTATATACCTAGGTATTATACAGTAACGACAGTATAGTATTTAGACAACGTATGGAAAGAGAATAAAAAAGGCCTTTATTAAAGAGGTACGCACGTAAGCAATTGAATTAACGTCACACTGAAGCAACACACATGGCTATTGGTGACGCTCCCAATAGCCCGTAAATCCCAAAGGGAAAGACAACACCTCGTAATTTTGAACCACGATCAGATGACGGGGTCACACTCAAGTGTATCTGTACAGGTGTCATCTTGTGGACTCGGGATTGGCTCACATTACAACTCAAGTGTATCTGTACAGATGCCATCTTGTGGACTCGGGATTGGGTAACATTGCTACTAAAAAGTATCTGTACTGGTGTAATCTTGTGAACTCGGGATGGCACCTTGTTTGTTTGACCGAAAATGAGACATCGGAACATATTTTATTTTACTGTACTGGATAGAGCTTTTTAGAAAACTTTTGACAAAATCGTGTTCCTCCCAGACGATTGCTATAGATTTTTTTTGCCTGGTAGGTAGGTATTTCACACACACACACACACACACACACACACACACACACACACACACAATTAACGTCCCACTGGAGCAACACAACGGGACATTGGTGACGGTCCGGGGTCAATCGCGAGGGAAAGATCCGAGGGCAAAACCACGTAATTTCTAACCACGGACAGATGACGAGGTCACACCTGAGTTTGCTCCCCACTCTCCAAACTTTCACACGACGCCAACGTGAGGAAATTTGAGGCCACGATAGATTTAACGTGCACCAGTCCCATTTGTACACGACGGTCTTTGGTTGCATTCGAACTCGCAACCCTCCGGTTGCTAATCCGATGCTCTTCCAACCGGGCTACCGCGGTCCTGCTTTTACTGATGACCATTAGATTGTATAGAAGACACCGCGAAATCAGCGCTCACAGACTCCGGATTCCCGTTATGAAGTTGATAAGTAGAAATATCGCATGTAGAGATATATCATCACGTATTAATAACAGTTTTTTCTAAAACAACTTTAATTATTACAGATTTAGCTAAATGTTGTATAGGCATACTAATGCTCTTATCTATTTTTGAAATTAAATAAAAACTACCTAGCATATATTATTCTAAGAGATGATGGGAAAATTCTCATCCGAACTCCCCAAGATTTGCGGAGACCCATTTCAGACCTTTAAAGAGTTCTGACCATCCATCTCTTTCTGGACCCATGGCAGACTATTCCTTCTATTACTTATATCACTCCAGGCAAGTTGTTTTCAACATTGATCATTTGGACGTGTGTATAGCACTTAACCCCCAGAACGTCGAGAGATTAGCTAGTAGTGTAGTGTTGTTTTTACACCAAAACACACACTTAATGACTAAATAACCACATCTTTCTAAAGAATCCATCGATCCTTTCAGCCTTTAGAGAAATTTCTATTGGTCCTTTCCTTACCCTTGTCTACCAGTTTTTTCTTATTTTGTATTTGTAAGATGCCATGGTACAAATTTCATTCCCCTTATGAAATATTCCATCATTGATTATTCTTAACTGTGCATCACAGGAATACGGCGTTTCAAGAGAGTTACACTATCTTAAATGCCCAGTTTCAATTGAACTTTTTGATCATACCTTTGACTCTCCCTTTTCCTCCAACCAGGGTAGGTAGGTATTTAATTAATGTCGCACTGGAGCAACACAACCGGCTATTGGCGACCATCTGGGTTCTAACTCGAAGGGAAACATCCAAGGAGAACACCACGTAATTTTGAACCACGGTCAGATGACGAGAAACAAGCAGTGGCATAATAGTTTCGAAAAGTCGGATTGATTGAACTCATCTGATCAAATTGACCAAATCTTCATATTTTCTCAGATCTTCAAGTGGATACAAACTACTCTTTTTTATCAGGTTTTACTTATTTGTTATTAGAAATATGTTATGGTACAAACTTTGTTCCGCTTATTAAATATTCAATCACTGATTATTCTAAGCTTTGGGAACCACAGGAGTGTGGCGTTTCAAAAGCACTTCTCAATCTTAACCCTCCAAGTGGTTTCGACGAGATATCTCGTCCATCAAGATCTGAATAATTTTACTAATGACGATATATCTCATCATCAAGATATTGCTGATTTTTTTATGATGAGATCAAGATCTGGTCGGTTTTGCTGATGACGAGAAACCGTCGAGGCAGCCACCAGGAGGTTTAAATACCCGCTTTGATTGAACTTCTCGCTCATAATGTTGACTTTCCTTTTTCCTCCAACAAGGGACATAAACTTATCGAAAAGTTGGATTGATTGAACGCACCAGATCAAATTGACCAAATCTTCAAATTTGTTCATATCTTCAAACAAATACAAACTACCCTGTTTACCAGTTTTTACTTATTATGCAAATTTCGTCCTCTATGAAATATTTAATCATTGATTATTCTTAACTATAGGAATCCCAGGAGTTAGGCGTTTCGAGACCAAGCACGTGGCAATTAACTAAAACTTAAATTCATTCTAAGATAAAATCAATTAAAATGGTGATGGGGGACTCGAGGGACCCATCTTTACTCGAGGAATGTAGCTGAGGAAGAAATATGCAAGCAATCGATACACAGGCCTCCTTATGGGAAAGAGGGCAAGATCATCACCTATGGGGTCTGGGTTCCCACTGGATTGGTATTAAATATTCCCTATTGCTGAATTTTTAATTAATCGATGCTTGGGAACTAGAGCGAACATGAAAAGGGCTTAAAATTAAAAGTATAAAGCAGTTATCATTCGCGAGGCTTCCATTACATACTCTTCCATAATTTATATACAGGGTGGCCATAAAATAACTTTTAATCTTTGGAGGCAACTGTAACTAATTTCAGTAAAAGGAATGGAATCGCAGACGTGGAATATAAGTAAACTAAGCAATGCTATTGAGAGGAGCTTCAAAAAGTGTGATCAACATACCAACTAGTAGTCACGTGACTGCTCTGTGAAAAATTTACTTGGTTGGCGGATTTGGTATCTTATCGTCTCGTTTGGCGATATAACGTCTTGTGACGGAGATGTGTGAATGTGCATTTCTATAGAGTGGCAACAGAAATGGTCAAATTGCCAAAGTCGCGTGGACCAATCAGATGATGAATGTTAGGTTCAACCCAGCAGACAGAAGCAGTCTAAGGGTCACGTCGCTGCTAGTTTTTGTCACATGATCCTGGGCACATAAAAATGCTACCATTGCTCACTCTACTTCTATATTTTCTCTATAAATGGAACCAAATTTGGCATTGAGACTTTTGAAGACATGATGAGATGCATTCCATGATAAAAAAATTAGTACCAAAATTTGTTGATAGGGGAAATTTGGCGCTTTGGAGCCGGAAACAGTCGAACATTTGCATTAAACGCAGATAAAATGGACTATGCAGTTTCGACTGCGTACTTGATAGCAGCACCACTAATTTCAATAAGGTAATAAGAAAGTTCAGGCAGTTATTCGAATTATTGATGAGTTGTGCTCAGTATACATCTACCTTGCCACAGCATGCGTTACGTGTTAAGATGTTTAAACTTAAACAATGCAATACACGAGCGGATCCTCGGGAATTTAGAACACTTCAAAACCTGGGTACAGCTCCCAGCCCAGATGTTATTACACTCCGTTTTAGAGCATGCCGAACGCTGGATGCAATTTATTGTACACAGGAAACGTCAGCTCATTGAAATCGGTCTATGTGGCCAAAGGTAACTTGATTCTCACTCGTCAAATGATAAAGTGAGGTTTGCTCTCCAGACAGTAAAAATTTTAAGTCGATCAATCCAAGAGTTTTGTAGATATACCAGCCATGCATGGGAAAGTTGTTCCTAGAAAAACGTATTTAAAGTTTAAGTAGTTATCGGAAACATATTCAGTACTTCTAGTATTTTCCCGCAAACCTGCTATACCAGTGCCATGCAGTGTGAATATCTATTGATCGCCATCTTTTGATGACAAATAGTTGCATATTGACTTCACAGAATTTACACCTTTATGAAGTGGCACACGCTCCCAATTCAACATCTGTGCGAGTCTGTTTAACCTTCCAAGTTGTTTCGACTAGATATATCGTCTATCAAGATCTGAGCAATTTCGCTCATGACGAGGAACCTCATCACCAAGATGTTGCTGATTTTTTTATGATGACGAGGTCAAGATCAAGTTAGCGTTATTAATGACGAGATACCTCGTCCACATCAAGATAAGTGGTTAGTTTCGCTGAAGACAAGATACCGTGTCGAGGGGACAACCACCAAGAGAGTTAATGGCTTATAATTGGAACAATTTTGCTAATTTCGATTCGAAATTTCGCACTCATGTTCTTAAGACCCTTAAGAATAAAATTACGTGGAAAATCAATTCTATTTTAAAAAAAGGAAATCCATCTTAAGTCGCGTGAATAATTGTCCTACTCATAAAATTTTAGTGAGCGTTACACAACGTTAAATATCTCATGTTAATTGCACTTGTCGCTCATATACCGTTGAGTTTCCCTTTTCCCCCAACCAGTGAAATAATCCTATCGAAAAGTTGGATTGACAATCTTGTGTCTGTTCGTCTAATATGTTAAGTCACCAGGACAAGACTTTGAGTATATCTTCACTCTCACTTCAGCGACATTTCCATTAATCACAACGCTGCTGCTATCGGATACACCCACGATTATTCAACCTCGCACGAGTCACTTACGTTTCGGATAGAAATTAATCCACGTAGCGTCTAGCTGAATAAAAGAAGACGGCCGAGTACCCGAGAACGTGCATGATTAGGCGAAAGATGCAAGTTTGGGGCAGGAAAACAATCTCTACAAGGGATCCTATTCTAAGGAAAGAACCAATATAATATTTATAAAGTTTGAAGAATCCATGGATTCTTTCACCTAAGAAATGAGATTATTTTGCCCTTAAGTGTGCTGTGACGTAAGTGCAATACTATAATACTCAGAACTCTGCGAGACACTGAGAGGGTTAAATACCCGGTTTTAATTCTTCTCACTTAAACCATTGACTTTTCGTTTTCCTCCAACCAGAGATATAATTATATCGAAAAGTTGGATAGGTAATCTTGTGTCTGTTCGTCGAATATGTTAAGTCACCAGGACAAGACCTTGAGTATATCTTCCCTCTCTCTTCTGCGACATTTCCATTAATCACAACGCTGCTGCTCTCGGATACAACCACGATTATTCAACCTCGCACGAGTCACTTACGTTTCGGATAGAAATTAATCCACGTAGCGTCTAGCTGAATAAAAGAAGACGGCCGAGTACCCGAGAACGTACATGATTAGGACGAAAGATGCGAGTTTTCGGCAGGGAAAAGAACTAATCAGCATCTAGCCTGTCATGATATAGCGATTTTCTCCGTTTAAATCTAATCAGCGTTCGCCTGTTTTTTTGTTATTTCCAGTGTCGATACCTGTTTTCTGTTTTATCCTGAGCAGTGAATCCGGGAAAGTTTGAGTATTTCTATCTGTGTGTGAGGAGATGGGGAAATCGATTAAGTGGACAGTGGGCTTTCAAATCTATAAAACGATACTTCAATTTTAGCGTTGAAAGACAATCGATATCAAATTCTGTAGATAGTAAAATAATTTTCAAATGCGATAATTTTACTATAATTATTAATCTAAAAACAGATGGATCGAATCTCTTGGAACTTGATTATTCAAGGTTCAATTTTAACATAGATTTGTAAATCGGCATCGAAATTGGGTGGTGTCATTGGAAATTACGAAGTGCGAACCCAAAATGTTGAAAGTTAATATTGAACTAATTACTACTCTCTCCAGGTAACTGTTAAAAAATTCATATTTTTAACACACACTCTTCCGAACTCTTAACTAATATTTTTATACTCTTATTTGCTTAAGCTTACCATTGACAGAATTTTAAAAAATGCTTTACAGCGCTATTGCGGGGCCACGGTAGCCCAGTTGGTAGAATCGGAACCATAGGGTTACGAGTTTTAAACTCGATTCAACCAAAGACCGTCGTATATGTGGGGGCTGGTGCATGTTAAATATATCGTGGCCTTAAATGTCTTCACATTGGAGTGGTGTGCAAGTTTGGAGATTGGGGTGCCAGTTCAGGTGTTGACCTCGTCATCTGACCGTGATTCGAAACTGGGTCCAGCCAAAGACCGTCGTGTACACGGGGGCTGGTGCACGTTAAATCTGTCGTGTGCTCAAATGTCTTCGCTTTAGCGTGGTGTGGGTTTGGAGAGTGGGGTGTTGTTCTCATCTGACCGTGGCTCAAAATTACGAGGCGTTGTCTTTGGATTTTCCAATTCGGGTTTGATCCCGGACGTCGCCAATTGTCCGATGTGTTGCTCCAGTGTGACGTTAATTGACTACCTACCTGATCATGATTCAAAATTACGAAGTACTGCGACGTTAATTGACTACCTACCTGATCATGATTCAAAATTACGAGGTACTGCGACATTAATTGACTACCTACCTGATCATGATTCAAAATTACGAGGTACTGTCCTCGGATCTTTCCTTTCGGGATTAATTCCGGTCCATCGCCAAAACGAAATATCTCGTCATCAGCAAAATTGATCAGATCTTGATGGACGAGATATCTCGTCGAAACCACTTGGAGGGTTATTAAAATCAGCAATTTAGTAAAATAAAATGTGTTTCTAACTAAATAACACTAAAATAAAATAAACATATTCGGATGGGCTAATTTACATATCCGTACTTTATCTGTCTAACATATTCGGCATATTAGTTTGAAAGATTTC
The DNA here is from genome assembly GCA_933210815.1 of Meta bourneti. Taxonomy (NCBI): domain Eukaryota; kingdom Metazoa; phylum Arthropoda; class Arachnida; order Araneae; family Tetragnathidae; genus Meta; species Meta bourneti. The sequence continues at coordinate 94,754,838 of OW119934.1, forward strand.
TTTCATATATTGACAATGCTCGCGAAATTAACGAAACAGGGTTTTCTTACTACTCTGTAGGATCCAGAAATATCCGAAAATTCATTTTTCAATATCACATGTTTAGGTTATTTAAATCAATTTCAGGAAAACAGGATGCCTGCTTCTCATTAAATTCCATAGGAAATGAAAAACGGAAGGAGCTCCGATATTAAAAAGATCTTCTGACAAGGACACCAAATCGTTTTATAAAGAAGAAATGAAAGAAACTAATTAATTGGATTTCAGGATTGAAATAAACACAGCACAGATGTCACTATGTGAGTGCAGCAAACTTCTTATGAAATTAATTTCTTACTCTAAGATTACTTTCGAGTAAATTTATTAATTTGTCATGTTATTCTATCATTAGCATTATTTTACCGTTTTAATTGAGAATATTTTTCTCCTTTAATTACTCGACTCAAAGCGTAGATTGGAAATAGAAAGCTGTTTACATCCTACGTTTAATTAAATAGCATTTTTCTGTGACGACGATTACTGAATTGAAAAAGACACTTTCCTTTTCATTTACCTTAAGCCTCACATAGCTTAACCCTGCTGCGAGTAAACGTTTTTGATTTTCCGTTACCATTAATCTACCACTGTTTATTCAGTAAAACGTCGAGGCGCCTTCTGCAAAATGCGTGTAACCTCAATATTACTTTCCACTTCATTATTAAAATATTTATTTCTGCATTCAGTCATTACGTTCATTCAAAGGACATTTGGATTAAAGAGCCGAAGCTCCATACCACATCTCAACAAGTGGTGGTTATACAATAACCTTACCAGAAAACACATCCTTTTCAAAATGAGACGTCTGTGTGAAAGGAACATGGTACATCTTGAATGGATCCCTTCATGTGTTGCCTCCATACAACATCTCAGCAAATGTGAAAACACAATAACCTTACCACCATACATATTATTAGCATAATGAGACGTCTTAGTGAAAGCAGCATGATACATCTTCAATGGATCCCTTCATATGTTGTCTAAATACATCTCAACAAGTGGTGGAAACATAATAACCTTTGCAGCATACACATTATTAGCAAAATCAGACATCTTAGCATGATAGATCTTCAATGAATATATATATATATATATATATATATATATATGTATATATATATATATATATATATGTATATATATATGTATATATATATATATATATGTATATATATATATATATATATATATATGTATATATATATGTATATATATATATATATATTCATTGTATATTATATATATATATATATATATATATATATATATATCAGAATGTTGCAGGACTTGTGCTTTTTTCGAAAAATGTAAAGGATTTTAGAAGAATTTACTTGCTTTACAATTGAAGGATATACTCACGGAATGGATTAACTTGATTTATATGTATGAAAAATATTATGGGAATTACAATTTTGACAATATATTGAAAATTAATGCGAATGGACCTATCAACTTTTGTTAATTTATCAAAAACTTTGAACACGCTTTATGTAACTTCTGCACAACTTAATATATTTGAACAAAAAAAACTTCATGCATAGACTTTTTAACAGAAATCGTTCGGATAACTGCAAAAACTTGTTTTGTAAGTCCACTGTCCCTATTAGCATAGTTTTGTCCTCGTCTCAAAAGTAATTTCTAATGTTCTGAGTGTGAAGTGAAGTTTCCATGCACTCAGTCTTTAGAAGGCAACGCTTAAAAATTAATTATTCCTTTAGTGAGCAATCCTAGTGCTATTCGGAAAAGAGAGAAGGGACAGAGCAATAAATTTCTCTTCTCACAAACACCTGGGGAACACAAATAAAGACAGATGGTGCTTTTTCTTACTTTGTCCTGGATACCCAATTACGAAACCCGTCTTTTTGCTGGTTTCTGTGCACAGTCAGCAATTAATTGCAATAAAAAAGTAATATTATGTACAATAATTTATTAACAAAATCAATATGATATGCCACTAATCTAATTTATAAAGAAAATCAGATCACAGGGCGAGACACATTTATGAGATTCTGTTTCAGTAATAAGTAGGCATTTATTTTCAGTAAGCAAGAAACGAGTTTTCAAAGCGAGGATATAAAAAAAAGAGTTAACCAGGGGTCATACTATCCTTGCTTTGAAAACTCGTCTCTTGCTTACTGAAAATAAATGTCTACTTATTACTGAAGCAGAGTCGAGTTTGGCACCATATGAATAAAAGGCGTAATGAATAGACGGCTATAGGGTTGTGATGAAGAGCATTCTCACTTTTCACAGAAGTGAAATAACCGGTCACTGATGAAAGGGTAGTTTAATGCTTTTAAAAAAATACAAATCCATATAATACATTGTTCGTTTTTGTTTTCATAGTCCTTGCACCCACATCTGAATTCCAAGCAGTCATAAAGTAAATAAATAACGATCTGAGTAACTTTCCGATATCCTCGCTTGGAAAGCTCGTCTCTTGATAACTGAAAATAAATCTCTACTTATTACTGAGGCAAATTCGAGTTTGACATATTTGAATAGAAGGCGTAAGGAATAGACGATTATAGGGATGTGATGACGAGAATTCTCACTTTTCACAGAAGTCAAAGGACCGGTCACTGAAGAAAGAGTAGTTTAATGCTTTAAAAAAATAAAAATCCAAATGTCTGTTGTTCAATGTACGTACGTCTGAAATTCAAGCAAAGTAAATAAATAAGTAACAATGTGGTTAACTTTTTTATGTCCTCGCTTTGAAAACTCGTCTCTTACTGAAAATAAATGCCTATATCAGTGAAGCAGTCGAATGAAAAAGTTACCCAGGTTGTTACTTATTTACTTTATGATTGCTTGGAATTCAGACGTGCCAACAAGGACTATGAAAACAAAAACGAACAATGTTGCTATTGTTTTTTAAAAGCATCAAACTACGCTTTCGTCAGTGACCGGTCCATTCACTTCGGCGAAAAGTGAGAATTATCGTCATCACAACCCTATAGCTGTATATTCATTATGCCTCCTATTCAAATGTGTCAAACTCGACTCTGCTTCAGTAATAAGTAGACACTTATTTCCAGAAAGCAAGAGACGAGTTTTCAAAGCGAGGATATAAAAAGTTACCCAGATTATTACTTATTTGCTTTATGATTGCTTGGATTTCAAACATACCTGCAAGGACTATGAAAACAAAAATGAATAATGTTGGATATTTATTTATTAAAAGCATTAAACTTCTCTTTGTTCAGTAGTTGGTGCTTTAACTTCTGTGAAAACTGAGAATTTTCGTCATCACTTCCTTATATAACCGTCTATCCATTACATCTATTCAAGTGTGTCAAAATCGTATCTGCTTCAGTAATAAATAGACATTTATTTTCAGTAAGCAGGAGACGAGTTTCCAAACGACGATACAGAAAAAAAGTTACCTAAATCGTTGCTTATTTACTTTATGATTGCTTGGAATTCAGACGTCCGTGCAAGGAATATGAAAACAAAAATGAACAACGTTGGATATTTATTTTTTAAAAGCATTAAACTACCCTTTCTTTTCACACTTCTGTGAAAAATGAAAATTCTCGTCATCACAAACGCATAGCCGTCCATTCATTACGTCTTCTATTCAAATACGTCAAACTAGACTGCTTCAGTAATAAGTAGAGATTTATCTTCAGTAAGCAAAAGAGACGAGTTTCCAGAGCTAGGACATAAATAAAAAGTTTCTTTCGTTCAACTCGTGATTTTTGAGTTCGTTGAATGCTGGCTATAAAAAGAAAATGAACAATGCGTTATTAAAACCCCGCTCCAAGCAGAATTCATCGTAACAGCTTAATACCTCTCCGAGACTGATGTACTGTTTTTAGCAAGCTGTCCCACACCTCGAGCGTGTTATTAAACTGCAAACACGCCGCAAATATTAAGTATTTTTCTAGTACCTGCACACCAGTCGTTCGTTGAAACATAAAACGGTTAAAAATAGAAAAGATACATTCTCCTTCTCATATATTACACTCCCGGCAGCAATCGAGGCGTACTTTTATGGAACAACATGATATGAAGTGATATATTTGGTTGTCACGTCAAAAGCAATAAATTCAGAGGAATTCATTGAATTCTTTCTCCACTTTTCTGTACTAGATTACAGTTCCACTCCTGATGGCAGATATTTCTCGGGTTCAATGGAATCTCCGTACTGGTAAAAAAGATGGTATCTGAGTTGTGTTTCGGTTGAGTTAAAAAGTTCCGTTGACTGTCAGGGAGGGAGGAATTTAATATTTTAGGTGGGAGAGGGTGTGATTCAGTTTTCGAAGGAAATTGCGTAATTTGAATTTCGGAGAAATTCGTTCAATGTTTTGTTCCCGGTTAAGAAAATATTTCGCCTTTTCCGTTTATGTTATGTTATGAGATCAAATCAGCTCATCAATGTCGTCTGGGGAAAATGTTTTCATTGCTTTTTATTGAGAATTTTTGCTTTACCTATCAAAATAAGATGATAGTTTTTATTTTCTCCTGATCCAATGACATCATCAAAGCAACTCACGCCCTGATAGTCGTGTGCTTAGTTAACCTTTCACTTGGTTTCAACGAGATATCTCGTCCATCAAGATCCGATCAATTTTGATAATGACGACATATCCCGTCTCATCTAGATATTGCTGATTTTTTTATGACGACGCGATCAAGATCTGGTCAGCTTTCTTCTAATGACGAGATATCTTGTCCATCAAGATTTAGTCAGTTTTGCTAATACCATCAAAAGCTAAAATGATTCTAGATGTTTTATTTCAAATTAGGGTGAAGCGGGGTAAGTACGTTCAATGAATGTAGCAAACAGAGATCAATCAAGATTCGGGATTTTATTGATCCTTTCCTTCCAATAGTATATTTTTGAAACGATTCTATTAGTCCTTTCCTTGGAATAGAATACTTTGGAACGATTCTATTGTCCCATTCTGTAGAATATAACTCTTTGGGCAAATTCTATTGGTCCTTTAATTAGAAAAGAACCATTTGAAAAAATAGTATTGGTCCGTTCCTTAGAATAAAATCATTTGATATTATTGATCTTTTCCTTAAAATAGAATCCTTTAGAAAGATTCCAATGGTCAAGAAGGTCAAAATTTGTTAGAAGTCATGGAAGGGGAAGACAGTCGATTGCAATGTGGAATTATACGTGTGAACCCCTCAGATTAAATTTTAAAACATTTTTTATAATTTTAAGACGAAATGCATATACATTATATTAATACATTACTAAATGTGGAGGAAAAAATTAAATCTGTACACTATAATCAATTCATTATAACCCATTTTCGAATCAATTAACCTTTTAACATAGATTCAAGAATTTTTTTACTTTGCATGTCATATTATCTTATGAAATAAAATTTATCAGAAATAGAATAGCATTTTGTGTTATTTTTAGACGTACTTTGTTAGTAGGTAGTTAGTAGCTACGTAGTTGAATTAACGTCACACTGGAACAAGACAACGGGCTATTGACAACGGTTCGGTTCATGAGAAGGCAAAATATAAATATTTTCATTGTGCTTATAAATTTTTTATATAGACATATAGATCAAAATATTTTTGTAGTTATACAGGTTAACACTTTGAGCGTCACTAGATTTTCGAGTAGTGTAGTATTGCTTTTACTCCATAATATATTTAATGACTAAATAACCACATCTATGGTTGAAAGAGTCCATGGATTCTTTCAACGTTTTGAAAAATTCTATTGCTTCTGTCCTTAGACTAGAATCTCTAGGGAAATTCTATAGATTCTTTCCTTGGAAATGAATCGTTTGGGAAGTTCTATTCGTCCTTTCCTTGAGATAGAATCCTTTATTGTTATTTCTTTACTTAGAATAGAATCCTTTGGAAAGATTTTATTGGTCACGAAGATCAAAATTGTTTAGAAGTAATGCAGGGAAGACTGCAGGCTGCAAGATGGATTTATGTATATGAACCTCAGAGGAATAAATATTGAGCATTTGGAATACATATTTTCATCTCATGAGACCAAAATATTTTCATTGTGTTTATAAAAACTTTTACATGAGTCCAAAAGGAGAAACACATTTACGTAGTTCATACACGTTAAATGTATTTGAAGTATTAAAGTATTTGAAATACGAATTACCATTTCATAAGAGGTCAAAATATTTTCAATGTTTTCATTGTGTTTATAAAAAGTTTCACATACTTCCAAATGAAGGAACAATGTAATTGATATACGTTAAATGATGAATATTTGGAATAAGTATTTTCATTTCATGAGAGGCCAAAACATTTTCATTGAGTTGATAAAAAAATTTCATTCGTCCAAATAAATAAGTAAATTTATAATATTTATACAAGTTAATGATAGAGTACTTGGTATACCTATTTTTATTTCCTGAGAGCCCATCGACTAAACTATCATTCGAAATGTCTATCCGAAGTGTAAATATCGGAGTCCTGAGTAAACCAAATCTAGCATTGTTTTCAATTTGTTTCAATAAAAAGTTATACACGCGTCCGAAGGAAGGAACAAATTTGTGTAGTTGATACACGTTAAATGTTGATTATTTGGAATATGTATTTTCATTTCATGAGGCCAAAATATTTTCATTGAGTTGTTAAAAAGTTGTTCATGCCTCTAAATAAATAAATTTATGTGGTTGATACAAGTTAATGATTGAGTATTTGGTAAACATATTTTTATTTCCTGAGGTTCCATCGTCTTAACTGACATTGGAGTCGGGAGTGTAAATTTTGGGGTCCTGAGTAAAACAAATCTAGCATTGTTTTCAATTTATTTCAATAAAATATTTTACATGCGTCCATTGGAAGAAACAAGCTTATGTAGTTGATATACATTAAATGTTGAGTAATTATGATATGCATTTTCATTTTATGAGAGGCCAAAATATCTTTATTGAGTTGATAAAAAGTTTTTCATGTGTCCAAATAAATAAATAAATTGATGTAGTTGGTACAAGTTAATGATTCAGTATTTGGTATACATATTTTTATTTCCTGAGTGACAATCGTCTAAATTAGAGTACAACTGTTAATATGGAGGTCCTGAGTAAAACAAACCTATCGTTGTTTTCGATTTATTTCTACATACCTTAGCGTTTGTTCCAGAAGAAATAGGAGAATTAACCATTCTAAGGAACAGCTTTCTAATGCAATCCTAAAAGAATCAAGTTTCTCAAAAAAATCGATAGAAATTTCAACCATAGAGCTTATGGGCTTTTTGCTTCCAGAGCAAAGCAATCCTAACGACTTCTTCTATTCTAAGCCCCTCTCATCCCTAGTACAAGAAATCAAGGATCCTCTTAGGGAAAAGAAAAGAAGGGAAAAAATTACGGTCTGACAAACAAATCCACTTTTCTCGATCTCTTCGTCCCTTGAGGAAGATGACTTCGTTACAGAAGAAATCGCGTCATTCACCAGGATCGTACGGGATTCAATCATTCCTCGGTATTCAATCACGTATTACCAAAGCAAAACTAATTTCTCTCGGAAATCAGATAAGAATTTTGAACAACTTTATTCCGGTGGAAACTTTTCACTCGGATGTAGAAAGTAATCAAGGGTAATCTCCTCCGTTTTGTGCATTGAGGGTGTGATTGGGGAGCGCTAATGTGTGGTGCGAGGAGGATTATGAAAGTAATCGTAACATATATTGGATTTTCGGGTAGCCTTTAAATTTCTCGATGTGGAGCTGAAATGATTCGTTTGGGGCGTCTAAGGCAGAGACGGTGAATCTACCAACGCTGTGACGTCATGCCTGTGGGCCGCTGAAATATAGTTAGTCGCTAGGTTTCAGATATGCTGCGTTTTCTACCAGGTTTGTACAGGATTCAATCATTCCTCGGTATTCCAATCACGTATTACCAAAGTAAAACTAATTTCTCTCGGAAATCAGATAAGAATTTTCAACAACTTTATTCCGGGGGAAACTTTTCACTCGGATGTAGACAGTAATCAAGGGTAATCTCCTCCGTTTTGTGCATTGAGGGTGTGATTGGGGAGCGCTAATGTGTGGTGCAAGGAGGATTATGAAAGCAATCGTAACACACATATTGGATTTTCGGGTAGTTAATTTTCCGAAGTGGAACTGAAATGGTTCGCTGGTCGTAGAAAATGCCCATCCATTGATTCATAATCTGATTGGTTCCCGTGGCATAGAGTTTGATAATTTCACCATTTTCGTCGCTACTATAGAAATGCTCGTTCACACATCTAACCTGCCATAACATGTTATATCTCCAATTTAGATGATAAGATGCCAAATCGGCCAACCAAGTCATTTTTTACAGTGCTGTCACGTAACTACTAGTCGACATGTTGGTCAAACTTTTTGAAGCTCCTCTCAATACCAATACTCAGCCTACTTATATTTCACTTCAATGGTTGCTAGTTTTCAGATATACGTCATTTCCTACCAGGTTTGCATGTTATTCAATTGTTCCGCGGTACTTAATCACGTATTACCACCGAAAAACTAATTTCTCTCGGAAATTATATAAGAATTTTGAACAACTTTATTCTGGTGGAAACGTTTCTCACTCGGATGTAGAAAGTAATCAAGGGTAATCTCCTTCGTTTTGTACATTGATGTTGTGATTGGGGAGCGCTAATGTGTGGTTCGTGTAGGATTATGATAGTAATCGTAACATATATTAGATTTTCGGGTAGGGTTTGAATTTTTCGAAGTGGATCTGAAATGCTTAGATCTAAGGCAGATACGATGTATCTACCACGAAAGATTAAGGCAGACAATCAAAAATGTGGCGTCACTGTTGTAGGCCGCTGAAATATGCAGTTAGCTTCAAGGTTTCAGATATGCGTAGTTTTCCACAAGATTTACACGTGATTCAATCGCTTCTTGGTATTTAATCACGCATTACCCAAGGAAAACTAATTTCTCTCGGAAATCAGATATAGTTAAAAATGGTAATGTGTTCCAATCGGTCAAGACATCTTGTTCCAAGATATCGGCGTGTCAAAAAAATTGTAAAATTCACCGAAGCAGAAAATCAGGGCTTAAATACCAATTAAGCCTTTTTTATGGTGTTATGTATTTTATGAAGAACAGGATCAAAATGGTAGAGTATGAGAGTGGTCTTATTTTACAGGAAGAAAATATTTAAATTTGATTATTCAAGTGCATAATAGCAATAAATCGATTCACTTAAGTAAGGCAGTTAGTTATGCTTGTTTTCATAAACTATTCAGCTTTTAAAAATTAGATCCTAAAATCACTAACAATATGTATTTTTAGATTTGGATAATTTATTTAATTCTCTTCAAATGATGCTTCATTCTGTGCTTCAATTGTATAAGAAATTTTACAAATATAAATAATACTAGTTATAAATTCAATTAAAGAAACTCCAATTTTTAATTTAAACTCAATTTTCTCGAAATTAACGTCTTGTATCGTCAAGGTACTTTTCTAATAAACTACCTTATACTGGTAACAACGTCAAAATATACATATTAACTTTACTTTATACTAAAATACTAATTTGGACTTAATAAACAGCGTTACTTTTCCTTTATTCAGCGAAATTTCGATCATTGAAATATAAGGAAACTATTCATCCAACCTAATTTTAGAATTTTTGCATCAAATACCAGCATCTTTTCTTGAAAGGGTCGAATGTGATGGCATATCATGTCATAAAATGCAAAAATAAACATTTCTTCACTTACGTATGTCGCATGTTTATGCGTGACTTCCTAGACTACAAGGTAAATTTCAAGTTCGGGGAAAACATCGATGTTTTCTCAGCATTTGACATCTTTCCAGCAGACTCCTAAACATTCTTCAGATATCCCCAACTGACTATATGTTTTCCTCGTCCTGTTCATAAGTTGTTTTTAAAATATCAGTTTTCTATATTCTGTTACTATTCTAAGTGTGTAATGAATATCTTTTGCATTTCGTTTCTGTGAAACGACTACGTTTCTATTTTCTAATCTGATGTAAAGTCCTGTTTGATCTCTTGAGGTATATTAGATATATATCTTCTACTTTACTGCCTACAAAACTTTAAAATTGTACTTTCTATTTTCTAACTTGTTGAAACATGCCATGTTAAATCATTCTGAGTAAATTTTTACCTTGTTAGAAAAAGGTCCAATGTTCATATTGCAAATATTTTGGTCGTTTTCGGGTTTTATATCGCAAGGGTCATATTTGGTCAAGCTGCGCTAAACACAATGAGGGAAGACAGGCAACACAATGAGGAAGGAAAGAAATGCAAAGAGAATAATGGTAGGCGAAGGTAAAAATGAAAGTGAGGAAAGATAACACGGGGACCCCGGACAATTTTTTTGAAACCGTTGATTTAGTAATTTTTTTATAGTACAGCGTACAAAAAATGCTTTCTAATACTTTGATATTTTCATAACATATTGACAGGACTTTGGTACTTTTTATTATAACTTTCGGGGTCGTCGTGTCTCAGTGGGTTTGCCCACTGCGCTAGCAACCTGGTAGTTGCTGCCTACAACATGTCCTGTTAGATCCTTCTGAGTAAATATGAGATAATTTCCCTTTTACCTCTGCAAAACTCAAACGCTCTTGCTGTTTTCTAACCTATTGCAACGTGTCCTGTTAAATTATTCGGAGTGAAGATAGGACAATTTCCTCCTTTACTTCTGAAAAATCCAAGCACACTTACTGTTTTCTAACCTGTTGCAATGTGTCCTGTTAGATCCTTCTGAGTAAACAGGACAACTTCCCCTATTACTTCTGAAAAACCTTACTGTTTTCTAACCTGCTGCAACATGCCCCGTTAGATCCTCCTGAGTAAACATAGGACAATTTCCCTTTTACTTCTGAAAAGCATTCTGGATCTCGTTGTGTATACCCCTAGTCTTTTACTTTTAAAAACTAAAACATTTCGCCTACTTCCTAATCTTGCTATACGTTTAGTATTTAATTTTAAAAATATTCACGATTAGAAATTAATTAAAACCGTACCAACATACTAGAACACTAAACTGTGGTGAATATGTATCTATTTCTTAGAAATCCAAAGTCAAAACGCAGATCGAGATATAAGTACTATTTCGGACTAATAAATAATGTGTAAACAATTGAGATTCAGTAAGCAATCGTCGTTTTCAATGAAAAAACAGTCATGAGCGAATATTGAATAAGTATTGCCTTTGAGGTATTTCCTACTGGAGGAATATTTTGAGATATAGTTTGATTTTTTTAATTTAAGGTATACCAAGTTTCCAATAAAACGAGAAAAATACAATATAAATTTTTGTTGAAATAGAGAACGAGATTAAACTTCTTTCAGCCATTCTCAACATTCAGCACAGCTGGAAAAGTTCCTTTTTGAAAAGATCTGCTTGATACTCCTGATTTTGTGTTTGCTTCTCTATATAAATAAAACAAACATTAACAATTAATACTTTTCCAATTTCAAACCATGTTTGTCTTTATTCTTTATATTTTATCGTCTCGTGATAAATCTTACCAAGTTAGTTGATTTTTAACAATTTCTGAAAGCATTTCCGTCTTCGATATTGTTTTTTAACTCTCGAAATAAGCGGACAGAGATAAAAACGCATTCGGCAGCGAAATGAAATCCCTAAACAAATAATCCTTTGGTATCCTTCTGGTAATAGGAATCATTTTTGATCCTTCAATCTAAATATAGCACTTGAATATATTGAATAAAGCAGAAAAAGTGTGTATGCATACACTTAACGTGCTCATCCATTAAGGGCATTTATTTTTGCAATTCATACAATTTTCTTACATGAAGAAAACATTGCTTAAAAGTATTACATTTGTGATTTTTTCAGAAAACAAAAAACATTTTTAGATTGTTCCTCGAATAATAATTTAATCTTTTTGAAAATGTACAACTAAATAAAACTATATTAACCTGAAATAAGAAAGTATATTGAAAATGTGACCTGCTCAAAATCTATTTATTTAGTTCATATGACATACAATGTAGCATTTAAAAAGTGTACTATATTTTATTTATTGATTTTCACAAAGGTCAAGAACTGAGAAATTTGTTGGAAACAAAACTCCAAAGAAAATCTTTTTATATTTGCATAACATTTTATGTGTCATACACATGATACATGTGTCTAGGTTTCATATATACAGAACTCTGGTTACATAATATGAATGCGATAACTTATGCGATAGCTTATAGTTTATGTCTTTCGTATTTATAAAACACATAATTATCAAGTGGATACCAAATTAACCCTCCTGGTGGTTGTCTCGACGAGGTATCTCATCATTAGCAAAGCTGACCAGATCTTGAAGGACAATATATCTCGTCATTAAAAGAAAACTGGCTAGATCTTTGTCTCGTCGTCATAAAAAAATCGGCAATATCTTGATGACGAGATAACTCGTTATTAGAAAATTGCTCATATCTTGTTGGACGGGTGGAAACCACTTGAAGAGAGTTCATATTAAACAACATACACAGAGAGAACTTTTTACAACCTTATAGTTATCAAGATTTAGAAGAGTAATTTAATATATTGGGTTGATGCAAAAGTTCGTCCCATTTTTGGAGCTAGATGGCATTGCATCGTAACGAAGTGTTATCTAATTCACACGTGTAAAGTTTTGATGCTGTTTGAAAGAAGGAATTTCAGCTAGTACTTGGGGAAAAATGTTTTATTTGGTTGTGTTTTTTAAATTTGTTAAGCATTAAAAATGGCAGAAAATAAAGAGCATTTTCGACATATTATGCTTTATTTCCAAAATGGCAAGAATGCTTCTCAGACGCAAAAGAAGATATGTGTTGTGCATGGTGAGGGCTGCCGTTGACGATTCCAAGTGCCGTAAGTGGTTCAGAAAGTTTCGTCACCTGAATCAGTTCTTTAGCTAGAGAAACCTCAGAACTTCTATGAGCGTGGGATTATGCAGCTAACGGAGAGATGGAGAAAGGTCATCGAACAGAACGGCACATAGTATACTGATTACATGTAATTTTTAGTAAATAAAATTTTTCTTCCACTTTTGTCCAAAAACGGGACGAACTTTTGCATCTACCTAATATTTTTGCTTTGTAAATTTGAAATGCTACATATACACATGTGTCTATAACTCATTTGCCCCCCATATATATTTAAACTATAATTCTTAAATTGAACAAAGTAGCTGAATCCATAATGAATAAGGCTTTAAAAAGAAACAATCCATAAGGCTTTAAAAAGTTTAATTTGCCGGTTAAAAGTAGACCCATTATTGGATCTCGATAAGTAAAAGTTCCATCTTAGAAACTCTATAAGAGGCATATTTGTCAAGCTAAATGTAGGTGGCGGTAGTGTTACTACGGCGACACGTGTTTCTTTTACGAATTCTAAACTGGGCGTCAGTTGGCTTGCTTGTAGAATACGATTTCAGCACTTTGTAATAAAAATTCCAAAGAATGAATTCCGAATTGATATATGATATTTTATTGGTCAACATTAACTATTATAGATTAAATGCCAAATGTTACCAAAATGGCGATAAACCATATTTTAATCCTTCTTTTGGTTGTCTCGGCAAGGTATCTCATAATTAGCAAAACTGACCAGATCTTGATGGTCGAGATATCTCGTCATTTGAAGAAAAGTGACCAGATCTTGATGGATGAGATACCTCGACATTAAAGAAAACCCGACCAGATCTTGATATCGGCATCATCAAAAGTAGACAATATCTTGATGACGAGATGTCTTATCATTAGCAAAATTTGTCAAATCTTGATGAGCAAGATATCTCGTCGAAACCATTTGGAGGGTCAAAACCTCGATAAAAAAGTGTTATGGAAAAGCATTTGGACAGTATAAGTAAAACCCTCGTAGACCTGGTAGTCTGGTTTGTACAGAAAATCCCTCACAACCTAATCTTTGAAGCTCTATCTAATAAACTTTGACTAATTTCCTTATTTTATGCATTATCAATGCAAAAATATTTATTAAAACTCATCTTCGTTGAAGATATTCTGTGAATTCTTGTTGGGGTGACATTGCACCTTACGTGAGTGCTAGCGTAAAAAACAGAGCGTGTAAGCCCCTTGGAGGGTTCATACTCATAATTCCAACTTACAACCTTCCAAGTTTTGCCAGCATAATTTCTAACCGATTTTGACCTCCAAATTCCACCAGATCAATTAGGAGTATGTTAGTAACCCATCAAATGCTTCTCAGGCCTTTTGGACGTCTGAGAAAGCTTTCATGTCAACCAATGATCCATTTTTATTCTCATTTTGCATGTTTTAAACCTACCTTTTATCCTACTACCTCCTACTACTATCCTACTCCTGTTTTAAACCTACCTTTTTTGTTTAAAACTTAATTTTTTAATGTTTTATACTTTTATTGGGTCATATTCTGTCCTGTGTTTGACGCATCTTTTCCGCTTTTGGACCTTGCGCCATAAAACCGCAAATTCCAATCCAATCAACCAATGAGGGTTCTTTCCGAAGAAAATTTGGCGATTGCATGGTGTAAAATATACTTTAAAATATTTTGAATTATCCCTTTGAAACATTTCAAGTTTACAATTCCTTGATTTAGATCCTAAGCAAATGACCAGCTAATTCTTTGCAGTACATAAAATAATGCAAATCTAGAAAACAATAACCGTTTCCTTATATTGCCTATTTATTAACACTAAAAATGAAATTAAATTAAAAGGAATCAAACTTTCTCTCTTATTCCCTTTAAATTAACACGGTTTAGTAACTCTAAACAAAATCTTTCCCGAATAAAAGACAAAATGTTCTCTCTCCCAACCAAAAAATTCTTCAAACGAATTTATAACTGATAATGTAATGCATGTAAACCCTTTGAGGGGTTCACACGCATAATTCCAACTTGTAACCTTCCAAGGCTTCCCTGCATTACTTCTAACCGATTTTGACCTTGACCAATCGAATCTTTCTAACGTATTCTATTCTAAGGAAAGAAGAACAATAGAATGTTTCAAAAGCGTTTCATTCTACATAATAGTTAATATAAACGTTCCAAAGGATTATATTCTAATAAAATGAGCAATAGAATATTCCAAAAGATTCCATACATAGGAAAGGAGCAATATAATATCTTTCCAAAGGATTCTATTCCAAGGAAAGGACCAATAAAATTGATATAAAGAAAGATTATATTCTAACGAGAGGACCAATAGAATATTTTTAAAGGTTGAAAGAATCAACGGATTCTTGAGAAAGATGTGGTTATTTAGTCATTAAATGTGTTGTGGGGTAAAAACAACATTACACTACTCGGAATTTTGCGACGTTCAGAGTTCTCATTTTTGAAGCGTTAACATCGTCAAAAGACATTTCCAGACAAAATTCTTCCAATGTAGCTAAACCCTCCTGATGCTTATCCAGACGGGGTAACTCGTCACTAGCAAAACTGACCAGATCTTAATAGATGAGATATCTCGTCTTTAAAAACTGACTAGACCTTGGTCTCATCATCATAAAACAAAGTCAATATCCTGATGACAAGATATCTCGTCATTAAAAAAACTGACTAGACCTAGATCGCGTCATCCTAAAAAATTTGCAATATCCTGATGACAATATATGAAGATTTCTCGTCATCATCAAAATTGGTCATATCTTGAGGGACGAGATATCTCGCCAACCACTTGGTGGTTTGGTAAACAACGCTCCAACGAGCCATAACAAGACAAATTTATACCATTCCAATGTGAACAATGATCGTAATCACAGAGTACAGGCCACAGTGGAAGGCGCATCAGGAACCGACGTGTATAAAGAGCATTTAATAGCATTTAGTTGACCTCTGAACATTTGCGGAACCATTTAATTTCCCACTATGTGCTTTGCGTTCCATTTCCCAGTGTGCTTTCCGCTAATACAACGCTAACAGCATTCTGTCTTGTCTAAGTAGGTAAATAGAAGCTCTGAGTATGCTCCCAAATTACCTACAGATTACATTGCTGGTCAGAGGACCCAACATGGGGGAGTTATTACGGGGGAGTGAAACCTTGATTACTTCATACATAGGGTGCTTCAAAACTTCCTCAACAAATTTTATGGGGAGGTAGAGAAAGGAAAATTAGCCTTCTGAGAGGTTTACAGACATAATTCCTTCGTTCTGTTACCTTCCCTGCATGACTTCTAAACAATTTTGACCGTTTTGACAACTAGAAAATCTTTGCAATGAATACTATTCTATCGAAATGAGATATGGAATATTTTCAATTGTTTCTATTCTAAGGAAAGGAGGAATTGAATATTTCCAAGGGATTTTATTCTGAGGAGTGGATCAATGGTATCTTTCTAGAGGTTGAGAGTCTACACACATGAATTCTTTTGAAAGATGTAGTTATTTAGTCATTAAATGTGTTGTGGGGTAAAAGCAATACTACACTACTCGAAATCTCTCGAGACTCAGAGATCACAGTTTTAAAATGTCAACATTTTCAAAAAATATATTATATTTCCAGAGAATTATATTCTAATGAAAGAATCATTGAAATCTTTACATTAGAATCCAAGGAAGGGTGTAATAAAATATTTCTAAACTATTATAATCTACGTAAATTAGAGAGAAATACAATCTTTCCAAAATATTCTATTCTAAGGAAAAGACACAAGAACCCTTCCGTACTATTCTATTGAATTAGTTAATAGAATCCTTCCAAAGGAGGATTCTATTCGAAAGAAAGGTCAAATAGAATCTTCCCAAAGGATACTATTCTGAAGAATGAACCAATTGAATTGAGGATATTATTCTAAGGAAAGGACCAATAGAATCTTTCGAAGGTTACTTTTCTATAGAATTCGCCAATAGAATCATTCCAAAGTATTCTATTCTAAAGAAAGGACCGATAGAATCTTTCTAAAGGTTGAACGAATCCATAGATTCTTCAAAAAGATGTGATTTTTCAATCCCTAAGTGTGTTGTATGAAAATCAACACTGCACTGCTTGGAAATTTCTGGACGCTCAGAGGATTAAACTTTATTTGCAGAAGGATCCACAAGCGCTACCTAGATGTTCAAAAGCAGTTTCCCAAACTTTTTTGACAAAGCTCCCTCTTTTCTTTTTGCAATTTTATAAAGGATATTCATGAATCTGCAGAATCTGTTTTTATTTTACATTTAAACTAGCTGAATTATATATATCCGGCGTTGCTCGGGTTGAATTGTTTGCAATTAATCGTAATATTACTCAATGTTATTCCTATGGGAATTTCTAATTGGTTTTAGCTCCTCTACAAACCCAGGACTAATAGAAAGGGGTTAATACATGTTTCCAGCAAGATTCTAAAGAATGAGTGTGACAAATTTGATGTGAATTGGTCAGTGTGATAGTAAAAATACTCAATGTTATTCCTATAAGGCTTTCATATTTTTTAGACCCCTCTGCATAACCAGGAGAAATTGAACGGGAGTTAATATCTAGTTTGAGTTACCCGCAGTAGTCTAAAGAATGAGAGTACAGAATTTGTTGTGAATTGGTCAAACTGTGATAGTAAGGTTACTCAATGTTTTTCCTATGGGGATTTCGAATTCTTTTTAGCCCCACTGCAGACCCTGGACATATCGAACGGGGTTTATATGGAGCCTATGTTTCCCGCAGGATTCTATTGAATGAATGTACCAAATTTGCTGTGAATTGGTCTGACAGTGATCGCAAAAATAGTTAATGTTATTTCTATGGGGATTTTGAATTGCTTTTAGCCCCCTATGTACAACCAAGACAAATACAATTGTGGTTAATATATAGCTTGTGTTACTCGCAGGGGTCTGAAGAATAAGTGTACCAAATTTGGTGTGGTTTGGTCAAACAGTGTAGATTTATATCGACAACAGAAAGACGTCAACTCTGCTGTATATATATATAGAAACTGAACTGGGTTTACTTCATACACATGTAGCAATCACTTGATGGACCAGAAATTTTTTAATAAAATATTTGAGAAAATGTGTGCTTGGACTTGCCAAATCCAAAATCATCGATTTAGCTTTAAAAATTGATCGAGCTTTGTAAATATAAAAACGTATATCGCTTTCTGGTTCGTCAAACAACAAAAGGATGCTTGCTCGACATGCTATAAAAATTTCAAATCGATGGATCCGATAGTTTTATAGATATCCTGTCAACCACTCGCAAAAGAGCTCTTTCGAGAAAAATGTGTTTAAAGTTTCAGTACAGTTAACGGGCGCATATTCAGTACATGTATATTTTTTGCAAAATATTTTGTCGGACTTCTGTTCACATATTTTTAAATTGCTAAATAATTGAACTTCCTACTTTATGTCGATTTGATCATGTCACCAGTTTATTCAGTATTATTTATACCGGACACGATACAATCTCACAGCGGTACGTCCGATTTCGTTAGACGCCCCATATGCTAAATGCATGTGAACCATCTCAGCATTCGTGACATGATACGTGTTACGTTGAGATGATACATCAAACAAAATAGCTTGCAAAATATTTTGTTGAAATTCTGTTCACATATTTTGTGTGTGTGTGTGTGGACTCACTAAATAATTAAATTTCCTACTTTAAGTCGATTTGATCATTTCACCAGTTTATTCAGTATTATATTTAAAGGACACGATACAATCTCACAGCAGTACGTCCGATTTCGTTAGACGCCCCATATGCTAAATGCATGTGAGCCATCTCAGCATTCGTGACATGATACGTGTTACCGTGATATGATGCATGATACAAAATAGCTTGCAAAATATTTTGTTGAAATTCTGTTCACATATTTTTAACTTACTAAATAATTAAATTTCCTACTTTAAGTCTATTTGATCATGTCGCCAATGTATTCTCGGACTAAACAAACACCTATTTGGTGAAAGAATCCAAGATTCTTTCATTTTACTGGTTCTTTCCACGGAAATGAATTCTTTGGAAAGATTCCGTTGGTCATTTCCATAGAATAGAATCCTTTGGAAACATATATATGCTATTGCTCCTTTCCTTAGAATAGAATCATTTGAAAAGATTCTACCGATCAAAAAGGTCAAAATTGTTTAGAAGTTATGCTGGGAAGACTGCTGGTTGCAAGGTGTAATTATGCGTGAGAACTCCTTAGAGTGTTAGCGGAAGTAAAAATGTTACTTTTGTCCCATTATCCAAAGCGCAAGTAATCGTAAATGATTTCCACAGCTGTTGCTTGTTTAGTTCTTCATAGAGACTTACTGTAACAAATCTTTACACACACTCTAATATTCTAATATAAATATCCCACCATTCCTGTAATAGAATTATACAATAGTCGTCTATCTGTGATGTGCTTATGTCGGATTTCAACAGACAGATGGTGGTGTATAATTGAATTATATTAATCCTTTTACTTTTTAGATAGGAAAATGCCACGCTTGGAAGCTGGCTATATTTAATTATGCTACCTGCTCTAGTCTTTTGTAATCAGTACCTCACGAAAGGAATATTGAATACTGATGACATTAAAACTAGAAACCCAATTCCCAGAAACAATGCTTGCCGTATCTTATCAATTGGATTTTTGAACTTTGAATGAGTTTGCGTTTCTTCCCTTTGTAAAAGGTTAGTTTTTAAATGAATTATTTTCAAAGTTTTGCATAAAGCTGTCGTTCCCTGCATGGGATTATAAATCACGTGCGAATTTCTTCTTGTACGGCTGTCAAACAAAAGTAATTAATCTTGGATAAATGTCAGTTTCGTCATTTTTTACAACGTATTGATTAGCTTCATTAACCCTCTCACATGCATAATTGCAGATTGCACCCTGCAGTCTTCCCTCTATCGCTTCGGACAAGCTTTGGTCTTCTTAAGCAATAGAATAGTTCTAGAGGATTCTATTGTAAGAAAATGATCAATAGAATCCTTTCAAAGGATTCAGTTCTAAAGAAAGGAGAGCAATTGAATACTTCCAATGGATTATATTCTAAGGGAAAATATCGAATTCTGTAAGGCCCATTCTGTAAAATAGAATTTCTTTCCAAGGGATTCTATTCTACAGAATGGGCCTAATAGAATTATTCCAAAGGATTATTCTATTTCAAAGATCAATAAAAACGTTCCAAAGAAATATTCCATCCTAAGGAAAGGACCAATAGAATCGTTCTAAAGAAATATTCTAATGTAAGGAAAGGACCGGTAGAATCTTTCTAAAGGTTGAAAGAATCCATGGATTCTGTCAATCAATAGATGTGGTTATTTAGTAGTTAAGTGTGCCATGGGGTAAAAGCAACATTACACTAGTCGCAATTCTAGCGACAATCAGAGGGTTAAAAATAGGACAGAGGGTTAAAATGGGAAGACAAACTTGCTCTTGTAATATACTAACCATACAGAAAGGGATATACTAAATAACTTTAAATGATAATAAAAAATACAGTAAATATCAACTCTTAAAATATTATTTAGGTTTGAAAATCATTGTGTGCAGTAAGTCAGTCTTTTTAAAATTCTTGTTGATCCACTGCTCCTTTACCCAAAGAAATTACACACCACTTGGAGTAAAAATGGTAGATGAGCCTTACAATTTCTTGATATGTTGTGTTCAATTTACAGAATACTTTCAAATTTTAAATTGCTTTGCCTTAAGCTTCCAAGTGGTTTTGACGAGATATCTAGTCTATCGAGATCTGACCAATTTTGTTAATGACAAGATGTTTGATCATTAAGATACTGTCTTTTTATGATGACGAGATCAAGATCTGGTCAGTTTCCTTTTAATGACGAGATATCTCGTCGTTAAGATATTGTCTATTTTTTATGATGGCGAGATGAGATCTGGTCAGTTTTTTTTAATGATGAGATATCTCGTCCATCAAGTTCTGGTCAGTTCCTTCTAATGACGAGACGCCTCGTCGAAACAACCACCAGGATGGTTAAATGTGTCAATTGCAACAACAAATTAAATAAAGTTTTTCATAAAACTAGAAAACTCACTTTATTCTCAAAAGTTTAGCATTCATTTAAAAGAATGAATGGGAAAATAGTTACACAAAACACTTACCATCCACTTTTATGAATTATTTCGCTCAATTTTTTAATATTTTAGTAATTCTATCTTATTCTGTTATTATTTTCCGAATTACCTTTACCTTATTTTAATTTACAAAACTAGATAGTTATCTGCACTGCACTACAAATTTTTGAAGAAAGTCTAATTTTCCTCCAAATGTGTTTAATGGTAGTTGAATCGATTTTTCTTAGCTAATATATTTCTTCATGCTGCGCTTTATGCAAATTCAACTTCACCAAGACTGCAAACTAATGTTTTTTTCCCAGTGGAGCACCAAGGGGATGTCTGAAAGAGCCTCAGCCATCCCCAAGGCAATATAAAATTAAGTTTTCATCGATTTGGAAACATCAATTGGGTTCAGAGAATTAACTAAAAATTCTACACCAATCTGTAATGACAGTTTAGATTCGTGGGTAATGGTAACTTGAGATGTATTACATTAGTTTCACATTTTAGCTGTTTCTTTTCGATTTACTGAAAAGTTTGACTTGAGGTAATAGGATGTTAGGATGTTATGTTGAGGAAAATCTACACCGTCACACAGAAGTAGTAAAATTTCACCTTTCTTCTGTAACGTTACACAGGAACGGACAGAGAATGGGAGGGTTGACTGACGGTCCATTATTTAAAAGAACGATGTCGAAAAGTAAGCGCTGACTCCAGAATGAATAATAGGATGGGAGGACTGACTGACTGTCCTTAATATGAAATTATGCTGTCAAAAAGTAAGCGCTGACACCAGAATGGGAGGGTTGAATGAATGTAATTAGAATGGGAGGGTTGACTAAAGGTCAATCATTTAAAACTACATTGTCGGAAAGTAAGCACTGACACCAGAATGGAAATTAGAATGGGAGGGTTGACTAACGGTTCATCATTTAAAATTACGCTATCGAAAAGTAATCACTGACACCAGGATGGATAATGGGATGGGAGGGCTGACTGACGATCCTTTATATGAAATTACGCTGTCAAAAAGCAAGCGCTGACACCAGAATGGATAGTAGGACGGGAGGGCTCACGAATGGTCCTTTATTTAAAATTACGACTGTTGAAAAGTAAGGAGTGACACTAGAATTTGAGAATAGGATGGGAGGATTGACTGATGGTACATTATTTAAAAGCGTGACTATCGAAATGTAAGGGGTGACACCAGAATGGAGAGTAGAATGGGAGGGTTGACTAACGGTCCATTATTTAGAAGTACGACTGTCGAAAAGTAAGGAGTGACACCAGAATTTGAGAGTAGGATGGTAGTAGTGACTGATGGTCCATTAATTAAAAGCATGGCTATCGAAAAGTAAGGGGAGACACCAGAATGTACAGTAGAATGGGAGGGTTGACTGACGATCCTTTATTTAAAAGTACTTTATTTTTAAAAAAATTAAGGGATGCCTCCAGAATTTGACAGTAAGATGGGAGGATTGACTGGCAGTCCATTATTTAAAAGTACGGCTGTCGAAAAGAAAGTTTAAACTAATTAGTGTTGTCCAATCAAGTATCACATTGAAATTCAGTATTCATTTTTTGGGATTTCTACTAACGACGTGCTGCAATCGTTTTCAAAAGATAAGCCAAGTGACGTCACGTCCGGAATGCGTATAAAAAGCACATTCCGCCACGAAGCACCACTACCAACTACATCTTTCTTGTTAGAAAAACCTCTCATATCATCAAAACCCTAACCCCCTACTAATGACATTTGCAAAAAAGGAAACAACAGAAACAAAGTACAAAAAGTTACGCTTTATTGAGCAAAAAGACAATTTGGCAACTAGGCGGGGAACAAAGACTAAACAGCAGCAATATAATAAATAACCGCTGATGGCATTGGTTTCTTTTCAGCAATTGCGGAACAACAAAGGCATGAGCCATACTTATTGATACCAAGACAAATGCGAGGCATTAAGCAGCTAGATTCGTTTTCACAACGTAAACAACATCTGCGCTGTTTTGATTGGTCATACCCGGCTCGTTGGACAGGATCTTTGCGTGGTAGCCGTTCTCATCGGCATTGTACTCGACCTCCCGGTATTGGCCGTTGGGGTCGGTGTAGCCATACTTCCCTCTCACGGCACCGTTTTCATTGGCTGTTTCTTGGCGATGCTGAACTGTACCGTTACCGTCATCCATCTGATACCCGAACTCGTAAGGTTTAGGAGGGAATACGTCTTCTGTCTTCGCAGATCCGTAAGCAGAGGGTACTAGACAAAGGAAAAGAAGATGTTAGATCTGAAGGGTGTTTCCTCGGGGAGAATTTAACCTCATAATCTTATACATTATTCTCTGGTTTCATAACTAAAAATATGCATAAGATTTTAACAGGAGTTTATACCTTGAATGCAAAAATAATATTAAAATTGTTGTTACCATCTTGAGGATAGTTTTTACTTTTAATCCTTCAAGTGGTGTCGACGGGATATTTCGTCCACCAAGATCTGACCAATTTTGCTAATGACGAGACATCTCGTCATCAAGATATTGATGATGACAAGATCGAGATGTGGTCAATTTTCTTCTAATGACGAGATATCTAGTCTATCCAGATCTACTCGATTTTTGCTAGTGACGAGATACCTCGTCGAGACGACCCCCAAGACCGTTAACACAAAAACTTTTACCATACCGTGAATTAATAATTTTAAAAATACATGCCCTGCAAAAACATGAATATTACAGTCTGATGTAGTATATATGTCCAAAAATTAAGGATGGTTCTGAATTCGTATCAAGCAAGGTCACTTGATCTCAATCCTATACAGTATGCTTGGGATGCTTTGGGATGTTGCATTGCCATATACAAGACACCACCAAGAACCGCGCATAAATAAAGAGGTACTCTAGTGTGCGATTGGGATTCCTTGTCATAGGAACTCTTGGACAGCCTTGATGAAAGCATATCTGCATGTTGTAACAATATAAGAGGCCCATTGCTTATGATGATGCTTTTAACACTCCAAGTGGTTTCGACGAGATATCTCGTCCACCAAGATATGACCAATTTTTTAAGGACGAGATACCTCTTTATCAGGAATGCCAATTGAATTCCGAATGATGAAAATACTGCTGTTTTCTGATGATCAAGATCAAGTCAGTTTTTTGTAATGACGAGATATCTTGTCCATCAAGAACTGGGAAGTTTTTGTCAATGGCAAGATACCTCGTCGAGAAAACCACCAGGAGGGTTAACAGTCGAAAAAAATGTTTTTCACAGTACGTAAAACCTACAATGCATTTAACTGAGCATATATGTTTCATTTCCTTATTTACCAATAGCACCACGACCAAGTGGGTGTTCTCATTTCATTCCACTTAGCTTGTGGAATGTTCATTTGTCATATGAGGTACTTCGGTTCAGGTACTCGGCATGGTATTAACTTTGAATTGGGTTATCCTTAATTTTTGTGGGTAGGCAAATATTTTAATTAACGTCGCATTGGAGCAACACAACGGTATATTGCCAACGGCCCGGGATCAAAATCCGAAGATATAGATCCGAAAACAACACCGCGTAATTTCAAACCAAGGTCAGATGACGACCTTAAGTTTTGGACATGTTTGTATAAATTTGTTACTTCTCTCTTATCAAATTAAACCCAATCTTGATATGGAATCCATACCACAAATACTTCCTCGGGCCCTCTTCAATAACTCCCAACCCAGTACACATATTATCCTGATGAAATATGCCACGATTTCTTGCCATAACTACTATCTTGTGCTTGTAACGTCAAGTGGGTCTACAATTCGACCAACGATTGCAAAACTAATTTCCTTCGTAAAATTACAAATTTAGGACTTCTTCATGCCTTACGTGTTTAACCCTCCAAGTGGTTTCGACGAGGAGGGTTAAGTGTGATAGACTTATGAAGAAATAAAACCGAAGCTGTCCTTTACGAAAAGCCAGTACAGTTGGAAAGATGTTTCTAGGTAAATTAAATTCTGAAGAAAATGTGAGGCACATGATATGATATAAGAATATATTTTCAAGAAACATATTTTGCTTCAGGTACATATTTCTTAACCCACTGTGGGGTCCACACGAATAAATCCAGTTTGCAATCTGAAATCTCCCCTGCTTGACCTCTAAACAGTTTTGATCTTATTGGTCAATAGAATTTTTCCAAAAGATTCTCTTCTAAGAAAATGACCAACAGAATCTTTTCCGATGAATCATTTCTAACGACAGCATCAATAGAATCATTCCAAATTATTCTATTCTAAGGAGGAAGCAGTAAAATCTCTCCAAAGGATTCTTTGTCAATTAATGAACCAATAGACTCTTTCCAAAGGATTCCTATTATAAGGAAATGACGAATAGAATATTTGCAAAGAATTCTATTCCAAGGTATGTAGGTAGTTGAATTTACGTCACACTGGAGCAACACAAGGGACTATTGGTGACGGCCAGGGATCAATCCCGAAGGGAAAGATCCGACGGCAACACCTCTTAATTCTGATTTACGGTCAGATGACGGGGTCAGAACTTGAGCTGGAACCCCACTCTCCAAACTTCCACACCACGCCAACGTGAGGACATTTGAGGTCACGACAGAATTAACGTGTACAAGATGGTCTTTGGTGGGTTCGAGTTTCGAACTTGCATAATTCCGGTTGGTAATTATCGACTCTACCAACTGCGCTACCGTATCCTCTTCTATTCCAAGGAAAGGAGCAATGTAATATTTCGAAAGGTTGAAAGAATCCATGGATTCTTTCAATCAATAGGTGTGTGTTTATTTGGTCACTATGCGTATGTTGTGGGATAAAAATAATACTGCACTACTCGGAAATTCGTGACGTTCAAACGGTTGAACAAGGGTTCTGCACTAAGCAGTATTATGGTTACACTTAAACACACCCAGCTACATTTATTTGTAATTACAATTGTCTGAGTCACAAGTATAAACATCTACATGATTTCAAAATTTATTAGCTGGAAAACACAAATAGATCGTTCCTTTAACCCTCCGGATGGTTGCCTCGACGAGATATCTCGTCATTAGAAAAAACTGACCAGATCTTGAATGACGAGATATCACGTCATTAGTAAAACTGACCAGATCATTATCTCTTCATCTTCAAAAATTCGTCAATATCCTTATATCGAGGTATCTTATCATTAACAAAATTGGTCAAATCTTGATGGACGAGATATCTCGTTGAAACCGCTTGGATGGTTATGGTGTTACCTTACTTATCTTCAGAATCGCTAAAACTGTTTGAATGCTGAATACAGGATCATTACTCTAACTAAACACAAAGTTTAAGTAACTTACAAGATATGGGAAGTCTGATTTGGCCTCAACATCACAACTTCACTATTAGTAAAGTTTTGTAATCTACCTTCGCAACAAATAAAGTGACAAAACTTACCTGTAAGTTTCCAATTTTCGCTCGTATAGTATTGAATATCTAGTCGCTTATTTAAGTAAATTAAACCAGCTTACGTGCTTATATATCTCGTTCCTCTGATAACCTCCATACGGCAAAAGAACTTACCTTTAAGCAGAAAATTTTCATTTGGAAAAAACATTCATAAAACCTAAAGTATTAAGCCATTGATTTAGTTTTCTTTTGAAAGTTGTTAGCATGTAAATATTATATATGTATGACATTTATGTTTGTAGGCGCTAGTGTTTTATTGAGCACAATTTGAATTTTACTTATAAATTACAAAATATAATATTTATAAAATCATATTTTCTCAAATGAAAACGTTTTCTAAACATTTTGACCTCCTAACTTTTAGGTGAGTTTATTAACCCTCCTGGTGGTTGTCTCGATCTTGGAATTAGAAAAACACTGACCAGATCTTGAAATTAGGAAATAAACTGACGAGATCGTGATAATCAGGAAATCGGGCAATATCTTGATGGCGAGATATTTCGTCATAAGTAAAGTTGGTCAGATCTTGATAGACGAGATATCTCGTCGAAACTACTAGAAGGGTTAAAGAGATTACATACACCATATTTCAGATATTTAATTACTACTTTCTATTTAATTTCTTTGGTACTAATTAATGAAAGTCAAAGAAAAATCTCTTAAAAAATTCATTAATTTTACTCAATAAAACATACCCAATATAAACCAAGTAGTCTAAATACTTATTTGCATTGGTTAATTATTGAAAAAATATTGGATAAAATCTTAATTAAAATTAGTCAAAAAGTATTATCTTATATACCATCTGCTTTAAATTATAAAGAAAGAGTTCGATTTGTTTTTCATTATATCCCTTTCAATTTCGATGTTACTTAGTTTGCCGTAATTTTGATAAATGACTGTTGTGGTGACTCATCTGTAAGTACGATACTGGTGAAAAACAACTTTGAGTGGTTTAATTTTGCATCATTATCACTTCATGATTGAACCATTTTAATACATATTATGCATGTGCAACTTTTCTAGAGAATGTATTTAAATATTTTATTTTTACTTTAACCATGAAATGGTTGTCATCTGACCGTGGTTCAAAATTACGAGGTTTTGGCCTTAGATCTTTCCCTTAGGGATTGGTCCCTGACTGTCGCCAATATCCTGCTGTGTTGCTCCATAGAAACGCTAATTAAATACCTACTTACACTAACCATAAAATGGGATGTTAATTTATTACTTCAACCGTTATTATTCCAGTTCTATTTTTATGGTCGATATTTGTTGTCATGTTTCTTCCTTGTTGAACTTATCTTTAATTTTTAGTTAAAACATTTTTATGATGATCGCGATCATCTTATTTCGTCTTGATTCTTTTGAATTGAAGAGCGGTTTGAGATCAACCAAACGCGCATATCTTCCTGTTTCAGTTGGTTGGGTTTTTCATGGCCCAAGGGTCGTCCATATTTCACCTAGCTACGCCAAACATAAGACAGACAATGTTAAGTAATGAACCCACAAGTAAGTAAAATTTTACTGACAAAGAGAAATACAACCAGGCTAAGTTAGAAGAATTTTATAGTTTTAATCTGAGTTTATTTTCTATTACTGAACCCTATTATGTCGTGTTGAAAAAATCAAACCAAAATTGAACTATAAAAGTCATAAACAAGAATTATAATTGGTGCTATCGGATAACATGGACGTAGCCTCTTAGTCTATTGCGTCATGTTGCAGAAAACAAACTAAAATTGCACTATAAAAATCATAAATGAGAGTTAAATTGGTGCTATTCAATAACAAGGACTTAGCCTCTTTGTCTATTGCGTCATGTTGCAGAAAACAAACTGAAATTGTACTATAAAAGTCATAAATGAGAGTCAAATTGATACTACTCTATAACGAGGACGTAGTCTCTTAGTCTATTGCGCCATGTGTTGCAGAAAACAAACTAAAATTGTACTGTAAAAGTCATAAACAAGAATTAAATTGGTGCTATCGGGTAACAAGGACGTAGCCCTTGTCTATTGAGTCATGTTGCATAAAACAAACCCAAATTATACTGTAAAATTCAAACTAGAATTAAATTGGTGCTATTGAATAACAAGGACGTGGCCTCTTAGTCTATTGTCTCTTGGTGAATAAATATAATTCCTTTGCTGAAAAAATAAGTTGAATTAAACACTTCCCCTAATTTGTTTAAGCATAAAAATATCTGTCTCCTCCTCATTGGGATCGATAAATGTATAATCTAACACTGTATACTAGACGTTTGCTTTTTTTTACTTTGGGAGCTAAAATGAAAAGGGAGGTGAACTGTTATTGTCAGAAAAATTTATCCCATTACCAACAGAATTCCCATTCAATTACAACTCCTACATAAAGTGTTCATTCCTTCAAAGTGTGAGTTTATTCGTTAAAAGTATTTAGTTATCACACAAAAACCCTTCATTTTTTAAAAAACCCTTTTTACCCCAACAGGCCGTTTTTCTCCGATCTTAATCTTTTTAGACATCTGCTGCAAAACGAAAACCCAATACGAAATTCAACTATCAAAGATGTTTTCCAAACACTTCTTAGAGCTCTTACCACTAAAAAATAATTATTTCCATGTCGATATCTGGGAAAATGTTTTCGACTTCATCAACTAATGGGTAAAAAAATAAAACCGATGAACAGCATTGAAAATCTTAATGTTAACATTCCCAACAAAAAAATAAGGTCTGGAATTTTGGAAAAAGGCTACTGTATAATGGTATCGAAAAACAAAATCAAACAGACAGAAAACGAATCCGATTTTCGTTTCACTTTTACAGATGATCCGAGAGATATTTTCCTATTTCTTTCTGGTGGCTGAAATTTTTAAAGTAGCCAATAACAGAATATCGAACAGGGAAACATTTGAATTTCTGAACGAGTTCTTCTGAAAGTCGAGAAACGTGAGACTCAGGAGAAAGAGGACATGGAATGTAAAGAATGGGAAACAAACGCTTTGAAAAATGAAAGATCCCGGATTCTTTTCAGCATTATCAGCTATTTCTTTCTGCTTGTTGAGGGATCTGTGATCGAACTACGGAAAGAATCCAGATGAACTTCAAATGTATACAAGTAGTTTCCTCTAAAGCTTCCTACTCTTACTCATTGATTTGAATATTTTCAGTTTTGAGAGTATTTTCATACACGTATACATCAAATGTATCATGATACATTTGCTATTTCACATTAAGCCATCTGCGCATATCATATGGATTGATCATTAAAATATAAAATACTGTTTGATAAGTCTTTGCTAGATATGTATTCGATTTAAAACTTCGCCATCAAATAAACGTCAAATTTGCAAAGGAAACAAACGCTTTGAAAACTGAGATCCCGGATTCTTTTCAGCATTATCAGCTATTAATTTCTGCTTATTGAGGTATCTGATCATACTGTGTATCCAAATGAACTTCAAATGTGTATGTCGCATGAAATGCAAATTTCCTAAAAAGTTTTCTTTGTTTTCTCATTGATTTAAATGGTTTCAGTTTGAGTCTCCTGCCCAATGATATGGATGAATCATTAATATATAAAACACTGATTGTTAGGACTTGCCCCAGATATATATTCTATTTAGAGCTTCAAATTAGTTCCTTGAAAACTGTGTATCAAATTCTTTGCCTGCTTTTGATCAGCACGCGATGTTTCGAAATATAATTGCGCAGCATACATTACAAATTTTATAACTCAAATGAAATGTTTAATCAAATCAAAATTTTCATTCAACATTTTTGTATTAATTGATTAAATATTAAAATATATTTGACATTTCCTCTATAAGTTAATAATTTTAAGCTTGTTTTTGAAGTTACTTACTCCAAATGGACATCAAATTTACACACCTCTTGACACCTCGAGGTGAAATTGTTTGACATCAGATTATTTTAACTATCAAAGAACTATAGAAAGTACTGCTAAATTAATTGCTTTTATGTTGGTTATATATTTGAAAAATATAAGACTTAATTTACAGCTATTTTTGCTGAATGGTTATTTTATTTTATTAAGCTATTTCACAGCTAATTTTTATATCGGCATTTATTTGTTCATTCTGGGCATGGTGAGATAGTTAGAAAAATAAGAGAAATATTTGTCATGCCTAAAATCTTTCACTTTTATTTCGGTATAATTAATTCACTTAGCATTATATTGATTTCTCCAATCGTTTACTTTCTCAGCTCTCCCTTTAAAACTTCTCATTTGAACATTGCTGTCTCAGCGCTAATTGTGAATACTTTCCCAGGCTCTTTCGCTTACATTCGCAGCCCCGTAGACATATCGCGAATATGATGTGGATTTTTTTGGCCGTGACAGCCATCATCTAAGTTCAAATTCGAGCTTCCTGTTGTAACAGGGTATGCAATCACAATTCCACTGACGACTACAAATGAATTTTTTTAATAAAAATTATCTAGTTTAAGGGGATATTGGAGTTTCAGTCATCAGAATTGATCAAAAAATCATTTTTTCTTTAATTTAGCTTTAAAACTTTGTTATCAAACTCCGTAAAGATCAAAATGAATTGTTCAATCAAGATCATTTTTGACAATCTCACATACCCCCAACTGCATATAACATATAGTAGAAAAGTGTAGTAAGTCTATTACAAAAACACTTTTTTCTCTGATTCAGTTTTCTTTTAATTCTGATTTCAAATTGTTCCTTTACAGCAAATATTAAATTTTACAACAATTTGATAATAACTGCAAAAAATTGTTTCGAAAGTCCACTGTCACCTTAAGTTTAGTCATTTTTATCATTAGCATCTTTAACCATCCAAGTGGTTTTGACGAGATATCTTGCCCATTGAGATCTGACCAATTTTACAAATGAGAGAGAGACAAGAAACCTCGTCATCATGATTTTGCTGATTTTTAGGTGATGACGAGATCAATATTTGATGAGTTTTCTTATGACATGAAATGGCAAGATCTTGATGGACGAGATATCTCGTTCATCAAGATATGGTCACTCTCACTAATGACTAGATACTTCGTCGAGCCAACCACCAGGTGGGTTAAGCCATTTTTAAGCATGATGCATATGCTCTTGCAAAATAATAATTCAATGTTTGAAACTAAATCGAATCCATCATAAATATTTTGCAAGACAATTTTTCAAAGTGCGTTGATATACATTTAAAGGCAAACTTTAACCTAAGCATGATGCATATGCCCTTACAAAATAATAATTCAATATTTGAGACTAAAACGCGAATCCATCATAAATTAAAATTTAAAAAAGTTTTTCAGTGACGTTGATATAAATTTAAAGTTAAACTTCAACCATTTACAGTTAACAAGAGCTACGAAAATAATAACAGCATCGCTCAAGATGCTTTCAAAAACAATTGAGCGCCAGACAGCAACTACCGTCGTTTCGTCAACAAAACTCCAAACTCACCAACAGGTCCAGCCGAGATGACAACAAGGGAAACCAGAACACAGAAAGAGACCAAAGCGAAGGAAGCCATACCGAGAACCCAAAGATGAACTTAGAACACGAATGAAACTGATGTACTCCAAAGATCGACATACACCTTTATATATCCAAGAAACAATGGGTTTCACCTGGATTTTAAACCAGGGGTGTCCGACGTATTAGTTGGGGTAGTTAGAAAGCACTTAAGCGAAAAGTTATTTCTGTTTCATGCTAAATTCAATTTGAATGTCCATGACCGATACCATATTGTTAGTTATGCTCAAAGGACTATTTAGGAGTCGCGCAAGGTGGTTCTGCGAGGGTGATTTATGGCGGATTTGTGTTAAGCGTGGCTTGCTTCCGAGTAAAGCAAAGGAAAATCAGTCATCCGAGTTCCGAAAACTTCGAGATCTTTTTTTGTCTTGCGGGTCATAGAATAGAAATGCTGGGCACAATAAAGACCTGAACTGCCTTTCAGAAGTTGATGTGATTGGGAAAAGATTGGGTGTAATGTGGCCATCGAGCAGGTGGGTATTCAGGAAATAATTTCGGGGATGGAGTAATTTTCTTTCTTACAGAGGCGAGGCTGGACTAGGGGTGAATGCGGTTCATGCCGCCATCTGTCCTAAACAAAATCTATATAGTAGTGGGACACAGTACCCTAAACTTAACCGAAAATTATAATTTTTTTGTCCAATATTAGCCCTCTAATAGGCGCGAGATTTTCCAGTTGTGTAATATTGCCTTTACCTCGGAACACACTTAGTGACTAAATAACTACATCTATTGTTTGAAAGAATTCATGGATTTTTTTAACCTTTAGAAAGGTTATAACTAATATAGAGATTTAAGGTGTACGTATACACTAGGAGATTTTTTTAATTTTGACTTTAAAAATCCAATTTTTTCGCAATGTCATTGGTTTGTGCTTAAACTCATTTTAGTGTGAAAAATTCCGATTAAGCTACTTATTAATAATCTAATTTAGATACAATTAGCTAATTATCATGCTCTTTTAACAGTGATATCTCAAATTCTAATGTGTTCAGAAAGACGATTCCTGTTGGAAATTATTTCTAATATTATTCTTCGTTTTGACCCTCAATTAAGTTGCTTAAAGAAGTGGATTTTCTATTACATTTTTTTTTTCACGAAATAAGTAAAAAATCAAAAAAAATTCAGGAATTTCAACATTTAAAAATCAACTAAAAATTCATTTCTTAACTAATAAATGGCTGAGATTTAAAACAACCACTGTATTATATAGATTATAATGACACAAAAATAATTATAGTAGATCAATTCATTGTTGAGTCATTACTGTTTGAACCAAGCATCCTATTGCAAAAACACAGTTCTTCAGAAATTGAGTTTAAAGTTTTGAAAACATGTTTGTTTATGGTGATCGTACCTAACGAAAACACTTATAACTAGAAAACTGTTTCGAATATTTAGAAGATTTTGGTAACGTTTGAAAGCTAAGGCGTGGGGAAATATTTTGAATTAATAAAAACTATCGATATTGTGGTCGATTTTCGGATTTCTAGCGTATATATCCACCTTAAGACGTTTTGTGGTTGTTTTCGATGATGTATTTGATAACCATGTGCGAGGAAAAAAAGGATTTAGAAGAATAGTTAATTCTAAAAACAATGATAAATTCGATTGCGACTACTTTTGTACTGATGCACAAAATTGCACAAAACCATGCTCGAAATTGTGGTAAACACTTCGAGCAAAATAAAGATAAAGTTATATTTGAAAAACGTGAAGTTTTCAGGTTGGTTGGGATTCGTTTTATGGCACAAGGTGCCATATTTGACCAAGCTTGTTAAAGCTTTCAGGAATAGGAATTTTTAAATATTAAAATATTTTGATCTTTCGTAATGCATATTTCATGGATATTTTGGAATAAGGTCCCCTAGAACACTTTGTTCTAAATGAAAAATAAAAGAAATGTTCAAAAGGTACTGCAAATATATTATTTGAATGATTAAATTAAGATATATAATCAGTACCAAAACAATTTGTTGAAAAATTATTTTTCGCAATAATAAATTAATTATAATTTTTTAGTGGAATTTTTTAGTGATTATGCATAAAAACTAGCAAAAAGCCGGGCTTTGTTTATACAGCTAATTAAGAAAAGGCAACCTCTGTTTTAAATCACGCTTTCCTGACGCTAGTGGGAAAATAATTCTATTGTTCTGCCTTCTCTTTTTTCTGAATTGCAATGCAATTGCAGGGTGTGCTACATGAAACGAAGGACTGAATTTTAACAGTCTGAGAGGTTAACACGCATAATTCAACCTTGCAACCTGCAGTCTTCCCTGTATGACTTCTAACCACTTCTGATCTTGACCAATAGAACCTTTCTAAAGGATTCTATTCTACAGAATGGCCCCATGGAATTGTTCCAAAATATTATATTCCAAGGCAATGAGCTATAGAATTTTTACAAAGGATTATATTATAAGGAAAGGTCCAATAGAACTTTTTCAATAGATTCTATTCTAAAGAATTAGCCAATAGAATCATTCCAAAGATTTCTATGCTAAGGAAAGGACCAAGAAAATCTTTGCAAACGATTCTATTCTAAAGAAAGGACCAATAAAATATTTCCAAGGGTTTCTATTCTACAGAATGGGCCATAGAATTGTTCCAAAGGATTCTAACCTAAGAAGACCAGTAGAATCTTTCAAAAGGTTAAAAAGAGGTTGAAAGCGTTTAGAAAGATGTGGTTATTTAGTCATTAAGTGTGTGTAGTGGTGTAAGAACAATACTACACTACTTGGAAATCTCACAACGCTCAGAGGATTAATAGAATTCAACTCAACGGGATTTAATTGGTATAAGAATTAAGATCCAATAACATGGACTTCCCAACAGTAAATTTCAAGACAAATTACATTATTACTGGAAGTAGAGATTTAGCATTCCACCATACATTCTTACCCTCATAAAATGCAGCGGACCGAATCCCATTTATTCGATTGCTACACCCATTAAAACGAAAATTTGTGATAGTTTAACAGATAAGATTGATTTATTTTAGCGTATAACTTCGTGTACACTCAATTTAGAGTTTTACCAGCAATTTTATCGATTAACGTTTCCAAAAATTTATATCGTCTGTAATAGGCCTCATACACTCGTGTGTTTTTAAGGTCATTAAATTACTTTTGCGTGCCAACTGTTCTATATTTGTCTACCTAGTAAGTGAATATAGTATATATTGACTTATTTTCTGTTTCCATGCAAAAAGCAATAACGCCTAAAACAAACTGAGCTCTTGAATGGCGTACTAGCAATTCGGTTGCTTGTTTACAAACGAAGTTAAAATTAATGATCGTTTTGAGCATTTAAAAGTCGTGACTGAATGCGGTATTTTGTGTGGTCGAATAAACACACGGTACAATAAAAATAGTTCCAATAATTATTTGCAAAACTTCTAAAACAAACCCGTCATGATTGGACTCAACTCATTGATGTGAGTAATGCTTTTTCCTATTGAATAAATAAACACATCTGTATCTTATCGGAAGCTATTTTTATTTGTGTTCTTTTCATGTATATTTAAGACTAAGCTAGAAATTAGGTTTTTGTATATAAAAAACAGTTTGGTGGTGTTTCAGTCAAATAATCACAAAATTATTTTTATGAAGTTATAGTAAGTGACAAGAGACGTGCAAAAATACTAATAAATTCGTAATAATGTAATAATTTTTATTTTTCTACATTATTTAAATCTTCTAAGATAGTTTTGAAGAGTTAACCCTCCTGGTGGTTTATGTTTGCATTGAAAACTGTTCTGTAGTTGCCAACCTTTATTAAAAAAACCTGTTCCAAACTGTCACCAGTTATGGTCAAGAGACAATTTGTGTATCCTTTTTGTATTTTTATTCCTATTGGAGTAACATGGCCTTTTCGTCTAGGAGGTATCTCGTCATTAGCAAAACTGAGCAGATGCCGATGGACAAGATATCCCTTCATTAGCAAAACTGAGCAGATGTCGACGGACAATCATTAACACACGAAATGACTGAATAACCACGTCTATTTTGGTTGTAAGAATTCATGGATTCTTTCAAACAATCCAAGGATTATTTCAAACAATTTTCCATTGCTGTTGTCATGTCCATTTCTGAGTCAGATGTTGCCGTGTGCATTTTGCACAGCTTTGGCGATGCCGACTATTTTCTCGCTGTAAAGTTGTTCTGCAGGATGGTAATCGAGGGTTTGAAGAGAAGTAGCTATTGCAGGGCAGGTAAAAATATGATTAGGTGTGAGTTCAACGCTAAGACAGCTGTTACAATGTCTATACGTTCTGGTTCTATCACTGTTAATTCTCATGCCTTTAAAAAGTCCTGTGTTCTCAGTCTGGATATTGTGCTCTGGTGGTTTTTCTACCTCTGTTAATTTCACAGATTTGTCGTTTTATTTATTTTTTTGTGATATGAGTTTGAATTTTACGAAAGCATTAGCATCAGTAGGAGTTATTGGGTTTGTGAATTTAATTCTCTGGTTTCCTTTGCCAATTTATCTGAAGCTTCATTTTCTTCGTTGTCCACATGTGCGGGAATCCACTGAAGAGTGTACCTTTTATCTTCAGTGGTTCCATTAGTGCCTTCTTTAGAACAGAATCCTTAGAAAAGATTCTATTGGACCTTCCTTCGAATGGAATCCTTTGTAAAGATTCTATTTGTTTTTTCTTAGAAAAGAATCCTTTGGAAGAATTCTGTTGGTCTTTACCTGGGAATAAAATCCTTTGGAAAGATTCAATTCGAACGATTCTGAACGAAAATATGTATATATACTTAAATCAAGTGATATGTGCCACTTTTCATGCTCCCAACGTATCATTTTAAGTTTTTAGCCAATATAAAATGAACTTTTTAAAAATGTGAGAGCATCTTTTGAGAAGTTCACACGCATATAACCGTTCTGCAACCTGCGATCTTCCCTGGATAACTACTAACTTCGTTTTGACCTTCTTGGCCAATAGAATCCCAGAACTCTTTCAACCAATATATGTGGCTATTTAATCATCGTATATGGGTTGTGGGAGAAAGTAATCCTTCACTACTCAGAAATCCTGTGATACTCAGATGATTAATTTCGCATCCAAAAACTCCATTTGTAACATTAGGCCCCTTCTTCGAAATAAAATTCTCTTCAAGCTACTGATATTTGATACTTTGCAAATTGACTAGAAAATAGGCATCCTCGTTAGATGCATACAATACTATGAATAAAAATAGGTAACGACTCAATTAATCATAAATAATCAATAGAAATATAGCAGTATAGGAACACTTGAGTAAATACTTTTAGCCCTCCAATTGGTTTCGACGAAATATATCGTCCATCCAGATCTAACCGATTTTGAAAATGACTAGATATCTAGTAATCAAGATATTGCTGATTTTTTATGATGACGATATCAAGATCTGGTCAGATTTTGCTAATGACGAGATACCTCGTCGATTCAACCGCTAGGAGATGCTTCAAAAGGTATTTTAAACCTTCCTAGTGGTTGTCTTGACAAGGTATCTCGACATTAGCAAAACTGACCAGATCTTGATGGACGAGATATATCGTCTTTAGAAAGAAAACTGATCAGATCTCGATCTTGTCATCATAAAAAAGTCGGCAATATCTTGATAAAGAGATATCTAGTCATCAGCAAAATGGATCAGATCTTGAAAGACGAGATATCTAGTCATCAGCAAAATTGGTCAGGAAGTGGTATTTCAATTAACGTCGCACTAGAGCAACACAACGGGCTATTGACGACGGTCCGGGATCAATACCTAAGGGAAAGAGCCGAGGACAACACCACGTAATTTTGAACCACACAAAATTGGTCAGATCTTGAAAGATGGGATATCGTCGTAACCATTTGGAAGTTTAAGGTACCTGTATATCTTCGCACAATTTTTTGAAATTATCCCAGAACTGATTTTTTTTATAGATTTTGTTATTGATTTCTACTAGAAAAAGCATTTATGGCAGAAAACATTCTGTTTAAAATTTTTTTTTATAAAAATGGGAGTAAAAAGTAAAAAAAAACAGTCAAAAATACCATTTATGCAAAACTTCATATTTCGAAAAATAATTAACATTTTTCCAGTTTGAAAGTGAATTATCTTCTAAAAGCATTGATAAAGGCATTGAACTACAATCATTACTTTATTTTATATTTAAATTAATTGTAGACTTTAACGTCAGTCATTCCTGGAAAAAAAACATGATTAAGAGCAAAATGCAAAAAATATTCAGGTTTACATCTTGCTCAATTTTTTAATGCATATTTCTTAATAGTAATAGTTCAAACTGCTTTATAATCTTTAAAACATATATAAAAAATTTCAAAAGAATTTATTTGATGCATTCTGAGATATTGTGTTTTGCGGTGAGTAACGCTTAGCGAAAATTTCATTTCGAGAAAAAGTTAGAAAAAATATATATACCCCCATGTCAAATATAGATATCAATACTTTAAAAACTTTTGTATCTCCAGTTCCAATGGTCATAAAAGTAAAATCCGAAGTGATTTGAAGAGTTTAAGAGCTGTAGTATATGAAAAATTTGAAAAATGTGAATTTGGGTGAAAATGGCGTATTAAAGGTATACGGGGATACCTTAAACAAATTGTCTTGGTAGCAATCGTATTTTTCGTACACTATAGGAATAACGCTGTTTCTGTGGTCGTCAATAGCCCGTTGTGCTGTTCCAGTGGGACGTTAATTCAATTACCTACCTACCTACCGATGTTTCTATGCAGTAAGAGAACGAGGCTTCAAGCTGTCATGCATGAAAGATACTGATATCTTCGTGGTTCACCCACTTTGCAAATTGCAGATCTACAACCCTTTGTCAAAACACAAAAACGCATGAAAAGTGAATAATTTCGTTTCAAGTGAGGCGTGGCATAAATGTGTTATATTGCGTGTATATTTTCTCTTCTTTGACAATAGAAGAACAGGAAAACCTGATGGAGTTCACATTTTTATTTATCGCTGTCAAAATCATTCCGCTCAATATATTACAAGAACAATAATATACAAACTTAAAATGCTTAATGTAATCTATAAAGAACTTAATATAGTTATACGAACAGCTTTATCGAATTTATATCTATGGTTTTTTCTATTCGTTTCGCCAAAATGAACATGATAGAAGTCAATAAATTCAACTCTGAAACTATTGAAAAATTAAATTCATTAATAAAAATGACTTGCGGAAATAATGAAAGATTTTATCAATTAATAAAATATGGTCAAACCTCGTTAAGACGAATTTCATGGAACAGTAAAAAAAATTCGTATGATCCGATGAGTTATCCGTGTTATCTTAATTCAGAAAAAGCATTTATATTGCGTGCATATATTTTCTTCTTTGACAATAGAGCAAGATAGCCTGATGGAGTTCATATTTTTATTTATCGTGTCAATCATTCCGTCTATATATTACAAAAATAATAATATACTTACTTAAAATGCTTAATGTAATATATAAATATATAAAGAACTTAATATATTGCAAGTTAAACAAACAGCTTTGTCGAACTTCTATCGATCGTTTTTTCTATTCGTCTCGCCATGTAGAAAATGAACATCAATAGAGGTCAATAAATTCGACTCTGAAACTATTGAAATTAAACTCATTAATAAAAATAGTTTACGCAAATAATGAAAGATTTCATCAATTAATAAAATACAGTCAAACCTCGTTAAGACAAATTTCACTGGACTGTTCGTGCTATCCGAATTCAGAAAAACAATTATTTCAACAATAAAATTAAATATTAATGCATTTACATTACTCACTGTACAATTCTTGGTTCGCAGATAAATTGTATTCTTCATCACAAAGATTATACATATGATTCTTGATTGCACGGATGATTCTTATTATGCAGATAATTCTTAATTACACAGGTAAATCTTGATTGCACAGATATTTCCTGATTATGCAATTTTTGTCTCGAAATAGCTCCGTTTTCAATTTTTGTGTTTTGTTTTTATCATGACATTCTTTAAGAAAATCTTTGATGTAGTCAACGCTGTTTAATTGAGTAGGTGAATTTTCACTGCCTAACAAAACGTTGTGAATATTTTCAAAGCCAGCAGTAACTTCTTTTGAAGAAGGCACGCTTATTCCTTCGTCTTCAGAATCTTCATTTATTCTTTCTTCTTCACTCTGCTACAAATAAATCTTCAATTTCGGAGTCACTTAATGTTTCTGAAAATGAGATTGGAAAGAATGCGTTTGTCCTCAAGTTTCGAAAATTTGTTCGTGTTAACCGGCGATTAGTGTAACCCGAATTCCTAAACGAATGAGCTAACATTATTTGAAAATACATTTTGGTGGGGATAGGAATTTAGTTCGTATTATCAGTAATTCGTACTAAGCGAGTTCGTCTTAATGTGAGGTTTGACTGTATTATTGTTTACAAAATATATTCTCTACCCAGAAAATCAAAACACTTTGAAGCCATGTTTACATCGAAATGGAGCAGCATGTGTTATGTACGTGAGAAAATAAAAAAATCATCTCTATATCAATCTAGAGCTTTCTATTAGCGTAGAATTATATCAGAAAGATCATAAATTACTAAGTTGAAAAGCCCCTTTATCTGACATATATGCCGATCATACGACATGGAATGGAGTCATAAAGAGTCCTTCTGCTATCCTGTGGCAAATTATGCCAAGAATTCTGCAACTACATTCCAGATCCCTTACATTCTCAAAGGGGGTGCGATTTACGACCTAAATTATCCCAGATATGCTCAATGGGGGACAGATCTGGAGATCTCTCTGGCCAAGGAAGACTTTTAACACCACAAAGGCACTCCTGGGAAGGGGAGGAAAAGTGGCCGGACGTTAACAAAAAGCGGATTTATTAACACTCCTGGTGGTTGTCTCGAAGAGGTATTTCGTCAAAAGAAGATAACTGACCAGAACTTGATGGACGAGATATCTAGTCAATAGAAGAAAACTGACCAAATCTTGATCTCTTCATCATCGAAAAATCGGTACTGCTACAAAGTTTTAATTATACCTTTATCTTTATTTCTAAAATTTGAAGATGCTACACTTTCAAACAACGCTTAAAACTTTTAATTGTTTTAGTAAAATGATAGCATTCGCGTGTGTTTGGAAAAAGTCAGACCCTGTAAAACCTCCTTCAAACGAAACATGTTTTCGGTAAGCAGAGAACTTGCTTTAGCAATCATATTGTTCGTCACTCAATTGAAAACGGGGGTTTTCAAGGCAAACAAAGGGAAAGATGGATGAATTTTTCAGATTGCGTGCTGTTTTCGCTTTTATTCTTTTATCATTGGATTCCAATAAAACACATACAAGAAAACGTCTTATGAAAACTTTTATATTTATGTGTCAAGACTAGATCTATAGGTTTCGATGTTATAGTTTTATTACTCAGAGCACAAATCCGTACGTTTTGTAAAAATAAATATATCATTGTTTTCTGAGAATGTAAATAAAGGCTGTCGGATTGGAAAATTTTGAAATATGTTTCAAACGACCAATGAATATGGGCTTCATAAAATTGTATTGTTTGGAATAGAAAATCGGATGACACAAGAAGTGGAGAACCCGGAAATGGATACAGAGGAAGTAAGTTGGAATATACGAAACCTATATTTCATATTTGAAATTATAATATTACAGTTTTAGGAGTTTTCTGAACTTTACTGTTTTTCCCATTAGGGTGTACGTATACACTAGAAGATTTTTTCCATTTTGACTTTTGAAAGTCAATTTTTTACAATAGGTAATTGGTTTGTGCTTAAACTCATTTAAGTGCGAAAAATTCAGATTAAGCTAATCATTAATTGTCCAATTTAGATATAATTAACTAATTAGCATGCTTTTTGAGCAGTGATATCTCAAATTCTAATTTGTTCAGAAAGACAATTTCTGATGGAAATTTTTCTTAATATTATTCATGATGTTTTGACCTTCAATCAGTTTCAAAGTTTGTTTTGAAAGTCCGCTGTCCCCTATAATATTCGAAACAAAATGTGCAGTGTGCTTTCCGTTTGGAAGTTCATTTTAAAAAGAATGTGGATATGTTGTAACACTCGTAACGAATGTAGCAATAATTTGGGGTGCTATTTAGACATCACAATAATATACCTCACTTCTAAATTCCTACTTTTCGTTTGGAAGTTTGTTTTAAAACTGATGTGAATATAGTGTAAAACTAGTACCACATGTAGCAAGTATCTTACAATGCTATTTTGAATCGCACTAAAGTATACTCCAAAAGTAATTGTATCTTGTAATTAAGTTCCCATTTTCCGTATTGAAGTTTGTTTTAAAAATAATGTGGATATGGCTGTATTGCGTTACGAACAGGGCAGTACACATTGGAGTGCTATTTCGCTAAAATATATTACAAAATTTTCACAAAAATATCTCACACTACAAAATGTGATCCTACTTTCAGTTCTGAAGTTTCTCAAATTTCCAAACTCAAACGTCGTGTTTCAGGACAATCGTAATCGTAGTCGTTTCTGACATTTATGAAGACC
Source organism: Meta bourneti (assembly GCA_933210815.1). Lineage (NCBI taxonomy): Eukaryota > Metazoa > Arthropoda > Arachnida > Araneae > Tetragnathidae > Meta > Meta bourneti. The sequence continues at coordinate 94,797,243 of OW119934.1, forward strand.
GTAGCTCCGGTTTAATTCAAGAAGAGCGCAAAACGATCACTTAGAGAAGAAACAGGAGAAAGTTCTCTTTTATACGACCCGTTCTATAACTCTCAAAATGAAGCCCTTCCTTCGAAATCCCCAGAGCACAATATTCAATAGTGAAAGAATTTGAGGGGATTTACGATATTTATTTCCAGTTCAATAGAGGAGCTGTAAGCTTCAGGTCCACAGCACGTTTCTACCAGGGAGATAGGATTTCTAGCATACATTTGCATGGGTAATTCTTCGAATGGTTTTCAGCCGCTTGCACTTAAATCATTGAAGTCAATAGTCTGAATTCCAAATGATACATGTTATAAAAAGAAATTGATATAAAATGAAATCCTATTTCAAATTGATGGGGGATCTCTGGGTGAAAGACGCACATACAACACGGTGCTTCTCCCACGCTGTTGAGACATGAATTATTTATTGATATCTCCGAAGAGGAATGTAAAGGTATTTTAGATAGATCTTCTTGTATTGACTGAGTCTTGTTTGGTTTGTGCATTTATCTGGGGTTTAAAACTCTGATCGTCACGAGATTTCCAGGTAATGTTTACCACACAACACACGTAATGATTAAATAACCACATGTGTTTGTTGAAAGAATCCATGTGTATTCTTTCTTTTTCCTTTCCTTAGAATAGTATCTTTTGAAAAGATTGAATTGCCCCTTTTCTTAGAATAGAATCTTTTGGAAAATTTTTATTCCTCCGTTCCTTAGAATAGAATCTTTTGGAAAATTTTTATTCCTCCGTTCCTTAGAATAGAATCTTTTGGAAAGTTTTTATTCCTCCGTTCCTTAGAATAAAATCTTTTGGAAAGTTTTTATTGCTCCTTTCCTTAGAATCGAGTCATTTGGAACGTTGGTGCTTTCCTTAGAAAAGAATCCTTTGGAAAGATTATAATGCTTATGAAGATCAAATCTGTTTAGAATTCCCGCAGGGAAGACTGCAGGTTGTAAAGTGGAAGTCAGACGGTTAATGCCATTTGAAGGAGCATCTAAGCTTTAGAAAATTATTCATAGTTTGAGCAAAATAACTCTCTCACTGATTGGCGGTAATCAAAAATAATTTTATTTATGGTGTTCTTAGTCCACCTAAATTCCGTTCACTAAACTTTGAAAGACTTATTTATCTCTTTATATATATAACACTGTCGGGTTCTATTGGAACGAATACTTTGGCACCAGTAGTCTCGTATTCTATTCGGTAAGACATGGAAAACTACTCTGAGTGCATTTCTCTCTTTTGTGTCAGCAAAACTTTCCTTGTGTTTATGTCCATTTACTTGACATTGTTTGGCCCAACTTGACCAAATATGGCTATTGCGCTATTGAAACCCAACCCAACAAATCGGTTACGTAACACATGCTGCGTTTCATTTCTATAGAACGCTGGCTTCGTGGTGTTTAATTTTTTTGTCGCAGATGTACCCTGCAAAACTTGACTCTCCTGGTGGTTGACTCAACGAGGCATCTCGTCGTTATCAAAGCTGATCAGATCTTGATGGACGAGATATCTTATCGAAATCGCTTGGAGCGTTAAGGAACAGTGAGATTTTCAGTTACTAATTTGCAGTGAAGTGACCTGGATGGGGGAAATGATACAAAAGGTACATTAAGAGTTAGCAAACTAATGAGTCAAAACACAAGGATAAGACCAGAAGCGAACGCGAACAGCAAAAAAGGTATTTGAACTGAAGTGGTGATACTGTACTAGGTGCCATAAGACAGAAGGTCAACTGCGGAAACTTAAAAAAAGGTTCTATGTAGGCTTCTACGAACACTGAACCGGACTTAGCACCATAAACATCTATATGTATAAAGCAGAGTTGTCTGTCTGTCCTCTATACAAATCTACACCTTTGACCAATGCACACCAAATTTGGTACACTTATTCTTCAGAACCCTGCGGGTAACGCAGGCTACATATTAACCCCCGTTCTACCTGTCTTGGGTGTGCAGAGGGGGTTAGAAACAATTCGAAATCCCCATACGAATAATACTGAGTATTTTTACGATCACTGTCAGATCAATTCACACCAAATGTAGCACTCATTCTTTAGAATCTTGCGGGAAACGGGTACATATTAACCCCGTTCGATTTGTCCTGGGTCTTTAGAGGGGTTTAAACAATTCGAATTCCCCTAAGGAATAACATTGAGTACTATCATAATGAATTAAATAATTTAACCCGAGCAACGCCGAGTAATTCAGCTAGTGAAATATAAGGAAACTGAGTACTGGTTGAGAAGACTTTCAAAACGTCTGATCAACATGTCGACTAGTTATCACTTGATTTCTCTGTGAAAAATTGACTTGGTAGGTCGATTTGGCAATCGCCTCGCTTGGTGTGATAACATCTTATGACAGGATAGATATGCGATTGGGTATTTGTATAGAGTGGAGACAAAAATGGTGAATTCGGCAGTCTGCTTCGATTTCATGCTGACCAATCAGACGATGAATCAATGGATGGTCTCAAAACCGTGAACCAATCAGATGATGGATGTACGCTTCCACTGGACAGACGAAAGTAATCCAAAAGTCACGTTACTACTAGTTCCTCTATGCTTTGCATCGCGTTTGCATACTGAGAATGAGGTTGCGGGTGAGCTCCTGCAGTAGCAGAACCCATTCCTATTCCACAGTATTGACTTTCTAATGAAATAGACAGTATATGGCGGAGTCGCTGTCGTAAGATCTCTGAAGGGTAAATCACGTGGACTTACGAATCGACTAATCCGATTGGCTATCGAAGCGCAGACTAATGTTTTTGATAACGGTGGATAATCACTATAACCAATCATTTATTTAGGATTCACGCTTTTTCCCACAACCACATGACAGATCTTCAAACCGAGTGACCGCAAGAAATAGCAAAACACTGCGAGCACAAGCTCCGTCTATTTCATAAAACAGTCGATGTGTTAAAGCCTCTGACTTCCCAATTCCAAAATTTAAATATGCGCCACCTTTCTACTATAAATAGCATCTGTTATTCCAATCACCACAAAGTGTTTCGTTTAATTTTGAGGTTTCAACCTTTAAAAACAACGGTGTTCTTAAATTTTGACGCCTGTGTATTATGCTTTCAAATTTCTAAATACTATTGAATTCCTTACCGTGGAATTGATTATTTTGAGACATTTGGTTACCAATTTGTCAAATGGTCCCTATACGTTAATTGCCCCAGACCGATACTTTTACCGATAGCTAAACAAAGAACAGATAAATTTCGTTTAATGAGTTAGAATTGTTTATTTCCTTGCTTCCACTTTATTTCTTCGCAAGAGTCCGACCGTAAGATAGCTAAGGTCCTTTGCTCATGAAATCTTTAGAGCCGGATATTCTTTTGAAGAAATGTTACCAAGCCTTACATCCTACAGGATGTCTCGAAATCAACTGCTCTATCAATTTCAAAGAAAACTCGAAGACATTAAGCTTGCGAAAGGTTAACTCTTACCAGTGGTTAAAAATTAAAACATAAGGACTCTTGTTCTAAAACTGTAATCAAAAATTCAAAGCAAGTACTGAATGCTCTTCACTCAGTTTGTTAAAGCTTTCCACTTCACATAAATGTTTAAGCACCCGAATGAAAGGCTGGGATTGTGTATTTTCTCGGTTTGTTTGTACGCGATTCATTTTAATCGGATTCCTGGCTATATTCAACATCGGTTTCTGGAGTTTTGCTACTTGTGGTAAGGGAATAAAAAAATAGTCAAGTTCGTGAACTTAAATTTGATAAGGTAGTGCAGTATATAGAAGCGAGTTGCGGAATAAGTTTTCAACCAATTACTAGTACTGGAGGGTTTTTATCAGTTTACCGGAGAGTGTACTTAGATTCATATGCGTTAGAAGCGAATTGCGGACAGGGTTTCTAACACATTACTAGGACCGGAGGGTGTTTACTGATTTACCGGAGAGTGGATTTAAATTTATACAAGACACGCGTTACAATTGAGTTACGGAAAAGTTTTCAGCGGTTACTAGTATCGGAGGGTGTTTACCAGTTTGCGGGAGAGCGTACTTAAATTTATGTAAGTCGGAGGGTGTTTACAGGTTAACAGATTCATATAAATGATGCGTTAGAAACGATTTACGGAAAAGGTTTCTAACGCATTACTAGTACAGGAGATGTTTACAGGTTTACCAGACGTTTAATTTAAATTTATAAATAAGTTACAATGGAGTGCGGAAAAAGTTTTCAACCGGTTACTGGAAGGTGTTAATCAGTTTACCAGAGAGTGAATTTAAATTTATATGAGTCGGAGGGTGTTTACTTGAGGGTGAACTTAAATTTATAAGTTATGCGTTAGAAGCGAGTTACGCAATACGTTTTTAACCTATTAGTAATACTGGAGGGTGTATACGGGTTTACTGGAGAGTGAATTTAAATTTATAACAAGTCACGGGTTACAATCGAGTTACCGGAGGTTGAGCTTAAATTTATATAATCCATGCGTTAGAAGCGAGTTACTTAATAAGTTTTCAACCGATTACTAGTATCGGAGGGTGTTTACGGGTTTGCAGAGAGTGAATTTAAATTTATAACAAGTCACACGTTATAAGCGAATTACGATAGGTGGTTGAATTTACGTCACACTGACGCAACACAACGGGCTATTAGTAACTGCGAAGGATCAATCTCGAAGGGAAAGATGCGAGAACAACATCTCGTAATTTTGAATCATGGAAACCGAGTTGCGGAGTAATTTTTCAACCGGTTACTAATACTGGAGGGTGTTTGCTGGTTTACCAGAGAGTTAATTGAAATTTATGTAAGTTATACGTTACAAACTGGTGTGGAATAAATTTTCGGTTGGTTACTAATACTGGAGTGTTTACCTATATACCGGAGAATGAATTTAAATTTATACAAGTCAGGCGTTAGAAGTTAGTTACCGAGTGTTTTCATTTTGTTACTAATACCGGAGAGTGAGTTTAAATTCATATAAGTGACGTATTAAAAGCGAATTACCTAAAAGGTGTTAAATTATTAATAATAGGAGGTAAATTAATAACTTCTGTCCAAAAAATTATATTCTAAGGAAAAGATCAATATAATATTTCCAAAGAATCCGTGGATTTTTTCAATCAATCAATATGTGTGGTTATTTAGTCATTAAGTGTGCTACATTACTCAGGAATCTGGTGACCCTCAGAGGTTTAAAATATGTTCTTTCTGGGCTTGACCACCTTCATGTGAAGAGCTACATCAACGATCTGCATGCTGTTACGGAAAGCGGATCAATCCCATGTTTTACCAGCGTCTCAAGAAACAATTTCTTAAATAAAATGGTAAATAAAGCTTATTTAAATCACGTTTTCAAGCATGACATATATTCATTGCAGATACTAACCCTCCAAGTGGTTTAGACGAAATATCTCATCTATCAAAATCTGGCCAATTTTGCATCGACCTTAAAATAGAATAGCATGCGCCCGCAGCTTCATATTATTTATTTCAGTTGCTCAGTTTGAAGTTCTGTCACGTGGTTGTGGGTAAAAGCAAGTATCCTAAATAATTGATTGGTTCAAGTGATTATTCGGCGTGATGAAAAACACTAGTCTGCGATTCGACAGCCAATCGGCGAAGGCGATTCTTAAGTCCACGTGATTTACTCTTCAGAGATCTTACGACAACGGCTCCGCCCATATGGTCCGTCTATTTCATTAGAAGGTCGATGAAATTTTGCTAATGACATGATGTCTCATCATCAAGATATTGCCGATTTTTTATGATGACGAGATCGAGATCTGGGCAGTTTTTTTACTAATAACGAGATACCTCGTCTATCACAATCCGAATAGATTTGCTAATGACGAGATACATCGTCGAGACAGCCACCAGGATGGTAAACACATAAGATGTTAAGTCTCAAACATATTGTAGAGCGCTGTGTGAGCGCGTGTGTGTTTACCTTCCAAGTGGTTTAGACGAGATATTCTGACTATCAAGATCCGATCTATTTTGCTGATGACGAAATACCTTGTCATCATGATATTGCCGATTTTGGTGATGACAAGATCAAGATCTAGTCAGGTTTATCTATTAACGAGATATCTGGTCGATCAAGATCTGATCAGTTTGGCTAATGACGAGATACTTCATCGACAGGATATATCTCGTCATCAAGATTCTGCCGATTTTTTTATGATGACGAGGTCAAGATCTGGTCAGGTTTTTCTAATGACGAGATTTCCCGTCGATGAAGATCTGCTAATGGTTTCGCTAATGACGAGTTATCTCACCATGAAAACAGGAGGGTAAACTATAAGATGTCAAGTCTCCAACATATTCTAGAAGGTGCTGTGTGAGCGCGTATGGATTAACCCCTCAAGTGGGATAAGTTATCTCGTCTATCAAAATCTGATAAATTCAAAATCTGATAAATTCAAAATCTGATAAATTTTGCTAATGAAGATATATCTCGTCATCAAGATATCGCCATTTTATATAATGACGAGATCAAGATTTGGTTAGTTTTTTATAATAACGAGATATCTCGACGAGAAACCACCAGGATGTTTAAGTAATCAAATCTTTGGACTGTTAAAGTTCATTTTTTGAACAGAAAATAAAACAGTCAAAAAATATAAACCTTTTATTAGCTAAAACCCAAATCTCTAACCCTCTTTGAAATTTTCTTTGGATTCTTAGAGCAAAGTTGCAATTCTTTATCGTCTCGCATGCTATTGTATAAATAAACTTGTGTATTATTTTTGTTAGTCCTAGAAGTAAATTTCTCTCGCCAGACATCAACGATTTTCATAAAGAAGTCCACATTGCGTGATTTCTCCCAGACTGTTACACAAAAGATCTACATAAAAGGCAGTGGACTTTACGTGTCTGGAGTTTTAAGATTTAAATCTTTGTTATCTTGTTTACAGTGGTTACGGAGAAATGTCATGACATTCTCCGAGTCTGAGTTTTTTCGCATGATCCGACTTTACTTTCGAAGGGGTAGAATATGAGCATCCTTCTTTATATTGAGCAATTTGGCATTAAAAAGTAACAAAACACATTTTCCTATTTATTGCTTGTGATCTTACTTATTTACATTTAACACATTAGTTAACCTTCATTAGTTTTGCTAATGACGAGATACCTCGTCAAAACAACCACCAGGAGGGTAAACATATAAGATGTTAAGTCTCCAACAAATTGCACAATGCGCTGTGTGAGCTCGTATGTGTTAACCCACCAAGTGGTTTCGCCGAGATATCTCGTCTATCAAGATGACTAATTTTGCTTATGAAGAAATTTTGCTTATGAAGAAATTTTGCTTATGAAAATATATCTCGTCATCAAGATATTGCCAATTTGTTGATGATGACGAGATCAAGATCTGGTCAGTGTTTTTTCTAATAACGAGATATCTACCCTATCAAGATCTGATCAGTTTTCCTAATGAAGAAATACCTCGTTGAGAAACCACCAGGTTGGTTGGTTGGTTCGTTAAGTTTTTATGGCGCAAGGGCTATAATTGGCCATACTGCGCCAGACACAAGACATGCAATATCAAGTAAAGGACATGCACACAAAAAGAAAGTTTTACTCACACAGAAGAGAGAAATATACCAAGGGATGAATCGTACCTGACATGAATCGATTCTGCGCCGTCTACAAATCACAGGTTGCCAGCGCAGTGGGTATACCCACTGAGCCACGACGTGCTCAGAGACAAGCCACCAGGAGGGTTAAGTAATAAAATCTTTGGGCGGCTGAAGTTAATTTTTTGAGCAAAAAAGAAAACAGTCAAAAAGTACATTTTAATAACTAAAACACAAATCTCTAAACCTTTTCGAAATTTTCTTTGGATTCTTTGAGCGAAGTTGCAATCCTTTATCCTCTCTTATTTTTTTTAGTCCTAGAAGTAAATTTCTCTCTCCAGACATCAACGATTTTCATAAAGAAGTCCATATCGCGAGATTTCTCTGACTTACAAAAGATTTACATAAAAGACAGGATTTTAAGTGTCTGGAGTTTTATGATTTAAATTTTTGTTATCCTGTTTACAGTTACGGAGAAATTTCATAATACTTTTCGAGTCTGAGTTTTTTCGCATGATCCTACCTTACTTTAGATGGGGTAGAATATGAACGTCCTTCTTTATATTGAGCAATTTGGCATAAAAAGTAACACAACACTTTTTTCCCATTCATTGTTAGTGGTCTTACTTATTTACATTTAAGTCATTAGTAAGGCCGTGGTAGCCCAGTTGAAAGCGTAACGAACTAGCAATCGGAGGATTGTTTGTTCGAAACTCGATCCAATCAAAGACCGTCGAGTACAAGGAGGCTGATGCACATTAAATTTGTAGTGTCTTCAAATGTCCTCACGTTGGAGTGGTGTGGAAGTTTGGAGAGTAGGGTGCCAGCTCAGATGCTGACCTCGTCATCTGACCGTGGTTCAAAATTACGTGGTGCTGTCCTCGAATTTTTCCTTTGGGGATTCGTCCCGGACCGTCGCAAATAGCCCGTGTGTTGCTCCAGTGAGATGTCAATTAATTACCAATTACCAACTAAGCCATTAGTTAAACGTGATTAGTTTTGCTAGTGGCGAGATACATCTTCGAGACAACCACCAGGAGGGTTTAAAATACCTTTTGACGTAGAAGTGCCACATTAACCCTCCTGGTGATTGACTCGACGAGGTATATCGTCATTAGCAAAAACTTACCAGATCTTGATGGACGAGATATCTCGTCATTAGAAAGAGAAATGACCAGATCTTGATCTCGTCCTCATAAACAAATCGCCAATATTTTGATGACGAGATATCTAATAGTTAACTAAATTGGTCAGATCTTGACAGACAGGATATCTCGTTGAAACAACTTGTAGGTTTAATACCGAATAGTGTTTTTCAAAAGGGCAAAAACGTAACCTTCGATTCAAATCTTGTTTATGTGCGCTACTTATAAAAGCAAACAAGAATAAACTACGACCAATAATCGTTTCAGCTTTATATAACTACCTTTTGCTCAATATGTTATTTGATAATTCATATCATTTAATCCTCCTAGTGGTTTGTCCCTACGAGGTATCTCGTCATTAGAAAGAAAATGACCAGATCTTGATGGACGAGATAAGATATTCCGTCATTAAAAGAAAATGAACAGATCTTGATCTCGTCATCATAAAAAAGTCGTCAATATCTTGATGACGGCATATCTCGTCGTTAGATAAATTGGTCAGATCTTGATAGACGAGATATCTCGTCGAAACCACGAAAGGTTGGAGGTTTATTACCACGAAAATTGGTTTTCAAAAGAGCAAAAACATAACTTCGATTCAAAGCTTTTATATGCACTACTTTTAAAGCAAACAAGAGTAAAATACGACAAATAATTGTTTCAATATAATTAGTTGTTGCCCAATATGTTATTTGATAATTCATAGTTTTTGAACTTTCATTTCAAAATCGTTCTTAAAATGTGTAGACTGCCTTTGTACTTAGTAAAGTATAAAGCAATAGTTGAATAACCCAAATGTTTTTAGTGTTGAAACAAGTTTGAAAATCCAATTAATTTAAGAAAGATAATGATGTCAAAATAAGTTTTTAAGCTCTCAAGATATTTATCACCAAAAATCGATATTCCGATTCAATTTTTACTTTAAGACTGACTCCCTTTCTCATTCTATAGTTAATTATATTTTTATAATGTTTAAAATATTTCAAGTCATTTCTCATTTGATAGTTAATTACATTTTTATGATGTTTAAAATACTGCAATTCATTAACTCAAAAATAAATATTTAAAAGCAAAAATGAAACAGATATAATAGGTTTCTAGTTGCTTTTAAACACGAATCAGTTATTTTACCACAAAAAATCAGGCTAATTTTTAGCAATTATGTTAAAAGAAATAGCATGCATATATCTTTTCACCTTTGTTTACATTATAAAAATCTCGAATTCATGAAAGGACAATTTTCAGTTTATTAATGAATATGAGACTTTTGTCTGTTTTTTTATTGAAGTATTCAATGAATTTTTCATTAAGTTAATTTAAATAGAGTTGGAGATTCAATACCACCAATATAATTTATCTTTACGAATAACAAAACGGTCACTTCAGTATAATTATGCTTAGAAAGTTATTGGGAATATTTATTTACCTGGTTAAATTACTTAGAACCTGTACATCGAAGATTGAAATGCTAGTTCTGAGAAAATCGAGTCGAATGTTGAAAATGTGAGCTTATTATTTGTGCATATATTTTTGAAATATTTATATAAAATTAACTGAAAAATCACAAAATTCTTGTCTTATAATTATTTTTAAATAATTTCTCCACCTATAACAAAACGGTCACTTCTATGTATAGAAATATAGTGGGAGTATTTTATTTACCCGGATAAATTACTTAGAACACGTACATCGAAGATTGAAATACTAATTTTGAGAAAATGGAGTCGAATATTGAATATGTTAGTTAATTGTTAGAGCATCCCATTTTTAAATGTGTGTTTATAAAATGAACTGTAAAATCACAAAACAAATTTACGCAAAATTGTAAAATAATTATCATTCCACACATCACAAAAGGGTCACTTCAGTATAATCTATGCGTAGAACACGTTGGAAAAAGTTTTATTTACAGGGTTCAAAGTAATTAGAAAATGTACCTGGTTGATCGAAAATACTCATTTTGAGAAAATCGAGTTGAATGTTGAAAATATGAGTTTATAGTTTGCATTTTTTTAATATTCTTCCATACTTGGAACATATTGGGAATATTGTACTTACCAGGTTAAATTACTTGTAACATGTATATCGAAGATTGAAATACTAGTTTTTAGAAGATGGAGTTGAATGTTGACAATGTGAGTTTATTATTAGAACATACTACCTTTTTTAAGTATGTATTTACATAAAATGAACTGTAAAAGCCTAAAATTCTCTTTTTTTCCGTAAATTAAAAAAATGTATTACTCCGCATATTACAAAAGGGTCACTTCAGTATAATCTATGTGTAGAGCATGTGTTGGGAAAAGTTTTATTTACTAAGTTAAATAATTAGAAAATATACCTCGTAGATCAAAAATACCCATTTTGAAAAAATGGAATTCAATGTTGAAAATGTGAGTTTATTATTAGTTTCATTTATATTTGAAGAACTTATCGGAGGAGTAGAATCAAAAATAAATATCTCTGGAGAGAGTAAAAAGATTATACGAATCTCTAAAAATTTACACTTTTGTTAATTTTGAGTTCCAATTCCCCTTAAAGTATCCAATAAAGCGTTGAAATTTATATTAGTTTACTTTAAAAATATCTCACAATTCATAAAGTGTGCGTATACTCTAGAAGATTTTTAAATTTTGACTTTAAAACTCCAGTTTTTTCCAAGTCATTGGCTTATACTTAAAATCATTTCAGTGGAAAAAAATCAGAAAGCTAATTACTAATAATCTAATTTAGATAGAATCAGCTAATTAGCAGGGTTTTTGAACAGTGATATCTGAAATTCCAATTTGTTCAGAAAGACAATTCCTATTGGAAATTATTTCTAACATTATTCTTCATGTTTTGACTCTCAATCAAGTTGCTAAACGGAATGGGTTATATTTCACAATTGTTTTCCCCAAGGAAGCCTACGAAATCAAGATTTTTTCAGAAATTTTAACATTTAAAACTCTACTAAAAATTATTTTCTTAACTAATAACTCTTATTTTGAGGTTCATAACATCCACTGTCTTATATAGATTATAATGTTACAAAATTAATTATAACAGTCAATTCATTGTTGAATTATTACTGTTTGAACAGAGCATAGTATTACAAAAACAGTTTTTCAGAAATTGAGTTTAAAGTTTTGGAAACATGTTTGTACCTAACGAAAACCCTTGTAACTAGAAAACTATTTCAAATATTTACAAGATCTTGGTATCGTTCGAAAGCTAAAGAGTTGGGAAATATTTTAAATTAATAAAACTTATCGATAATTGTTTTCAATTTTTGCGATTTCTAGTGTATACATACACATTTAGTCACCACGGTTAAAATATTTCATGTATATAAATCTTCATACTATTATGATAGGAAGAATAAGGATTAAAGAGTTTAAGTCACTTTATTTAAGTGGTGCATTGATAGAACAGCAGAGCCCCAATTATTTAAACAAGAGATCTTCTTGGGATCAAGATTACAGGACGTTGCTCTGGAACAATAGCTGCTGCTGGAGGATTCTCAACAACGTAGATGGTGTTGGCACTGTTCTTGTTAGATAGTCCAGGCTCGTTGGATGTAACCTTAGCGTGGTATCCGGTGGCGTCGGTGTAGTATTCTACGGTTCTGTAGACACCATAGGGATCGACGTAACCGTAGCTGCCTTGGACATCGCCGTTCTCATTTCGAACTTCTTGGCGGTGTTGGGTTGTTCCGTTTCCGTCATTCATCTTGAAGCCGAACTCGTAGGGCTTGCTGGGGACTTCGTTCTCGTCTTGGAGGCCGTAATTTTTGGAAGGTACTCCATTGATTTCGGAAGATTGGAAAATGGAATTTAGTTGGCGTCCGACTGGAACGAAGACTTTGGCACCGTTAGTCTTGTATGCGATTCGGTCTGACATGTAAAAGAAAAGATGGTACAACTTTAAAGTTGGAAAGAAATATTAAATACTTCTATGAGACTTTAAAATATTAAATACTTCTATGAGACTTTAAAATATTAAATACTTTTATGAGGCGACCATTAATTTTGAAAGTTAGAAAAAAAATTTAATTGGCGTCCGACTGGAACGAAGACTTTGGAACAGTTGGTCTTTTATGCGATTTGGCCAGGTATGTAAAAGAAAGAACAAATGACTTTAAAGTTACAAAGAAATATTTAATATATACATGAAGCTTTAAAATGTTAAATACTTTTATGAAGTGACCATTGATTTTGAAAATTAGAAAAAAGAACTTAATTGGCGTCCGACTGGAGCGAAAACTTTGGCACCGTTGGTTTTGTATGCGATTCTGTCTAACATGTAAAAAAGAAAGGTCTGTCTATAGAGTTAAAAAGATAGTTGCTTATATATATATTAAATGCTGTCATGAGGCGACCATTGATTTTGAAAATTATAAAACAGGATTCAATGGCGTCCAGAATGAACACTTGGGCACCGTTGGTCTTGCATGCGATTCGATCTGACATGGAAAAGAAAGAATGGTATGATTTCAAGAGTTACAAAGATAATTGCTTTAAGTTGTTAAATACTTTTATGAGCCTACTATTAATTTCTAAATTAGGAAACAGAATTTAAATGGCCTCCGACTGGAACGAAAACTTTAGCACCGTTTGTCTTGTATGCGATTCAGTCTGATATGGAAAAGAAAGAATAGTATGAGTTACAAAGGTAATTGCTTTAAATTAAGAAATACTTTGATGAGACGTCGATTAATTTGAAAAATTAGAAAACAGAATTCTTCTAAGAGATTCGGTCTGATATGAAATAAAAAGAGTGATATGACTATAAGTATATTCATATTCTTTCCCATACATTATTCATTATATGATTCATTTTTAAGCTAACTATAGAACGTAGCAGATATGTTTTCTATAACTGATGAAAGTCCAAACTGAACCTTTAAAAAATCTTCCATACGCATATATAACTCATAAACATCAGTAAAATGTCGAAATACCTATTGTTTAATACATATCCAGTTTTGACATGAATAATCAGTTTTTAAGGGAACTTTTTCTTTGTATTTAGCATCTAATTCCCATAGACATTCGACTTGTTTAATAAAAACACTCACAGATGAATAGGAATTAATATTCGTTAATATTGTAAATGTTTGTTTAACAGTCCGCGTGCAGGAATATTCCCATTAATCCTATTGGTGGCTTATCTTCGCTTCGAAAACTGGCCTGTAGTGACCAGTTTCTGATACAAAAATCTGTTCAAAGTTGTTACCAGTGCTGGGCAAGGGCAATTTGTTTTTCCTATGTGTCTGAATTATTAAAATTGAGCAGATCATGATGGACGAGATATCTCGTCGAAACCACTTAAAGGATTAAATGGCAAATCCTCGTGCGTCCTTTGGGCTCCAACTTTCCCTATTTCCTGGGCCTGCTCTTGTCTCCGGACCCCGTATCATACCTGGTAACTGGTATCATAGTACCGGTACCAGAAATACGCTGTACCAGTGATACCATAATTCTGGTGACTTACGTAATGGCCTGAACCCCCGTTCATCTACTCCGACGACCATAATTTTCTTCATATAAAGAACTTCAATCACTGAACCTAACGAGATTCAACTGTAGCCAGTATTTGGAAGGATGACCACCTGGAAACACTCCACGTGTCATTGGAATCTTATTCATCCGAATAAAAGATAGACACGTTTAGTTCTGCATGGCTATGCAGAACTAAACATTATTCTGCACAGGCTATGGCCTATTCCCCAGCAATCTCCACTGATTTGGATTGTCTCAAACCAACCAATGCTCCTATGGGTCAGAGGGATCACCAATGCACTATACCTTCGCAAACTCACTCCACCTGCATTGCTCACATCCAAGACCCACCCCAGGATGGCTGAACCTAGAAATTCAACTTAGGAAGGGCAAAGCAAATATATGTAAAATTATCGATACCCTGGCCTCCCATAGTTACAACATAAATACAGTTCCCAAATAATCATCAGATATCCGACAAGAAAACCCAGCAGTGATCGTGTCCAGATAAGAAACTGCTCAATTACCAAGGGAGACCACTAAAGCGATAAGTCTTCATAAGGATAGTCTCCCCGGTGGAATGTAGAATGTAGCGTATGAAAACATCCCAAACCTAGAGTGGATCCTTCCTTTTCCTCGACTTTTATCGCAATATAAAAGTAGAGGAAAAGCCAAGAGCAATAAGGGTGGAAGCTAATTTGTATCGAAGTGCAACAGCCGATAAGCAAGACTCATTAAAACTCTATCTATGAAAACATCCCAAGCTTAGAGTGGGGATCCCTCCTTTCCCTGATCTTTTATCGCAATATAAAAGTCAAGGCAAAACCAGGATCAATACAAGTGAAAGCTAATTTGTATCAAAGTGCAACAACCGATAGGTAGGGAGAATCACCAAAACTAATCCACTCGCAAGCGAGACCACTAAACCCATAAATACATAAGGATAGGCACTGAGTCTCCTCTAATAAAATGTAGCCTATGAAAACATCTCAAACCTAGAGTGAATTCATCCTTTTCCTCGACTTTTATCGTAAAATAAAAGTCGAGAAAAAGCCAATAGCAATAAGGGTGAAAGCTAATTTGTATCAAAGTGCAACAGAAGATAAGGGGAATCATTATAACTCTACAATGAAGACATCCGAAACCCAAAGTGGCTAATTTTCCTCGACTCTTATCGCAATATGAAAGTCTAGGAATGGCCAGGGTAACAATAAGGGTGAAAGCTAATTTATATCGACTAGCAACAACCGATAAGCACAGAATCGTTAAAACTCTATCTATGAAAACATTCGAAACCTAGAGTGGATCCCTCTTTTTCCTCGACTTTTATCTAAATATAAAAGTTGAGGAAAAGCCAAGAGCAATAAGGTTGGAAGTTAATTTGTATAGAAGAGTAACACAGCCGGTGCAATCAGAATCACTAAACGCACACCAAAACAGTAACATTAGTACAAATTCCTTAAACTCATAATGCTAAAGCTTTGCCTGTAGCTAACGACACACAAGGGGTACGATTATGAATATCTCTAGTCGAGATGAGATTTACTTAATCAGAGCTCTCGTAAGCTGCAAGAATGGTATGGATCTTCCAATACTTACCTTGGGCCGAAGCACCATAGATGAAAAGCCCCAGCAGAGAGACCAAAGATGCCCAGGAGAGTTGGAGAGAAGACATGGTGAAAGCAGTGCCGTGGTAACCGAAAAACCTTAATGGAGTAAACCTTGTGAGTGATATGAGTCCCAGTTGTGCTGCCTTTTATACGATCTCTTTGAAGAAGAAACGCCAGAAGCCGAATCCTTCGCATTTTTGTGCACAATGGGATCCCTCGGAAACGCCCAAAGTCTGAAAGGAATCTCATTCTTGGATTTTCCGTGCGAGTAATTTACAATAAAGCGGAAACAAGTATCAAGCATACTCTATGGAAGAGTGATTGGTATTGTAGTAGAGCTCATGCTTAAGCCGCGTGACTTCCCATCAATTTGAATTTCTGCTGACGTGAAGCTTAGTTGGTCTTACATCTGCAAAGGGATAAAATCAAAGTTAGTCTCCTAGAATTCAAATGGAATAGGAAAGGTAATTATTTGAATGTAGAGTAGTGTGTACTTTTTATAGGATTACCAAGTTCTGATGGTAATAATAATCATCATCTATGATTTTGCTCTCTAGGTAGTACTAATTTTTTTCTTATAATGATCTTTTCCATATTGTTATTATCAGGCCCGAATTCTGTTGGCATGTTATCTTTGGTAGCACTTCGTAGATAATGTCAGTATTGATAAAAATTCCGTTTATAATCTTCTGCCTTTAAATATATACAGGTTTTTAGATAATTTCTTATCAATTTTCGGAAATTTTGATTTACATCGAAATGTTTTTGGAAAACAGTCATTTTTTTTGTCTTTCTCGAGTTATTATGCTTTGGTTTTGTCCTGAGTTTTAATCCTCGTTATCTGACCATGATTCAAAATTATGTGGTGTTATCCGGATCTTTCCCTTGAGGATTGTTCCCGCACCGTTGCCAATAGTCCGTTGTGTTGCTCCAGTGCGACGCTAATTACCACCATTACCTGAGTTTTAGTCAAACTTGGCCCTTTCAGAACATAGAAAAACATTGAGACTCAAACGTCTGGTTGTGTTATCAAGAGAGTATCCAAACTTATGTGAGAAACTTAGATTTTTGTAAGCCATGCGATTTTTAATGCCTCTGTGTGAGTGCCTAGTCATTTTATTAACAGTCTGCAATAGAACATATTTTTCAAATCAAAATTTCATTAATCAAATTTGCTAGATCGTTTTATATCAATTCATAGGAGCTGTTTATGCAATCTTAGGTAAACAAAACCCTAACTTTGGTTATAACTTTACTATACTTCAAAACATATGCTTAACATTATCATGTGAACTGTGCGAATTAGTCTTAGTCGTCTTCTTTCTTGTAATCTGTGTGAAAACATCCCTTAATTTAGATTAAATCGCATTACGATGTATCACGTGATGTAAATTAATGGCACAGTTACCTTTAATAACGACGGGTATCTTTGTGTGCATTGAAAGTTAACTCTCTGAGGTGTTCACATTTATAATTCTACCTTGCAACTTGCGATCTTCTCTGCATGATATCTAACCAGTTTTGACCTTCTTGAGCTATAGAATTTTTCCAAATGATTGTATTCCAAGAGACGGAGAAAAAGAATAATTCCAAAGGATTTATTCTAAGGAAAGGACAATCGTTCCCGAGAACAGAATCGTTCCCAAAGATTCACTTCAATGAAAAGAAGATTAGAATACTTCCAAGGGATTATATTCTAAGGAAAGGATCAACATAATCTTTGTAAAGGTTTAAATAATACATCGATCCCCCTTTTAAGCAATAGATGTGGTCAGATTGTAACGTATGTAGATGTAATGTAATAGATGTGTAATTATTTAGTCATTCAGTTTGTTGTGAGTGAAAGCAATACTACAAAACTTGGAAAATTCATGAAGTTCAGAGTTAAAATAATTTAAAGACATATTTTTGTTTCATTGGATTATTGTGGTCAGATAATATTTTGTCTTCTACAATGTTATTCAAACTTGATATCGCAAGAAACAGTGACGCCAGATAGCTCGAGCTACTAGGAACCCGAGTCCATGATGAGAACTATTTTCTATATAAAAGGAAATCTAATTAGTTTTCCCATCGTATAACAAAATGACTGCAGAGTCACAAATCAAACCCTTATAATAGAGACCCCTTTATAAAGAGATAAGTTTTCATACTATGCCAGAAGACGGAAAGGTTATCTTATTCTCTTCTTGCCGTCCAGTATAAGCAGGAGTTTGTCGCCCATTTAATAGGAAGGAGCTCTCAGAAATAGCAGATAACTTCTCAGTCTTTTAACCCTCTGAGGGGTTCACTCGCATAATTCCACCTTAAAACGTGGAGTCTTCCCTGCAGGACTTCTAACCAATTCTGACCTACTTGGCCATTAGAATCTTTCCAACGGATTCTATTATAAAGAAACTAGAAATAGAATAGCTCCAAAGGATTCTATTCTAATGAAAGAAGAAATATTACTTTTATTAGAATTCATTGTGTTTAGATTATATAGAGGTAAGTGAGAGAGAAGGTGGCGCATTAGGAGAGAGGATGGGGTGGTCAAACCTCAGAGGATCTGATTACATTCTTTTAACCCTCTGAGAGGTTCACACGCATAATTTCTCCTTGCAACCTACACCCTGAATGACTGCTAACCAATTTTGATCTTCACCAATAAAATCTTTCCAACGGATTCTATTCTAAGGAAAGGAACGATAAAATCTTTCCAAATGATTCGATTCTAAGGAAAGGAGCAATGGAATATTTCCAAAGGATTCTATTTTAATGCGTGGGACGATAGAATCGTTCCAAATGATAATATTCTACAGACTGGTCCAATGGAATCGTTCCAAAGAAATTTATTCTACAGAATGGGCCAATCGAATCGTTACAAAGACTTTCATTCTACAAATAAGTCAATAAAATCGTTATAAGAATTTTATTCTAAGGAAAGTAGCAGTGAAATACTTTCAAAGGATTCTATTCTAAGGAAAGAAGGCAATGGAACATTTTCAAAGGATTATATTTTACAGTGCGCCAATAGAATCGGTCCAAATTATTCTATTCTACTAAATAAGCCGATAAAATCGCTCCAACGGATTTTGTTCCAAAGAAAGGACCAATGGAATCGTTCCAGATGATTCTATTATAAGGAAAAGATCAATAAAATCTTTCTAAAACTTGAAAGAATCCACCTTTAGAAGTTTTCAATCAGTAGCTCAGAAGATTTAGGTTATCAAAGTGTTTCGTGTTCTTGTTTGATCAGAGCTTTTATTATCTATTGCAGTAATGGAAGCACAAAATATGCTGTGTAAACCATAGGTTCTACGCTAGAATACCATCAAGTGACTTTATTTCAGTTGCTTATTACTATTGATGAGTTTGAAATGTTTAGAAGTAAATTACTATTGATGAGTTTGAAATGTTTAGAAGTAAATTACTATTGATGAGTTTGAAATGTTTAGAAATAAATAATTTTTGAGATAATTTGGAATATTTAGAAGTACATTATTATTGAGATAGTTTGAAATGTTAGAAGTAAATAATCATTGAAATAGTTTGCAATGTTTTGAAGTTAATTATTATTGAGATAGATTGCTCAGAAGTAAAACTTGTTTGAGAGTTTGGAAAGCTTAGGAAGTAAATTATTATTAAGATAGATTGCTCAGAAGTAAAATTTTATTGAGAGCGTTTGGAATGCTTAGGAAGTAAATTATTATTGATATAGCTTGATATGTTTAGAAATAATTTGTTATTGATAGAGTTTGAAATGTTTAGAAGCAAATTATTATTGAGATAGTTTAAAATGTTTAGAAGTAAATTTTTATTGAGATAGTATGGAAATAAATTATTATTGAGATAATTTGGAATGTTAGAAGTAAATTATCATTGAAATAGTTTAAAATGTTTTGAATTATTATTGAGATAGTTTGAAGAGAATAGTCAGAAGCAATATTTTATTGAGAGAGTTTGGAATGCTTGGAAGTTAATTATTATCGAGATAGCTTGGAATGTTTGGAAATAAATTATTATTGAGATAACTTGGAAAGATTAGAAGTAAATTGTTATTGGTATAGCTTGAAATGTTTTCGCGTAAACTGTGATACTCGTATTGAATTTAAGTTATCTAATGGATGAGTGCGTGGTATCTAAGTAACATTTGGTTTGGTTAGTTTCTCTACTGTCATTTTTTGCTGCACGAAGGCTAATTAAATTGGTACCTACGGGTTAAAGTGGATTTCGAATCACTACGAACATCTATGCCATGACTAGAATGTGAACCATGAGAAGCACAAACATTGGTTGGTTTTAGGTTTTATGGCGGAAGGGCCATATTTAGCCATGCTGAGCCAAACACAAGACATAAAGTCAAGTAATGGATGTACACACAATATGAAAGTTTTATTGATACAGAAGAGAGAAATGCACCCAAGGAGGAATCGAACCTGCACCACCTACAAATCGCAAGTTGATAGCTCAGCGGTTCAACACACTAAGGCACCCCAAATATTTGGAAGATAACCGCGACTATTGCTAAAGAAAGACGACGATCTGGTATGTTTTTATTTTCTGTAAATTGTTGCCGTAGAGCATTTCTATTGTCATTCGAAACAATCTAGCTTCAGGTTCAATCCATAACAATTTTTGGCATTGCGCCATTTAAGCTGCTGCGTGAAATGTCTCTTATCGCGGAAAGGAATCGACATCTGAGTCAGCAATCCCAACAATTTTGATATCACTATATAGTATATTAATCTGATCAAAAAATATATCCCTCTGTAATGCTCCAGTGTGACGCTAATTAAAAATACCTACTTACATACTTGATTAAAAAATAGTATAAAAGCAACAAAAACAACCTTGATACGAAATTTAAAACAGGGTTTAACCTTCTAAGCGGTCGCTAGACTTCCGTGCAATGTAGTGGTGCTTTTACACCACAACACACCTAATGACTAAATTATCGCATCTTTCTAAAGCGTACACGGGTTCTTTTAACCTTTAGAGAGAGAGAGAAGAAAGATTCTATTGATCCTTTCCTTACAATAGAATCATTTGGAACTATTCTATTTAGTCCATTCTGTGTAGAATAGAATTCTTTGGAAAGATTTTATTGCTCCTTTCCTTGAAATAGAATCCTTTAGAGATTCAAGAAGGTCAAAATGGATTAGAAGTTTTGCAAGGTAGACTGTAGGTTGCAAGGTGAGATAATGCGTGTTAACCCCACAGAGGGTTAACACGTTATGCCTCATAGGGTTAATACGTATTGCATTATCAATTATAAATTCGATTGAGGAGATTTTATGTAGGATGAAGAGAGCTTTGTATTTTACTCTGAAAAATTTTTATCTTTATCTTGGAATAGAATCATTTGTAAAATTCTATTGGCCCATTCTGTAGAATATAATCCTATGGAAATTTTCAATTTTGCTGCTTTGCTTAGAATAAATCATTTAGAAAGATGCGATTGGTCAAGAAGGTCAAAATTGGTTAAAAGTTATGCAGATTAGACTGTAAGTTGCAAGGTGGGATAATGCGTGTTAACCCCTCAGAGGGTTAATACGTATTGCATTATCAGTTATAGATTCGATTGAGGAGATTTTATACTGGATGAAGAGAAAGTTTTTCTTTTACTCGAGAAAAGTTTTATCCTCTTGATATAGAATCCTTTGGAAAGATTCTATTGGCCCACACTGTCGAATATATTCCTTTGGAAATATTCCATTGCTCCTTTCCTTAGATTAGAATCGTTTGAAACGATTCAATTGCTCCTTTCCTTAGATTAGAATCCTTTGGAGCTATTCTATCGGCTCATTCTGTAGAACAGAATCCTTTGGAAAGATTCTATTAAACCTTTCCTTGGAATCGAAACCTTTTAAAAGATTCTGTAGCCCATCTCATTAGAATATAATCCTCTACAAAGGTTCTATTGGTCCAAAAGATCAAAACTTTTTCGATGTCTTGCAGGGAACACTGCAGGTTGAAAGGTGGAATTATGCTTGGGAACCCCCTCAGAAGGTTAAGAAAGAGAAATTAAAAAGAAAGTTATGAAACGTTCTTCCCAAAACTCTTACGAAGACATGCTACTTTGACATTTTGGGTGAGGCAGATGAAAAAGTACCCACGCATCCTCTGATGCACTAGACTGGAACTGATGCGTTGAATGATTGGGGGAATACAGTTCTTTAACGAAAATATAGAGTACATGGATTGCAAGTTAAGGTTGCATGAAAGTTGCACCCAGATCTGATCATAATAACTGTGAAAGCAAAAACGCAAGGACATTAACAGATTCATTTTAAAAAATGTAATCGAATTTTATTGAAATTTCTGTTATCTGCGTAGGAGACCGCTGTACTACGGACATTTCGTTTTAAAATTCGGAAGCAGGTGGGAATGTAGGGCGGCGGTTTCTAGCAGATGTAAACAAGTGATAGGCAGTTGCTCACTGGAAACCGGCTCGTGGAAGACTCAAGGTAAGTAAATATGGTATTTTTACTCTTTTTTGCAGGTCAAAGTAAAAAAAATGCATCTCATCTTTATTTTTTTTCTTTTCCTCTAATTTTTTTATGATTATTTGTAATATATAGTCGTAGTTCATTATCGAGGTTATGATGATTTATTTTTTTATTTTAGTCATCGAAATCTTAACCTATCTTTTGCTATCTCCCTTTAGAAAACAAAATGGATTACGTTGTACCTTCGGATACAAAGGTGATGTACCTTCGGACACAATCGTTTGTGTCCACAGGTACATCGGCCATTTTTTGAAATTATTTTTATCATTAATTCGTCGTTATTTTTGGTTTTTCTTTAAATTTCCCTACAAAATAGTGTTTTATTTTTGGTTTTCTGTAAAAATCATATAATAACATAGTTGTTAAGTTATAAAGAAGTTAGGGTCCCTACAAGAGAGTTTTTAAATTAATTTTTTTAGATACGGAATCACTAAAATTGACTATAATGCCTCGGAGTAAAGAGTGAAAAAACTTTTTATATTTTGTCCGCAGGTGTGTCCATAGGTATATCAGGTAGTTGTACCTAAGGACAAAAATTACATCTCCAAATTTTGAATTGTTAAAAATTCAATATATAAAATTTTGGATTTTAAAAAATATGACTTTATTCACAAAGGTTTAGAGCATAACCTGAGCGTTTTACTAGGTGAAAATATGTTTCCCAGCGGCTGAGAAAAATTAAAATGTGAATTTTGTCCGAAGGTACAGCAGTCTCCCTACTTATAATATGATTGATTTTTCAAAAGTGTTCCACATTACCCCTACCTAAAGTTACAGAGATCAATGGTAATTGATTTCCATTGTACTTTTTATGATTGTTATTCTACATTTCATCAAACGCCACTTAAAAAATTCTATAATAAAATGGGCCGCAGAAGCCGAAATTGGAGGAGCAACGGATTAGCAACCGGAGGGTTGTGGGTGCTAAGCTCAGTCCAGCCAAAGATTGTCGTGTACACGGGGGATGGTGCACGTTAAATCTGTCGTGGCCTGAAACGTCCTCACGTGGCGTGGTGTGGAAGTTTCGAGAGGGGAGTGCCAGCTCAGATGTTGCCACGTCATCTGACCGTGGATCATAACTACGTGGTGTTATCCTAGGATCTTTCCCTTGGGGATTGATCCCGGACCACCGTCAATAGCCTATTGTGGTGCTCCAGTGCTACGCTAATTAATTTCTACCAATCTTGAAATGAAGTACGGTCATCTTATTCAATTGACTGCATACTTTCATATTCTGACTGCTAAATTAAATCTTGACTACGCTGCTGCCAACTTCAACATATTTAAAATGTAAGTAAATCTAACTAATAAGCACAAGTACCCCTTTAAGTGCTTCGATATCTCGTCCAATATCTGGTCATTTTGCTAATGACGAGATACCTCGTGGAGGCAAAACTGCCCTATTACTCCAAGGGGAATGAAGTCGGGAAGTTTCTAGGGTGGGGTGCCACCTCAGTTGTTGCCTCGTCATCTGAGGTTCAAAATTACCAGGCGTTGTACTCGGATCTTTCCCTTCGGGGTTAATCGCCAATAGCCCATTGTGTTGATCACGTGTGACGTGTTAATTAACTACCTACCTACCTTCTAAAATAAAATAACGTACTTTTTAATTTGAGAATTTTTTTTGGATATATTGCTTCCTGAATTCAAAGCCGATTTTCTTGAATATTCGCCATTTCTCCCTCATTTCGAGCGGTAAAGCTAGACTTTTGGACCTAGGGCAAATGAGGTTGATGTCACCCTCTGTCCAAAGCAAAATTTACGAAATTTAAGATGTATACACTAGAAATCAAGAAAATTGACCAGAATAATGATTTTGTTTTTAGTGTTTCAAAATGTTTCCCACTTTCTGGGCTTTTAAACAATACCCAAAATCTTGAAAATATTCGGAATATTTTTCCATGTACAAGGTATTTTCGTTAGATACTGTCACCATGTGCACTCATGTCCAAAAGTTAAGCATAATTCGGAAAACGCGAAAAAATCGCAGTAAATATGGATACAATGGTTCGAAATCACTTGTGGAGAATCGTGGGACGAAGGTAAAACATTGTGAATATGCAAAACAGTTCAATCAACGTACGCAAAGCACCGGCGCACGTCAGAATTAGTATAAAACGGAATCGAGCGGCATGGTCAGTTTAGACAGAAATTTCGCAATTGCTGTGGTACGGAGCCTTGTTAACAATCAATAAGGACGAAAGATGTCACAAAGATGCCAACTGGACATGTTTGTGAAGGGACGAATTATTGGAATGCTGGAATCATGACGATCCCAAACCGAAGCGTTTCGAATTCTGAATACCTCCTTGTTTACGCCTTCCTTCAAAGTGAAGGTATCCACCGCATCAGTGGCCTCAACAATGAATTGATCTATTATATAATCATTTTTTCATCATTATAATCTATGTTATACAGTGGATGCTCTGACCCTCAATCGGAATTATTAATTAAGAAATGAATTTTTTGTTGATTTTTAAATGTTGAAATTCCTGAAAAAGTCTTAATTTTTTATGCTTCTTTTTTAAAAGAAATTCTTAAAAAGTATTCCTTCTAGCAACTAAATTGAAGGTCAAAATATAAACAATAATATTATAGGAATATAATTTCCAACAGAAAAATATCTTTCTGAATAAATTAGAATTTGAGGAATCATTGTTATACGGTTAATTTGCTAATTATATCAAAACTAGATAATTATTAGCTTAATCTGATTTTTTTACACTGAAATGAATTTAAGCATAAACCAACGACCTGTTCTAAAATGCTGAATTTTCAAAGTTAAAAAAATCTTCTAGTGTATAGGTACACCTTAAAATGAAGATAATATGATCATTTAAGTAATGAGTATAAAATATACTAATTAGTATCACATTATTTTCTGTTTATAAATTATTGTTCACGATCTTAATTTTTTACTGCAATTATTTCAGGACAGAAGTAAGAAAGGTGCCTTGTCTTTCTTTGTACTCTCCAGACGTTTGTGAGAAAATAATTTCACTGCCTTTTCTGTTCTATGATTAGTGACACAATTTCAGGGGGTTACATGAAAAGAAAGATTGCCTTTTAACCATCTAAGTGTTTCGAGAGAGATATCTCGTGCAAGATCTGGTAAATTTTGCTAATCACGATATACCTCGTTGAGACAAAATCCATCATTATCCGCAGTGCCGAAGGCCAAAGAGGTTGGGCTTATAAAAAATTACCAAAAGTGGATGATCCAGGGGTTAGACGTTTGAGCCGCATGGAGGTTGAAGACAGAGAGAAAACTATGTGAAACGGCTAGTGTGAGTCACACGCTTCTTCATAGGACTTCAATGGTATTGAAATACCCTACAAGTGCTTCGATGAGACATCTCATCCACCTAGATCTGGTCAATTTTGCTAATGACACGATACCTCGTCCAGTCAAAACTGCCCTATTACTCCAAAGGGAATGACGATCCAATTAGAAAAACCAAATTTCCCCTTGCCCAGAACTTGTGAAAGTTTGGAACAGGTTTTTGCACCAGAGGCTGACCACTACAAAGCAGTTTTTGACGTGAAGATAAACCACCAGGTGGGTTGCACTGCGTTCCGAAGATGAATTCTATGAAAGCATTCGCTTTACATTCATCATACTGGGAAATATTTCTGGAACAAGGATAAAATTATAAAACAATTTTTCATAGGGAAACCACGAAGCTTTTTATTAAATGTTTACGTGAGCAGAAGTACGCAGCTGTTTCCATATGCGCATGCGTATTCAGGAGTATGAGCAGATGAAAACAACTGATAACAGAACAGTTATAACTCCTATGGGGAGAGATAACTGTTCCGCTACACTTTCATCAAAAACACGGAATTCATTCTTTGCAATTTGTATTGGCGACGTGTTGAAATGGTATTAAAAAAAAACACGCCGTGACGTCACTTCCGGAATACGTACAGGAAACACGTTCCATCACAAAAACACTACCGCAACCTACACTTAGCTTGACAGAAAAAGCCTCTCATATAATCATCTCTTCTGTATAATACCAATGGAATGCTAGAAGGCCTCGGCGCATTGTAGACGAAGCATTGTGGTTAATGAAATCCAATAACAAAAGCACGCTTAGGCAAATCATTCGAACCACCATTTTTGTTTTCTTCGCCGAAAAGACGCTAATTTCAAACGCCCTGATTAGCAACTTACCAATTACAGCTGAATATAAACGAATTTCGTTTTTTACGTGGATTCCTCTCCGGGCCGAGGAACATCTTAATTACAGGGTGAATAATAAGAGGAAAGAATTCCCGGCATTTTTTGAAAAAGACGGATGATTTCTCGAGAAACTGAATTTCAAACGGAGTGGTTTTCCTCGTATTTCATCCTGAATCTGGAGTTTGAGGACCGTGTTAGAAAAATGATAAATGATGCCTGCTGGTAAACAAAAAATTTGCGTAAAATGTGTCTTACTTTTAGAGAAATGTATTTTTTGAGCTGGATGAATCGCCGGCGTTATGATTTTTGAAGATGAAATTCAATCCGTTTGAAAGCAGCAGCGTGCAGCAATTTTTGAAATTCAAGTTTTGGATCATTGAATGAGATCCTTTAATAAATACGTGCAACAATATAGCAAAGAGAAGAGTGTTGTTTTGTATTATTATTCTGAATTCTAATGACTATCAAGGTGGTGGTGTTATGGCAGGGATTATAAGTATGAACCGGTCGCGGTAGCCCGGTTGGAAGAGTAACGGACTAGCAACCGGAGGGTTGCGAGTTCGAATCCAACCAAAGACCGCCGTGTACAAATGAGACTGGTGCACTGTTAAATCCGTCGTGGCCTCAAATCTCCTCACGTTGGCGTGGTGTGGAAGTTTGAAGAGTGGGAAGATGAAGAGGTCAACACCTGACTTGGCACCCGACTCTCCAAACTTCCAGACCGCTCCAACGTTAGGACAATATACGCCACGACATATTCAACGTACACCATTCCCACGTACATGACGGTCTTCAGTTGGATCAAGTTTCGAACTAGCAAACCATCGGTTTCTAATCCGCTACTCTTCTAACAGGGCTACAATATCCCGTTATGATGCTCCAGTGCGACATTAATTAAATACCTACCTCCAACCGAGCTACAGCAGATCTCATGCTTCCAAAGGGCACGACACTGTGTAAAGCAACGAGATATAGCATTGTCTTTGGATTATGATTGTTTGAATCGTAATGACTGTTAAGATGTTGCTGTAACGTGTTACTCTTACATTCTACAGTGATAAAATATTTAACTATTACCCGAATTTCTTTCATGCATCGACAAATGCATTAATGCAAATGATGCGAGCTCTAGAATAATTTTCCACTTTCTTTTTACTTCCACTTTTCGCTCTCATACTTTTTCTTGGTATAACTACATAAAACCTCGATAAGTCGTTACTCAGGGAACCAAGAAAATTTGACTATTTAACCCTCCAGGAGGTTTTGAAGGGATCTCTCGTCCATCAAAATCTGACCAATTTTGCTAATGACGAGATACATCGTCATGAAGATATTGCCGATTTTTTAACGATGATGAGATCACGATTTGGTCAGTTTTCTTCTAATGACGAGATATCTCTTCCGTCAAGATTTGCTAACGGTTTTGCTAATGACGAGACACCTTGTCAAGACAACCACCGGGGGTTAAGCGGAGTAATCATAGACAGTACTCAATATGCCTTATTGTAAGGATCGTGGAAATTTTTAATTTAGCACGGTATTATAACGTACTAATACGAGTGGTGTGCCAATAAACACGACGACACAGCCAAAATGACAATTACGTTATTACTTTACTTTACTTACACTTTATCACACTGTTACTTACACTTTATCACACTATTACACTTTATCACACAATTTCTTACACTTTATCACACTATTACTTACACTTTATCACACTATTACTTACACTTTATCACACTATTACTTGCACTTTATCACACTATTACTTACACTATCAGACTATTACTTACACTTTATCACACTATTACTTACACTATCAGACTATTACTTACACTTTATTACACTATTACTTACACTTTATTACACTATTACTTACACTTTATTACACTATTACTTACACTTTATTTACTTTAAATATATAGTATTTACACCAGAGGTTGCCAAACTTGTTTGACTCTCGACCCCTTCAAGAATTTCTTGACGTTTTATCAACCCCCTATATTTTACTATTACGTAACTATAATAAGACAAGCGGAAAAGACGCTTAAAGTGTTTTTAGATTGTTTATTTTATAGTTACGGTGTTTATTGTATGTATCATATGGTATATATTATATATTGGTTTAACGTCAAAGGGATGCGTTTTTGTTTCTTACGGCCTTCTTAATGGCCTTCTTAATGGTTTCTTACGGCCTTCTTCATGGAATAGTATTATATATTTGATAGAACGGATAAATAATACAATTTAGATAATGAAATAACAATGCAATTTTCCTTATGAATACATGAAAACAAGACTTTTATTAACTTAATATACAATTTACTAGCGTTGTTAATGTGAAGGGTGTGCTTCGCGACTCTTGACAAGATTAGCAATGTTGGATTCAAAATGGTCTACCTGATTGACCACCGTAACTATTTTCATGACCATGCTCCATCTTACAGGTCCTATTCATGTCATTGTTCCGACTATTCACTCTTAATTGCTCTCTCATTCAGTATGGAGGTAATCAAAGTTAACCGAATTAAATATTACCCGTACAATGTCTCATATTTTTCTATCGACCCCTGGGGGGTCGATACCACTTTGGCGACCACTCATCTACACTCTACACAATCAGGGATTTGTGTCCCTTGGTTTTGGGCGCTGCAAACAGGGAAAATGTTGATCTACTCAAACGGCCAGCTCGAACAACTGGACTGGACATATAACTTACGGAGCACCCGCTGAAAAGCAACTCATCTCCACATCAGAAGAAAGATAAAAATATTAAATAAATTCTAATAACATAACGGTGGGTGAATTAATAAAAATGTCGATCTAGGATGCAATAGAAACTTTAAATGCTAATAAGAACCATAAGCCCCGCCCAGCAGCAAAAGAGATAGGCCACCCTCCCAACTGCTGACCGCGACCGAGGGTGCTTAGGTTTGGTTAGGTTGGTTAAAAGGTGGCTCCTGGACGAATCCCCTAGACAGCTACATGCTCGCACAGAGTTAATACGCAATAAATAAATAAAGGATAGGCAATTAAACTAAAGGAGAGAAATTACGATTTAAATATTAAAATTTAACTTTAAGAGTGATACAATAAGTGGTCCCATCGTGTCCATATACATCCCTAATTATAGGTGTACAGAAGAGTCAAAGTAGTAGGGGAAAATTAATTGGGGAGAGAATATATGGAATTGAATCCAGTCACTGGGAGACAGTTCAATCCCAGGGGCGTCGTTCACCCCTAAAAACCATCTGGACGGTAACTAGACCACCATGGAAGACCACCCGACAAATGTTTCGGGATTTACTTCAATGGTGTTGACCTCTGATCTGTTGCTATAGAGCTACAGTATACATAGCAATAATTGTGCTGATCCTAGTCTAATTTACTTTGGAGATGAAAACTCACTCTGTTCACTTTTTGCATGATCAGCATGTCAGCTCGATTGCATTCAATAATTGTAGATAAGCTTTTTGGTTGCATACATGGAGACGAACGCTTATTAGAAGATTAAACATTTATAAAGAAAACTAAAGACGATACAATATTACAAAAAACAACAATCAACTCTCTTTTTCGCTCCTTCTCGAATCCTCCTAAATTCCAAATTAATTTTTTATCACATTCCATATCATGGTTACAGTTAGAACATGCAGAATTAAAAAATACATTCACATTTTTATCATTTGGGAGTGCATAATAAAAAATATATTTACTAATATTATCGCATGTAAGTGCTTAATAAATATAGCAATAACGTTTACAAATACAAAAGTAACAGTTCTATGTGCGCAATAAAAATTAAATTCACACTTTAAATTCACGGTTTCTTCACGCATTCACATTAATATAAGTTAATGGAAGTACTAAAAATTATGTAAGTGATAAAAAAATTAACTTTGCATTTTTTAGTTTTATTTGAAATTCCTTAAGACTTAAACCTGGGGATTGATCCCGGAACGTCACCAAAAGCTCATTGTTTTTCTTCAGTGCGTCGTTAATTATCATACCATTACATTTAAGATTTAATACTACTTTACTAGAATGGAAAGTACTTGTCTAATTTTGATCGAAACGAACCTGTACAAAACATACTGCAACTTTGTTATCGATATTTATGTAAACATCCACTTTCAATTCCCGATTTCAAATACATTCAATAATTTATCAAGGTCAGAGTCCTCATTTTAGCATTGATTTTGTTTGCCATCAGACATATCCCTGCATGTTTAAAGAGCTTTCCAGTGAAGAGTTAGGTTGCAGGTAGGTAATTAATTAACGTCACACTGGAGAACACAACGGGCTATTGGCGACGGTCCGGAATCAATCCCTATCCAAGGACAACGCTTCGTAATTTTGAACCATGGTCAGATGATGAGAATACCTGGGCTGGCACCCTAATCTCCAAACTTACACAACACGTCCTTTTGAGGCCACGACAGATTTAACGTGCACCATCCTCCGTGTACACGACGGTCTTTGGCTGGACCTAGTTTCGAACTCGCAACCCTCCGGTTGCTAATCCATTACTAGTCCAACTGGGCTACCGTGACCCTAGAGATAGGTTGCATTTAAATTTACATTTCTTGAATTTTTATCAAAAGATATTGAGTATTGAAAAGTATAATCTGTAATATATTTTGTCAAATTATGTTACTCATTTTTTGGTAAAATTCTTGCATTTTGGCGTAAACAATTTGCATTAATGTTTTTAATTTCAAAAGATTCTGAATTAATAGATGTTCCACAACTACATTGGTATGACAAAAGTTCTTGTAACATACTGATGAAATGATCAATGTATAACTGAGTTCAATAACTGGGGTTTCAATCGGAAATTATGAAGTTTGGTGCTTAATTTAATATTAAGACGGCCTCTTATGCAAATTTCGTGCATTTGAATTTATAGAAAACGTTAGTTCTTGTCAAATCTTTGAATTTTCTCTACTGTTAAAATTGCTCGAATGAAGATAGGTGGTACGTTTTTTTCTCGTGATTGTACCTGTATACCTTTAAGACGCCATTTCACCCAAATTTCATTTTTTTTTTAATTTTACATATTATTATACTACAACTCTTTAGCTCTTCAGATTTTACTTCTACGACCATTAGAACTATAGATATTATTTTTTTTAAATTATTGCCATCTATCTTTGACATGGGGTTTATATTGTTTCTAGCTTATTCTCGTCCGTGATAATTTCAAAAAGTCCTCAGAAGGTAAACAGATATCTTAAACTGATACCCTGTAAATTCAGTACCTTGAACTGACGTAAGGTTACGTCGAATTGTTTGAAGGCTTTAAAAACTTTGGTGGTGAAAGAATCTCCTCATTTTTACTTCCATGCTTTATTCTATAATTGCCGTAGCTAAAAATTTATGGTCGTTTGCGAACATACTGCAACGATGTTACCGAGATCTATATAGTCATTTATGTCAATAATAGTACTTTGTTATTACTAGAAACCACTTTCATTTGCGGTTTTAAATAAATTCAATAATTAGGTCAGAGTCCTCATTTTCGACTTCATTTTGTTTGACATCAGACACAAATCCTGCATGTTTTAAGACCTACCTTTCCAGTGACGATTCATGCAGGGTTGCATTTGAATTCGCGATGAGTAAACGAAGGTTTAATTACATTGTCGTCTATGAGAGCTAGACGAGACTGAAGAAAATAGACTGTTCATCCGGAATTACGAATTATCCTGGTGACGACTTATCGAGGTTTTACTGTATCTGTCTACATAACTATTTTGTTTACATAACTATGTAGCCTAAATCATTGAAAAAGGTAGTGATAGAAGTAAGTTTTGACTTCTAAACATACAACTTATCCGGATAACTTATCAAACTTATCCGGAGTGACGAGGGATCCAGGTAACGAATTATCTGAGTTTCTCTGTATACGTCTACATAACTTCATTTTGTTTATATAACTGTGTAGCCCAAATCAACAAAAAAGGTTGTGACACAAGAGTTTTGACTTCTAAACATTTATTTTTTAATTATTTCAAAGTAACATTTATTTGCATCATTTTGTTGCCAACTGAATGTTACAAAAGTTTCTTTTAAAGTGAAAAGTACTGAGGATTTTTCTACGAGCATCTTGAAACCCTATTATTTCTTTACCATCTTTGTCATCGTGTTTACATTTCATTGTGCTTCGATGTTTATCATTTCCAAAATATCTTCATCTGAAAGATTCAACTTCAAAATGTGTTATTGATTTCAACACTTCGTTGATATTTCGCCTGTTCCGCTAGTGTCAAATATTTTAAAAGGCTTCATCATTTTCACATCGATTTTATAAAAATAGATGCATGAAAGAACCAAATAATCTAAAACCTTGCAACTTCTCCTTTGTCAGCAAATCAGCTATCTCATTACGAACTAAACCAACATCAGATGGTATTCCTTGCAACCAAGTCTTGCAACTGCACGTGTGTTCCAGTTCAGACAAAAGTATAATACCTCGGCTTGTTCTGTTCGTAATAAAGGGAGAAGATTTAAAGTCTATTGAAATATTTACTCTTTGTATTAATCTATATATACTCCATCTTCGATGACACAGTGAATCTAAAAGCCAAAAGTTCTGATCAAAGCACTGAACCATGATCTGCATTTCTAAATTGAATCCTCTGAGCGTCGCGAGATTTGAAAGTGGAATAGTGTTGCTTTCACCCCACAATACACTTAATGACTAAATAACCACATCTTTCTAAAGAATCCATGGATTATTTCAACCTCTATAAAGATTCTATTGGTCCTTTCTTTATAGGTAGGTAGATGGATTTACGTCGCACTGGAGCAACGATCTACTGGAGACGGTGCTGAATCAATCTCGAAGGGAAAGATCTAAGCATAGACGTGAAATATAAGTACACGGATAATTGCTATTGAAAGTAGTTTCAAAAAGTATGATCAATGGTAGCCCGGTTGGTAGAGTGACGGACTGCCAACCAGAGGGTTGTGAGTTCGATCCTCGTCTGTGCCATCCAAATACCGACGCGTAAAAAAGGGGCTAGAGCACACAAAATCCGTCGTGGCCTCAAAGTCCTCGCGTTGGTGTGAAGTGGAATTGCGGAGAGTGGGGTGCCAGCTCAGGTGTTACTGCGTCATCTGATCGTGGTTCCAAATTACGCAGTTTGTCCTCGGATCTTTCTTTCAAGATTGATCCCGGACCATTGGCAATAGCCCGTTGTGTAGCTCCAGTGCGACGATAATTAATTTTCCCCTTCCCCTGATAAACTTTGCGTTGACGGGAAAATGTTAGAAACAAATGCTCGTCGTTCAGCGGATGATTGGTAGATCCACAGCAAAAGTAAAACTTAAAATTTATTTGTATACGAATAAGATAAAAGCGTGAATTAAACGTTCTTATAAAATTGAATCCGAAATTTGTAGATTAAAACAGGAACGAAAGTTTCGACCATGCCCACAATCCGGGGCAAAACAGTGGACATTTACTGCAGTTTCGCATGCATGCAAATCCACATTGTGTCGTCACCCTTTACGTATCAGATAAAAACCGCCCGAGCAGGGGTTCTCACTTCATACGGTACGCTGTGAGGAAATGGCAGCTTTCACTAATAGTTATTGTGAGATGGTAATGTGTGGTGGATCTCTGGCGAATGCCAACGTAATGCGGTCCAGGCTGCACGGACTTATTCTGTTCGGTTTCCAAATGGTCCACATCCAACTTCGGCAACCATTGGAAAAGTTGTTCGACGTCTCAGAGACACAAGCAGCACTAGAAATCGACCTCGTACGGGAAGACCACGTATGCCTAGTAAAATACCAGCAGAAGACATACTGGCGTGCGCTTTAGCCCATCCCTACAGCAGTACTAGATAAATCATCAACCAGAGTGGCTTAGTACAAAACCAAATATGGCAAATACTGCACGACAATGGTGCACATCCCTACCATGCAATTCCGCAGCAAGGATTGTTACCGGGAAACAGCGACGCTTTGACTGGTGCAATTATGCATTGAATGAATTGGAGGTTAGGCCAGAATTTTTCTCCAACATAATATGGTCGGACGAGGCTAAGTTTCACCGAAACGGGATGCTGAACCGACACAACACCCATTTCTGGGCACTAGAAAATCCCTCATGGGGAGTTTCCGTCAGACAGCAGGTGCAGTAGTCCACGAATGTGTGGTGCAAGTTTGCTGGATCTGCGGCAGCGTATCATCGATAGCTGCGCTACTGTCACACCGCAGATGATAAGGAATGTGCATGCCGGCGTGCTTGATTGAATACAAATGTGTATTGCGGCCGATGGTGACCTTTTTGAACACACCCGCCATGTTTTGTTTAGCAATAAATTTCTTGCTTTTGCTCATCTGTGTCTTTTACTTTTCCAATGTACCACACTAAATAACGCGCATTTGTTTCTGATAATTTCGCATCTGCTCAAAGTTTATCAGGATAAAATTATTAAATAGTAAATCTTCGTTCGTGGCTGTATAGCCAAGAGTTGTTGCGCGAAATTTGTGATTTCGGATCGTCAGGTATTTTATTTTCCGGAGTGCGTTTTTCAGATATTTTTTATTTACCTTTTTCTACTTTCTTTGTTGTTTGAATTTTTAAATTCGTCGTTGCTTAACTCAGAAAAACTGTATAACACCGGAGAACACGTTTTTGAATTTCAGGACGACCCCTTTTTCAAGGCATGGAATAGTTCACATTTCAATCGCGAATATCTCCGCGAATTTTACAGATAACTTCATGAACCCTTTCCCTGTGCTTTTGTTATAGTATTGAGCACATTTTTCTAATTAAACTTTTTGGCTGATCTCCTTTAGTTTTCGAGTTATTTTTTAACTTCCTTATTTTGCCGCTAGGAGCGCTGTAAGCTGTCTCAATAAATTCAGCATGGTCACTTTACTATGTACACGTTATTTCCTTGACTATACGAGACGCCGTTTCAAATTTAAAGGGCTAAAGAGACTTTATAGGTATATATATATATATATATGAAATTTTTATACAATTATAAATTATTATGTTTTAAACATAAATGCAGAAATAGTTACATTTTTTCATGAGATTCGTTATAATTTATTACCTTAAAAGGGTATAAGGCGAGGCAACAATATGAAATATCCTTTTATATTAAATAGAAGCGAAAATGCAGATATTTATTTTAAATTTTATAGGGTAAGTATGGGTTGAAATATATTGAAAATGACATGTTTGACGATGACAGTTTAAATTTTTTTTTGCATAGTTCTGATGCACAAAGTTAAAATAAATACTGAAAGAAATTGGACAAGTTTCGAATGTCAACTGACTTTTATGTCAGAACTTTAAACATAGGGAAAACCAATAATGGGCGCCCATGTAACACACATATATAGCTTTTTGGAGCCTTATATACTTAAGATTGTCAAGCTATTTTTTCACTGTTAGACTTGTTTTAAATGCATGTGTAAATAAATAAGTTAAACACATGCGTATATCAAAATTTTGAAATTTATCAAAGCAAAAGATGTTAATTACCCTTCTATATTTTTATGACTAAGGTTTTTTGAAAAAGGTTCTTTAGTTTGTTTCATATATTAAATTGGTATCTACTTCATTCAGTGTTTTATAAATACAAATAATTAATTATAAGTTCTTGTAAACTTTATTTATTATCCCATTCATATTGTGTAACCATAAATCTGTATATATGTAACTCTGTGGCATATGTATTAATTACATCACATATAAAACAGAAAAGTTCTTCACTTGAAATGATGAAATAATTTTTAACAAAACAATTATTTTTTGAGTTGCTTCACAAAAATATCTCCGTTCTTCATCTATGGGAAAAATAATAAATAGAATAAAAGTTCTAAATCCATACACACTGCATAAAAGGTAGATAGGTTTTTAATTAACGTCGCACAGGAGCAACACAGCGCAACTATTGGCGAAGGTCCGGGATCAATCCCTGCATAAAAGGATTTTCAACAGATGTACATAGTATATCTAATGCACACTTTTATCAGATAAATATAAAGTTTTATTTAAAGTTACACATTTCATAGTTATCACAAATTCAAGGCTTTTAAAGGTTAGTTCCCTCAATGTAAGAAAATTGCATCAATATTAAAAAAACCCGTTTAATGGAATGGCATGTTTTGTATATGCACACAGTTTTACTAAGTATTTTAATTTATTTAATGTGCTATATTTTTAGAGGCAAAAATGAAAATGTTCTCCCTCTTATACCAGAAGAATTATTAGTTTAGCGATTTCAATTCGCTGTCGAATGCGTTTTTATAGCTTCGTGATTATTGTCATCGTTTGTTTTATTTATACTATCTATTTGAAAAGCAAAATCAGTCAGTGTCAAGCAGATGTTTCCGAAAAGGATATTTTCAGCTGCTCTGATTGTTTAGAATTAGGTCGAAAGAAGTTAAATTTCTTTATTTTCTATGCTATTTCTATAAGCTGAATAGCATTTTTCTCTTTTTGTTCGAAACTCGCTAAGGTTTACTTAAGAGAAAAATACTTCAAAATAGCTAGACGATACTTCAATATTTTTTCACGCATTTTGGTTTTCCATTAAAAACGACACATTAAAAAACATTTTCATAGAAAGTTATATTAATTAAAGAATTCAACAACCACAATAGTTCGTATAATTACAATTAAATGTTATACATATGTTCTAGATATAATTCGAATGAAATTTTAGATTTATTTAGAAAAAATATGTTACATTCATCACAAAAAGCTATTAAGCGCATATAAATGTTTCCCATTTCTATACTTGGGAGATCATTAACTTAACGATATCGTAACTAATCAATTTAATGCTGTACATAATATTTGAGTTTCAAACTTCATGTTTTATTTATGTATTAGCAATTCTCATTCTTCTACAGATGGGTTGGTACTACTAATTTTGTTTAGCAAGAAATGAAATTTTAATTACATATAAATAAATTTATTTTTATCATTTCATAACATTATTTATCATCTAACACACTAGACAGAATAATGATCCTAGTTGGCGTAATAAATCATCTCCAAGACCGAAAACGATTCAACACAATTTTTAAAAGTTTGCTTTATTATTTTTATTATCTTTTCTCAGCTTTAATTCTGTGACCTATTTTTCACCTACAAATCCTATTCCAATACAAAAAACTATGCTTGAGTGGGAATAATAGTCAGTCACAAGTGTGACTTATAGCTACAAGTTATGACTACTAATTAACACTACAAAGTACACAATATATAAGTACTTACAACATTTACTTCTGCCACAGCATAAATAAAAATAATACTGCGCACAATCGAGGCCATTCTCAGCATGAACAATTGACTAATGTCCCATGTGATATACTGAAATGAAATTAGTATAGTTGATAAAGATAATATATTGAAAGACAAAAGAGAAATACTTAACTACTTATATTAAATAAAATCAGTTCAACAGAATAAGATCATCATATAAGCACAGAGAAAATTTTTAAATTGTCCTTATGGAAAATGAAATTTTATTTCAGCAAAATGTAAAACTTTCATGGAAAATACATTTATCAACATCAACACGGATTTATATTAATATCATTCAAAATTATTTAGAAAATAATCTTTATATGCATAGTCAGTTCCTTAATAATACTGAAATGATACAATCCCTTCTGTAATATACTTTATTCTCAAATGATTTTAGTTCTAATACAGTAGTATACGAGGTCTGATTATAAAGTATCAAATGATTGGTCAGAAAATTAAGACTGTTTTACTCATTCAGTTCAAACCTGGTCCTTTTCAAGAGTTGAAGCACGTCTTTCAATGGGTCTCTACTCCTGATGGCATTTTTAAATGTCACTTTTAGCGATCTCCACCAGATGCATCGCCGAATTAGTCTCAATTTCTTCTGTGTTCTGAAATCTTTACCTTAAGGGTATCATCTTTAGCCAGATAATTGACTAAAATAGCATGAAACCATGTTTAAAAAGATTGCCGAACTTGTGTATAGGCGTATTTAGACCAAAGAAATTCTGGATGAGACGCGATGGAACATTGTGGTGAGAACGATCATCCAATCAACACTCTGAGTTTTGGTCACTTTCATCTCGTAGGCAGTGGATAACAGTCCGATAATATTCCTTGTTGACAGTTTGTCCCTAAAGAGTGCACTTCGTGATAAACTATACCCTGATGATGATCAAAACAAAAAACTGTTAACAAGAACTTTATGTTAGTTCATGATTGCTGTCTTCTTTGGCCCGGAGTCTATGTATGAAACGACTGTGCCTTTCTTTCAGAGTAAACCGTAAGTCCGTCGATTTAAGACCATTTTCTATCATGAAATCGGGATCAACGTGAGCTCATTCCAGCATATGTACTTGTGCAATAAACATTTTGTTAGCTGGAAACACGAATATGATGAACACAATATATGTGCAACTATAGCGGCTTCCTAGCAGTGACTAAAGGGCTGTGCAATCTAACAAGAAATCACACATGTCAAAACTTGTGTTAACCAAAGTCCTGGCTCCTGGACATAGCTTACTGAACTTAAAAAATAGGTCGGATACTTTTTAATAAGACCTCGTAATAGTATTGGTATTATTCTGATATATTAGTATTATAAAAAGTATATTGTATTGAGCATGTTTTTGTAATAAAAAAGTGAGATACGTTTTATCAAACTGAGTCATTTATGATTGTGTCGTCCGATGTACAGCCCTCAGGGCCCTTTCGAATTTATAATGTGGCCTTCCGTACTGGAAGTTTGATGACACCTAGATTAGATCTTTAAATTGAAATTGGAACAAGTTAAAAAAATTCTATTTATATATTTCACTGATCATATTTTTATAAAAACTATTTTTTATATATTCAAAGACAAAAAATTGGTAATAAAATGCACATAAAAATATTTATAATAGTTTGCTTCAAGTATCCACTTTTTGAATTCTGAAGTCTTTAAGGCGTAGAGAATGAAGTGGAGCAATAGTTTCACAAATGATGTTGACAATAATAGCACCATGAAAGCACATTAGCCTATTGGGTATCTCCCAAATCTGAAGTGCTATGTGCCAAACGGGAGAAAAACGTTTGTATTACACAATTTTAACTCTAACTGGAGATTTATGAATTCTGGTTGTTGAAGTGCATCTGTTCTCTGCTTTTCTTGTCAACATGCATGTAGCCTAGGTCTGGTAACTTTGCATTTAAAATAAACCTTTTTTTTATTAAAATTTGCATCATCTCAAGAATTCTTAGCATAACCATCTGTCAAATGATTTCTACACAGCAACCAGCATTTAAAGATAGACAGCTTTCTTTCCAGCTGTTGTGCAAGTCAGGTGTTTTAGACAGAAAAAGACACAAAGAACCACTCAAATGACAACCCCCATTCAAATTTGGCATGACGTTACTAACAATAACATTTAATGGAATACTTTTTGTTTTCCATGGGAGAATTAAATGTGTCCCCACTTCGTCGCAGTCCAACCACAACCAAAAACATATGCAGATTTTCAAAAGAAAATTATTTTCTACGAAAATTATTCTGTTTACGCTAACAAAAATTACGAACATTAAAAAGCTTTTTCCCATTTCTACTGAAACGAAAAAACACACTTAAAATAAATTAAGTTCAGCGTAAAATTTCACTAACAAAAAAGTTTTCCTCTATAAGGATGAAATACAGGGCTCAAGAAAAATAATGTTCCATAGAAATTTATAGAAAAATTCCCTTTCTCTGGAAAACACCAAAATAAGTAAAAATAATTTCTCAAAAAACCACAAAACAGATGCTACAAAATTTCCAAAATACCTGAAAAAATACCATTTGCGTAAAAATTACGAAAAAGGCAGGAAAATTCCCTAAGTAATGTCCCCTGTTTCAGTCTTGCCAAGAAAATTTTGAATCATCAAAATTCTATCCCAAGAAAAAGTTTAAATGTATATTAATTCAGAACAAAAATTAACAATAAAAACAAACATTTTATCCTCATTTTAGCTTCAACAGTCAATACGATCAAGAAAAATGTCCAACAAAAAGCAGATATAAATATAATCACTATCAATAGGGACCTGTGTATAATTTAAAAATAGAAATCAGTAAATAAAATAAATATAATAATCAATAAATTTACCCATGCAGTTTTTATTCATTTAAAAAATCCATAAAATAGTGAATCCACTGAATACAAGATTTGTACAAAAAAGACACTAAATATAATTTTTTTTCCATTCTATAGTTTGAGTACAAAGGGATACACTTTCAGACGTTTTATATGTTGTAGTATTTAGTGCTAAATGTATAATTGAATGTATACGTAAATATGATTGCTACAGAAATTACAAAACAAAATTAAGTACTTTTACTGATGCTATCGATGTTTTTAATGAAAATTCAGTAACCTAATAGATTTGCATACAATTTTCCAATAATTCAATTAAGTAAATATATTGTTCAATGGAAGTTTTATTAATTTTACTAATAAATAATACTGTTTTTACTACTTCCAGTGTAGAACAGACATGTTGCTACATTTATCAATTTTTTATCAAACTGCTCTACCTTATTCTGTAAAACATTCTGTTATAAGGATTCCCGAAAGGATAACTTTATTTCAAGAATTGATTCAAAAGAAATTACTCTTCTGGTGAAAGATGTTGAATAAAATGATTTTTTAAAAGAAAATTAATTGGATTTTATAATCAACGAAGTTAAAAACAATATTCTGAATGTGAGTTGCATTCCCCTAAAAAATCTGTCTTGCTAAAACAAATACCTTGTCAGAACAATAGCTTGTAGGCATCCCATGAGCAGAAGCACTGTCAAACAACAAACCATACTATTGGCGAAACCTTCATCTTTGTCACTATAATACTTCAAAGAAAATTGTAGGTTTAGAGAAAATAGAATAAGTTCAGATATAATAATCCATTGATGAAACAAATTCTTGCAAGACAAGACTAAAATATAACTTTATGATTCACATTAATTGCTGAAACATTGGTAAGTTGAAGACACACTTCATGTCAGTATGAATGGCCGTATATAAAGAGTAGCAATTATGTGAAGGCTTGTAATTGTAGATTGAAAAACATAGTAAGTTCAGATATGTAATCAATTTATGAAACAATAAATAATACAGTATTCTCGTAAAAAATTACTTTAGGATACATATAAATTGATGAAAACACTATTAAGTTTGAAGATACCTTTCGTCGCTATGAATATGACAGTATGTAAGGAGTGGTAAATATGTGAAAACATCCACAGACCCCTTATTATTTGTAAAATGTACAAGAATAAATAACACAGCATTTAGCTTCTGATGTATATTCACTCCAGTTTTCAGAGGTGATTTAAAAATTAGTTTTTGTCATTGAATCAATTTACATTTGGTGTCAATTAGGTGTATATTGCACTTTTAAAGAAATATCAAAAAGAAATTTCAAAAACATTAAATGCTCATAACGTTGCTGTTTTAAACACTGACCTTTCATTTTCTTTTAATTTGACAGAATTCTATGAGAAATATTTTTAAATTTTCATTTACAGACCAAACTTTGAGCACGAGAGGGGTTTTTGTAAAGCAAAGTAAAGAGGACGCTAGTGCTTTAGTAACCTGTTCAGAGACATGGCGTAACTTCCATGATATTTGAATAAAATTTCAGCATAACACTTATGTAAAGCATAATACTTCAGCATAACACTTACAAGTAAAGTTACGCCACACATCGCCAAAAACGGCGATAAATCAAATTAGTTTTTAGCCGAAAGTATTTTTCTTCTCCGGCAGTTTATGTATTTACACCGAAACCCCCTCACATTAGAACACACAAATTTCTTCGCCCGAAAATTAAATTCGTATCTTAAGAGTGCTGAATTAAACTTATCTAATTAGACGAAAGAAAGACAAACAGAAAGAATAGGTGTTTGATGAATACAAGTAAAATTCTATCAAATATGTCAACTTCAGCTTCCGTTACAGTTGTATTACCTGTCGTTCCTTTACACTGTCTTTGAAACAACGTGATGACATTAATGTGAGTAGATTTTTCTTGATCCACACTTCTAGCTTCGATTGCTTAGGCCAGATATTTATTTACACGACTAGTAGGTTGATGGTACACAGTGGAGTGTCTATAGAAATATATGAATATGATAGATTAAACATAAATATATTTTTTAATTTGCACAAATATTTACTAATAAATTCAATAAAATCAATTAAAAATTGCTTTCAAGATTCACTACACAGAACATGCAACCTCTTTAATCCTGGAGTACCGTTTGGACATATTCACATACATTTTACCTTCAAAATGTATGTGAATATGTACATGTATGAAATTAAGTACATTCATTAATTT
Organism: Meta bourneti; assembly: GCA_933210815.1. Lineage (NCBI taxonomy): Eukaryota > Metazoa > Arthropoda > Arachnida > Araneae > Tetragnathidae > Meta > Meta bourneti. The sequence goes on from OW119934.1 coordinate 94,840,100, forward strand.
TTACTGTCCTCATTAAGCTACTTTCTAATGTTCTATCACATGGGGGTAATATATCTGCAGTATATTAACACGCATTAACTAAATAGTATATTTAACTGAAATCGAACGGAATCTTAATAATTGTGACATGCCAAATAACATCATTGTAGCTGAAATAAACTACAGAAGATAGTCTTGACAACAGACGAGAGAGATAGTGAATAACAGTCACAAGTCTACCCACTGCCAGAATCATTAAAATTTATTTCCAGATATTGTCATACATGATGCCGAACAGTCAAAAAATCCTCAAACATTCCAGTAATCAGCATGCAGTGAAGATACGATTTCATGGAACAATATCCAACAGTTACTAACATGCCGACTACCGAAGTTCCTACTGTTGGTTGAAATTCCCCATGCTTCAGGAGGAAACCAGTTCATCTAGGTCTACAAACTCTAAATTAAAAAAGGGAAAGCACCGTAATAATATTATATAATGTATCATATTTACATGCATCAACTCTATTTTACGTATTAACTGAAATCAAACTGGTACTGGATAGTAGTGACATTCCAAAGAACATTGATTAGTAGCTGCAATGAACTATAGAAGATAGGATAGTCCTAACACATCAGACTATAGTGAACAACCGCCATAAGTCTACACTGACAGAATCATTAAAACCTTTTGTTCCAGATATAGTCAAGGATGATGCTGAGCAGTCGAATAATCTTCAAACATCCGAGCAATCAATAAGAAGCACAGATACAATTTCATTTAACACTGAACAGATCCAACAGCCATTAACACATGCTGTCTTGCAAGGTCACCCCTTTCTTTCAGTTGAGAGAAGCCATCTGCGCCTATGATTCTTGGGGGAGGGGTCTAAACAGGGCTGGGGCTGCCAGAGAGAGAGAGAGTGGACTGTCAGAGATCGGGCAGTCGGTTTTAAGGAAACATGCTCTGCATAAATTGAACGATTTAAAGCAGTGAGTGACAGCCGATGCAAGGAATCTAAATGGGACTTGATTCGCCATTGTGCATAACTGTAAATAGCCGCTCATCATAGTACATTTATATTTGGGCTGCTTCTTTTTATTTGCCAAAGACCAGGGCCGTTCTTAGTAGCTGCACTTGATGGTTATCAGAAAAAATAGGGGTGGCTGAAAAACAAACCCTGTATGCCTCCAATTTTAAATAAATAGCAATAAATTTTTCGATACTAATATTTTACATTTATTCGTTCTTTTGTAAATTCCCACTCATCAAGGACAGGGATATATTCAGGGGAGATGCCGTTGGGGATGGTTGTGTATTGGTATTTATGTAACCTTAATTAGCAATGGTTTTTGAATTGCAAAATTATGAGACCGAGATCTGATATAGCTAATGGTCTACTGCGTTCTTCCTGGCTCATGCGTCTCTCTCTAAGACGTAAGCAATATATAATATTTTGACGACGAGGATGGGATTCCAAGTTTAACACAACAGGGATCGAATTCTTCCGGAAATGATTTTGGAATTAAAAATCCATCAAAAATACATGCTGAAACTCGTTGTATCAGAGAAAATCAATGTTCCGAAAATCACAGGTAAAATATACGTCAAAATTGTCTGAAAACAGTCGAAAAAATTCTTAAACGCAATGCTCACTTAACATCCGTCATTTAGAGTATAGGGAGAAAGAAGACTAGACTATACACGAACTTACTGCCAAAGCCCCTCGCCATGATACTACTGCCTGTTTACCACGAAAAACACTCCCCACATCATGTCTGGGTGGTGACTGTCGCTATAGAAACAGGGCTCGTTCATTTTGAGTAAGGGTTCTCCAGGGGATGACGTAATTTTGTTTTGGTTTTCGCAAATGTGAGACGAAAGGAGGTAGTTAACGAGTATAAATCTGCTCTGCGACAAGTAAAAATGCCTAACAAATTATTTCCAAACAGTTATTAAGTGCACCAATGTTGACGAACTTGAATACATTTCTTCAAGTAGTATCCTCTTTGGAAAATAGGATAAGGGCCGTTTTGACGGCAACAGACAGGGACAGGCTTTGTTTGGAGTGGTTCTCATAGTAGACAGACATTACGTCACGATGCAGACAGCAGACAGCTGTTCGTCAAAATCCTCCAAGTCAGAAAGAAACCAGTTCGTATAGGCTTATTAACCCTTCTGGAGGTTGCCTCGAAGAGGTGTCTCGTCATTAGAAAAACTGACCAGATCTTGATGGACGACATATATCGTCATTAGAAGAAAACTAACCAGATCTTAATCTTGCCATCACAAAAAAATCGTCAATCTCTTGATAACGAAATATCTCAGCATTAGTAAAATTGGTCCTAACTTGATGAGCGAGATATTTCGTCGAAACAACTTGGAGGATTATCTCTAATTTAAAATGAAGAGTAAAGTAATATACTGACGTGTCATTAACTATGTTGTATGTATTAACTGAAACCCAACTGGAAATACTAATCGAACAGCGCATATTTTAAGTCGCCCATTTTTTTAAATTTGTATATCGTGTATGAGTCAAAGTACCTTAAGTACCTAATAAACAATTTTAAGTACAATAAAGTGTCTTAAACAAAATTATAAAACAACACATCTCTTCTTAAATGGTTTTCGTAGTTTATCAGCCAAACTGGACTAAAAAATAGAACATATTGAATCTATATTATACATTTGAATACTATTAAATTTATATTATACACTTGAATATTAAATTTATATTATACCCTTGAATATTAAATTTATATTATACACATAAATCCATTTATGACGCATACAGGCCTGCCAATGATTGGTTGGTTGGTTGTTTAGGTTATATGGCGCGTTCCAATAACGGACAAGCTGCTCCAACAGGGCTGCCAAAGTCAAAGCACTTGTGAAATACGTGCATTCAGCTTTATCGGACCAATGGATAATGGAACCAGTCGCTTATTGGGGACAGTTTCCTTGTGAACAGAATCTTTTTCTATTAAATACCATAGAAATCACATCGGTTAAATGGACCACCTTACGTCGGTTAAACGGACCAGTTTGAATATAACTTCGCAAACAGAACAGTTAAAAAAAGATGTCCCGTCAACTGCCTGGGCGAACAAAGAATATAAAAAAGATTCAAATTGACAGTGAACGCTTAGAGAGTAAGAAAGGAGTGAAATAAAAAAATTATTTCCGCTCTCACTGACGACAAAAAATAATAACTCAAACAGTATTGCTTCTGACTCATGTGCTGCCTTCTGCATTGGAATAAAAACAAGATAAATTCAAAAGCACAGAACATCAGTTGATAGGAGAAGATAAGAAGAACCAATCAGCAATGAATCACATTTCGGAAATTTATTTTGCACTTTCGTCTTCCGAAAGGCAGGTGAAATTCAGCGCATATGGCGCGTAAAAATTTATCAGGAAAAGAAAAAAGCATTGTTGCGCCGAATCGATGAGTTTCCAGGATTCAGCCAACGTCAGCTCTCAAATGCATTAGGTGTGTCAAAAACTACAATTTTGCCGACTGCTACAAAACAAACTTGAAATCGAAGCAGACGACTCGGCTGCATGAAGAAAGCGCCAAAGACAAAAGATGATGAAGTTGACCAAGCGCTGTTTGAATGGTTTCGTGAAGCGAGAAACCGCGACATTCCTTTAACTGGGCCGCTACTAAAATCAAAAGCAGAACATCTTGCTACACAACTTGGTAAACCAAACTCACTGCTACTGAAGGATGGCTAACACGCTGGAAGAAGCACATTTCTTCAAAGTCGCACGTGGTGAAATAAAAGGATGCCGATATTCGAGGAGCTGACAATTGGATTACCACTTAGTTGCCCGAAATTTTGGAACTGTATGAACCTTCTGAGGTGTACAACTGCGATGAAACTGCCCTTTATTATAGGGCAACTCCAAATGGGTCTATAGCTTTCAGAACTGAATTATTGAGTGGATCGAAAAAAGCGATGGATCGTGTAACTGTTCTTGTCTGCGCTAACATGACTGGCTGTGATCGGCGTCCTCTTTTAGTCATAGGAAAAAGTAAGAATCCTCGGTGTTTCTCAGGTGTGCGCCAGATGCCGGTGGAATATCGAAGCAGTCGTAATGCATGGATGACATCGACAATTTTTGAGGATTGGCTGAAAGACTGGGACCAAGACACTCTAGGGAATAGGAAGAAAAATTGCTCTTGTAATGGACAATTCCGCACACCCTAATGTAGTAACGAAGAATATACGTCTGATTTTTTTGCCGCTCAACACAACTTCAATCATTCAGCCAATGGATCAAGGGGTTATCAAAAACTTGAAAACCCTCTATAGAAAGTTGGTTCTTGAAAAAATCGTCTGTTACTTTGACTCAGAGAACAGTGCTAAATTTAGCGCAATCGAGTTATCTCGTAAGATAAATCTCCTTTTGGCAATAGCTGGAAATATGTGATTGCAGTTAGCTGGAAATCTGTGATTGCAGTTAGCTGGAAATCTGCGATTGCAGTTAGCTGAAAATCTGTGATTGCAGTTAACTGGAAATCTGTGATTGCAGTTCGCTCGAAATGTGTGAAAGTCGAAACATTCGTTAATTGTTTTGCCAAAGCGGGATTCATCGCTCCATCTTCGTCACCAGCAGCAGACGCTTCCCCTAATTCAGCATTCTGTGAAATCGATGTTGGAAAGAACACCGAAGGTTTCCAGCTTTCGTCAATGTTGATACGTCTGTCCAGTGCCGCGACTCCCCTACAGAAGAAGATATTGTTCAAGATATTATGGCCAATCGGTCAGAAGAAACACTTGAAACACATTCTGAATCACAGGAAGTCCCAGAAGTCACCTGCAACGAAGCCCTTTCATGCTTAGAGAAATTGAACATTTTCTTGGCCAAACACAACAGCGATAATAGTGTCAAGAAAGTTGCTTACAAGCTACATTCTTTTGTATCATCAGTCAATAATGAGCGGCGTAAACAAACGATTACAAAATATTTTATTAACCAATAAAGATAAGTTGTTTTTTTATAACTTCCTTTATGATTTTGTTGTACTACTAATTAGTGTACTGTTTATATACAGGGTGATTCTACGGTCATGGGACAAACTTCAGGGGGAGAGAACACAGCGAAACAAACACTTTTCCCCATAGAATGTATGGTCGCAAGTGCAGCGGTTGGCCGCTAGAGAGCGCAGTCAAACGCTCGTATAAAAGCGTTACGTCGGCGATGCGAGGCCTGCATCAGGTGTGGTGGTCGACATTTTGAACAGCTTCTGTAATTGGGCATTTGCGTTGCACTTACCGACTGATGTTTGTACATGTCGTTTCATTTCCATGTGAAAAGTTTCTCATGTTTTGTACATGTCATTTCTTTCTTACCCGTTGTTCCTTGTACTTATCTTTAATTTATGCAAATCTAATTGTATTATTTCGTTTTGTCAAGCAGTTATTGATGTTTATTTGACATTAAAGTGTTGTTTCCATATTTCATGCCTCTTCTTTCCAACTTGCGTCGGACCGTGTGTTTGTGCCGAAATGGAAAGCGCCCTCTAGCGACCATACATTCTATGGTGAAAAGTGTTTGTTTCGTTGTGTTCTATCACCCCCTGAAGTTTGTCCCATGACCTTAGAATCACCATGTATATGCAATTATATAGCCGGCTAGCGCTATAGCCTTTCATAAAATATAATCGGACCAGTCGGTTAATGGGACCACTTTCATCTCGAACCAAAGCGGTCCGATAAAACGGAGTGCACTGTAGTAGCATAAATGTTTTTAAAAGAGTAGCAGAAAGATCTCTTAAACCCTAATTTAGTAGCCAATTTTAGATACTCAAATACAAAATGAATCTGCTAAAACACAAAATGTACTAATTAAGTATGAAACAGACGTGAAAATCTTGCCAAGAAATTTAAATTTCAAAATATATTTTCCTAAAAAGGTTTCATGACTATCTAGCAAACACAGATTCCGACGTTTTTCTTTTATGGTTGCCACGGCTTAGCGCCAAAACTTTGAAATTGGCGTCTCTTGAAAAATTATCTCGCCAAACAATCCCGCAAAATTTTTTTATCCGCTATTAGTTTTAAAAAAGACTAAATTTTCGATGACCTGTGGCGAAAAAAAATCACGAAAATTTTGAAATTAGTTGCTTTTGAGGCGATTTTGGTTAAAAGACACCCCTAGTTTCCAGGGTCGAAAAATAGTAGCAAAAGTCGCCTGTGGCAGTCCTGCATACATAATTTTTAACACAGACCTCTCAGCCTACCCAGAGGGCTAAAGGCAATTTGAGTGGCGGTGGATAGGACCTTCGTCAGATCTCAAAAGGTCCACATGATCCTTAGCCCAGCCAGACCCTCAAATTAAATTACAATTAGTTTAAATAAAATAAACAGGGCACAAATGGTAAACAAAATCCAAATATCAGTGGAATCAGAAAGCCCGTTTAATTCCTGTAAACCAATTAAAAATAAATATCTGCAATAACTAATCGACAAAACAATGCACTAAATAATCCAAATGAGTGGAAATTAAATTAAACGAAAATATTCTACATCTTGTAGAACAACTTAAATGATTGGCAATTAGTGATCACAAAATTTGCGAGATCAGCATAGAAATTAAGCAATGAAAAACACCAATATAATAATGAAATTATATAGATATACATACATAAACGTATACATATGCATGTGGGATATCAGAAATCCTTCGTCGGCCAGTGACCGCAGCTGCTATCGAGACGAAGGGGAGACACCAGTGCGTGACTTACTCAGTAACGACGGAGCTTTCCACCAAATCGAGGAAAAGATATATAACAGAACTGATAATTGAATGGAAAAGATGGTGCGACAGGCCGCCGCTAAGATGTGCATTAACTTCCATTAGTCGGGCATAAGACATCCCAACCCTATGAACCCTTCTTATTTTTATAAATAATCTGTATTTAGATCAAATTAGATTTTTGTAATTTAAATTCATCTCTACTTAATTATGGTCATTGTTTCCCACATACTTCATATATAAAATCATTAGAATTAAACAATATTTTCGGTTAAATCGTTGAAAATTTTTATACACTTTATCAGTCTATAGTTAGAAATTTAATTAATAACAATATTATGTCATTTGTAATATTTTCACGTCTTTTCTTCCTATAATTTAAGTATTGTTACCATTTTCGTTCCAGGTTTCTCCGATACTGGGCCGCTAGGTACAGCTATATTTGAAAAAGGAACATCCATGCTGTACTTAATCGAATGGATCAGCTGAACGACTACATTTGAGACATTTTTAAAAGACAGCTTTCGTCGGTTCCCTATAGCCCGCATCTGAACATCAGAGGCTGAAATATTTTAAAATCAAAAGAGGATGTCAGTGTGAAAATAAATGGGGTTAACAGAATCAAATGACAAATTAAAAAACATTACGTCATAACATTTCAACTAAACAATAATGAATATACACATATACGTATTATTAAAAATCGGCCAACTTGTGCGTATTCTAATTTTTCAATAGATATATACTCAAAATGTATTGAATGACTTAAACCGTTTTTTAAATACCTGATTATATATTTGCAATGGAAAACAACTTTGATAGAATACGAGGGGTATTCCAAAAGTAAGGGCCATTTGGTCCTTAAATAAAAAATGCTTTCTAAATCACCTTGGTTTTCGTGAGTTTTCTTTTATTGAACCTTTGTTTACTTTTCTACATAATAGCCGTTCAATTCCAAGCACTTGGTGTATCTGGGTACGAGTTTTCTTACTACCTCTGCGTAAAAGTCGCCGCCTGGGAGTTGCACCATTTCAGACTTTCGCTATCGTCGAATTGTTGTCCACCAAGTCAATTTTTCAGATGCAGGAACAAGTGATAGTCACAGAGTGCGAGGTCGAAAAGTTCCCAGCCGTATTGTTGAATGCTTTCAATACTGAGGGCAACCGTGTGAGGGCGCGAGTTGTCATGAAGAAGGACGATTCCCGAAGACAACATCCCACGCCGGCGGTTTTGAATGGAACGTTTGAGCTTCGCGAGTGTGTGTGTTTCACAGTACACAGCCTCTGTGATTGTTGTACCGGGTTCCATGAAATCCATGAGAACGCCTTTTTGATCGTAAAGCATCGATAAGCCCGGACTTTTTCATCCACTTGTTGGACGAGATCATCCGTCTGAACACTGGGTCATCCACTTCGCTCTTCGTCGTGCACCGTTTGTACGGCCCCTTTTGAATTCTCGACACCACTCTCTCACCTTTTCCCTCACTCATAACACCATTTCCATAGACCTCACTCAATTCACGGTGAATCTGAGCTGCATTAACACCTTTTGTTTTGAAAACGAATAACGGAACGCACTTCACAACTGGCGGGATCGCTTATTTTCGACGCCATTGTTACGCTGCGCCAAATATAAACAAAAGACGACTGACAGTCGACAGATCGGCCGGTTGGTGCCTGATGAACCAATAGAGGGCGCTGGGAGAGCGAAACTCCAATCAGTGCTGCCAACGACTTTTTATTAACAAACGGCCCTTATGAAATACCCCTCGTAAAATGTAGTATATATGACATTAAAAGATTCGTCTCATAACAGTGAATCAAGTAATTCATTTCAGACTATACATTGATAATGAAATTTTGCACATCAAAAAGTATGACAAGTTTACTATAATTTCATTACAATAAATTAAATCACACTTTTAAGTTTCGTTACAGACTAAGATATATAAATAAATAAGTAAAGGCACAAGGCTTTTTGCAGAATTATATTTAAATATTTTATTGTTTCAAAATAACAAGCATCATAAGATTATTACACTTTAGAAATTCAAAATTCGATAGACATATCATTGAGTCTTATAATTGGAACTATATATCTTCCTATGTTTCAAAAAAGGAAGTTCAATTTTAAGCCAAACTTTGAGGAGGTACAGTCAGTGACGTAGCCAAAGGGGAGGGAAGCTCGAAGATCCGATGCCCTCTGAAAGCGTTGGTTTCGTGTTTTGCATTTCAACAATTGACCCTCCTGGTGGTTGTCTCTACAAGGTATTTCGTCATTAGCAAAACCATAAGCAGATCTTGATGGACTAGATATCTCGCCACTAGAAGAAAACTGACCAGATCTTGATCTCGTCAACATCAAAAAAGTCTACAGCATCTTGATGACGAGGTATCTCGTCATTAGTAAAATTGTTTAGTTGTTGATAGACAAGATATCTCGTCGAAACCATTTTGAAGGTTAAAAATATTTAAATTTATTAACCCTCTGAGGCTTCACGATATTTCCGAGTAGTGTAATGTTGCTTTTGCCCCACAACACGCATAATGACTAAATAACCACATCGAAAAGAATCCTATTGGTCAAGAAGGTTAAAACTGGTAAAAGTCATGAAAGTTGCAGAATGGATATCCCTCAGAGGGTTTTTCGTCCTTTTTTTAGCCACGAAATATGGGGAAATTATGTGTAGGAAAGTTGAGTACTTTTTACTAGAATAAGCATTTCGCATATTCAGTAAAAATCGTGCCTAGGTGCCCTCTCTGACTAAGTCACTGATGGGAGCTTCTAAATATCTTACCTTTCTCCGGTGAATGGGTGGAACAATGAATAAAGAAACAACATTATGCTCCCTCAAGTAAGAATTTCGGTCAGCACCTCCTCCAGCTTCCACTTCATATTCTCCGTGTAAATAATCCAGAGTAGTTTGAGTGACATGAACACGCCTGAAATCGTATACAAAAATGTAATTGAAAAACTGTATTATGCCATTTCACTTATGCCGAACCCACAATAATTCTATGGGTGAATTAGGATAGGACGGAACACATAACTTTCGGAACACCCGCTGCCAAGCAGCTCATCTCCACATCAGAAACAGAATAAAATTTAAATAAGGAAATTACATTTGGGAGGGAGAAATTTAAATTAAAAATGTTCGTTACAAAATTACATTTTGATGAGATCATAGTTTCCAAGGTGTCTTGATAATATATGGTAAAATTATAAGTTAACAAATTAAATGTTTTACAAATGTGTCATTGCAAGCAAGTGGTGCTACACTGAAAGAATTACGTGTATGCCCTGTGACGCTCCAAAATTGACGTCTTCTCAAATTGTGATTTGATGTGGATTCTTTAAGAACCAGCATTCGATTTACAGCCACAACATTTATTATTACAAAACAAGGACAGACATTAAGACATTTTACAGTCAATTTGTTACATCATCATTGCCTGATCTCTCAGCACAACAGCGCCGGCCAATTCTCTACACTCTTCAAAACTTCAGAGGCGCGCACGGCGCCCTCTTTTGCTCAAATTCTCATTGGTCGTAACATGCCCCTATTTACAAACCTGTCCTTCATTCATCCAACCATTCCAAACTCCCTCTTGTATAAACTGGTTTTATTTTAATGGTTTAGATGACTTATATTATAATGTGAACACATTGGATAATTATGTTATTTTTGTATTGTAGGTTATGCCACTGGATCAAGTACTCCAATTCCTAGTTTCACACCAACCCCACTACTTATGACTCCTGCTGTTGAAGCACTTAAATTAAGGAACGTGAATCTATCTCAGGTGAATATTTAAAAAAGCACAAAATTAGATACATCATATTACGATTACATTTATTATAAAACAATTCTCATCTGTTTTTATTTCAGTTGCAATTTTTCCACCTATCCATGTTACAAATTGAAAATATTTGCTCTGTGAGAGGCATTCAGTAAAGATATGGGATTGAATAAGCAACATAACTTTTCTTCGAATTTTTACTAGGAAATTTATATTAAATATCTAAATTTCTACGCCATTACGGTGGGCATGTATTTTCTCTGTCGCCATTTTCATACCTACTATCTAATATATTTAATTTTAACTCTATCTTGAAGTTTTATGACTTTTTTATCTGTCTTATAAATTTTAAACAAGAAACTCACAAAATAAAGGACATCTTAAATTCATGGACAAATATCCAGTCGACAAAGATATTTTTCAGGCACGTATAGGTGATTACTAAATGTGTGTGATTGGGAATTCTTTGTTTTCTGCAATCCATCATCGAAAATGAGTGATTTGTTTAATTGAATCGAATCTTTAAAGTGAACAAGTCGGTCAACAAACTGCCTTCAAAATGAATCGAATCATCGACTCCCTACTTGTTTTTTTACGAGCGGTAGTCTGTAAGGTTACTAGTTTCCATTGTAAGACTACTACATTTCTAGGTTTAGCAATTGTTTTCTCACTGAAAAGTAGTTGGACAGGTTCTGAGACATGCAATGGGTGCCAAAAGAGCGTGTCACTCCTATAGCCAGTAGGAGCCAATTGATTCAATTCGTGAACGAATCGGATCAGTTGTTTCGATTCGTTGACGAATCGGATCATTTGACTCATCGGATCATTTGGGATTCGAATCTTTGAGAGTTTATTCGTTTGGTTTGGAATGAGAAGAAAGACGTGTTTCATTTTTTGCTTTGTTTTTTTTCTTTTGTGTTTTCTTCACAAAAGGTTGAATTTAAAATTGTGTATCACTTATAGATGTATTAAATGAACTGTAATTATGAAAGCTTTTTCTTTTATTTCCAGAAATGAATTTTTTTCCTTTCGAAAACGAAACTTGTTTCCATAAAAATAAACTTGTGTTCGTCAAATATCTTCTAATTTAATTTTTTAAAAAGGTAGGTAGGTATGTATTTTAATTACCATCACACTGGAGCAACACAATGGGCTATTTAAAAAAAAGAAATTGATTTATTAGCTTTGAATTTGATTGAAATAGTTTTGATGAAAATTGACGACGAAAATTTTCTCTTAACATTTTATTCATTTTCCTAAAACAATTTCGTCACTAAATATTTCTGCTTACACCGTTCTATTTTTTAATGCAATCAAATTACATTTTATGCAATTATATTTTGAGGATATTTATTTACTACTTCGAAAATTATTTTCTTCGAATGAATCATTAAAAAATCTCATTCTCTATGAGCTTCATATAGAATGTTAGATTTTAATTAATTAAAAAATGATCATGCAACTAAGTAAACTACTTCAATCATTACACTGATAGCTATACTATTGAAAATGTGGAAATATCGAAAGTCATTAAATCAACATTTTAACCTTTAATTTGAAAATAATACTGATGGATTTAAATATACAATGAAATACTCAATAGAAATATTTGACGCTATAACCTGTGATCTAGAAAGCAACAAATTTATCTCGAAAAACCTAGATATTAAAGTTCCAAAGTGCGCTAAATTTAAGTTGTGAGAGTTATGAGACCTGAATGTCCAATCTCGAACACAAACAGAAAAATTTTCAAAGTTATAGATTCAACACACATTTATAGCGTTTAATGCTGTTTTTATCATTATTATTTTTTCGAGGATCTAACTAGAATGTCAGGTAGTTGAATTTACATCGTACTGGAGCAACACAATGAGTTGTTGGTGACGGCCGAACTAGGAATCACGATAAGATTGTTTTAATTTTTCTAATATTAATGAATGATAAAGTAAACGAACAAAGGATTTTTATTGAACTGTAAAATTCAAAGTTAATAACAATGACAGAATTGCATTTGTTCATTAAGTCAATTCCAACTATTTTAAATTGAAATTAAAATGTCATATTAAAATTTTATTTCTAGCAGCTATTTTCTAATTTTTCATCGTAACATTACTAGTGAAGGCTATTTTATAATTAGTTATATTTCCTTTAGGATGAATTTTAAGGAGACTACACTCAAAGTATTATGGGCAAATACATAAGTTATGAAAGAAAAATAATTTTTAATTACATTATTTCCTTCTCCCTAAATTGGGAAGAGGAACTGAGAGAGTCAAATCCTTTTGTTTTCATGAATTGATTGATGAAGTTCGAAATCATTTAAATAAAACAAGTAATTTTTGTAACTTTTAAAGGTGCAAAATAAAAATACTAATTGATTAATTTATGGGCATGTGCTCTTACGAGAGAAATCTTGTCATTCAACTCAAAGTGCTCCTGTCCTCGGCTCAAGAGGCTCTGGGTTCGAATCCTAGTCATGATTCGGACTGATTCGTTCTGATTCGGAATCCATTTTATAAGCCGTACTTCCCCGATTGGTAAAAAGATGTCCGTAGAGCGACAAACCAACTATCACAGAGGCGAACAGTTAGCTTAGTCATGTTACAACTATAAGATTATGAATATCTTAAAATGGGATTTTTTGAACTGGCTATAATAGCGTATAAGTCTATGTTGTAAGATATGAAACATGATAGGGGGTTGGCTGACAATTGTGATTCCGGTGCCCTTGTTTCATCCCCTCCGCAGAAAGGTTAGTCAAATGTTTTTGGCTTTAGTCACTGTTTTCATCGATTGTCAATCATCTCAGAGGCGGATTGGCTAAGATCATCGGCCCAGGAAATGTGACCAATCTAACAAGCCTTAAGTAGGAAGGGTGTACTATCCTCTAAAATATTAAGAAACAAAATCAGCCATTGCGTGCTGCTGTCCGATGGGGTGGCGGATGGGCTCCCCGCACCCCACAACAACTAAATTTTGGTGGTGCCGGTGGTTTGCTCGTGCGGTAGTAGGGGGCCAAGGATTAGATCCGGCACCATTTTATTCTCTCTTTTAAATTTTTAATATTTTACCAACTATTATATTGTTATTATATTGTGATTAAAATTTTTTAGGAATTTGAATTTGAATTTGTTGCTTCGTGCTTTTGTAATTTATTTTTAACTTCCCATCATTATATTCATATATATTCATTGTATTTATCCATATCGTGTTCATTTTTTCCTTAGAGTTTGAATGTTGTGTTTTATATATAACGACCCTGTAAACCAGCATGTGCTGGTCAACAATGACTCCTGTTTCTTTTTTCTGTTTTTTTTTGTCGATTTTAATAAATGCTGTCCGGATGGGTTTCGCGTTGTCCTCTTTCGTGCGGCTGGAGGTCGATTCCCCCTCCCCTACCAAGGGTTCTACACCTTTTGGTGAGTCGGGGGATCTGGAAGCCTTAGGTAGGACTTTTAAATGTTAAAAGTAATATTAAAATTTTCCTCCGACACAGAACCTTGAAAGCAGAACTATAATCGCTCCCTGAAAGATTTAGTAAAATTTAAAAATGAAAAAAAGCTTAGCGTGGTAGGTAGGTACTTTAATTAACGTCACACTGGAGCAACATAACGGGCTATTGGTGGCGGTCCGGGATCAATCCCAAAGTGAAAGATCCGAGGACCACGAAATTTTGAACCACGGTCAGATGAAGAGGTAACACCTGAGCTGGAACCCCACTCTCCAAACTTCCACACCACGCCCAGGGCATTTGAGGCCACGACGGATTTAACGTGCACCAGCCCCCTTTGTACACGAGGTCTTTGGTTGGATTCGAACTTGCAACCCTTCTGTTGCTAATCCGTTACTCTTCCAACCGGGCTAAGGCACGTGGGGTGCGAAGAAAAACACGACCAGCAATCGTCGTTTCTCGGAAAGAATGCACCGAAACGAATTTTACAAACCCTCAGTCCTCACTCGATGAATGGGGAAATCACGGCTGGGGATATCCCACAAATAGATCGAAGAAGCCGAGGTTCCTCCCCTTCAACAAACCAAAGAAACATGGCATAGTGCGAAAATTTACCAACAGATGATGCTGCATGTACCGGAAGGCCAAAGTGAGTTATATCCGGTGAACGACTCTTTTTATTGACTCGATTTGCCCATCACTATCGAGCACCTTTTTATCAGTCCACCGGTGATCTAAAATATCAGACTAACAATTAATCGGTGATCTAAAATATATCAGAGTAAAATTAACCGGTAATCTAACACAGAATTACATTATCTCGATTGTGTTGAGACGAAAATTAAAATTTCTTGGAGTGGTAGCTATGAAATCCTGATATACTCATGATTAAATTTAATAAGGGTAAAAAGAGAGTTAATTTGGTGACCCGACCATCTCGTCTCCAACCATTTACAGTTCAAATATATAACGGATGTGTACCTCAATATTTTTCATATATGCCACGTCTCGTGTATCTTAAGTACCATCATTAGACATAATTTTTACTGTTACCTACCGAAATGCGATTTTATCGTCCTTCACAGCTATAAATTTGAAGCTGATATTTTGTTTCTGGGAGAAATAACTGTTTCTAAGGCTCATATCCCGATGCCTAAAAAATAAATTTAACACTTGTACTTTTGAAACTACTTAGGTTGATTTGCACGTTTCAGGGTTCCAAAATATCCCTAAAACTTAATAAGATATAAAGGACAGTCTAATTAGGGATGTTAAGCGAATCACAGAACTGCTACTCAATCACCGATACTTTTGAATCACAGTTCTTGCCTGTTACTGGAATGTCAAAATAGCAGTGATTTGGTTGCAGTAATGTTTAGAACAGTGATTGTGAGTATTTGTGATTCGTTAGCAGTGATTGAGCTGATATCGCTTAGCTGATACCTAAGCTGATCCCTTGGCTGATATCGATACTGCGACTGCGATCGGGATCTGTGATTCGGTAGCAGTGAAAACTGTGATTGTGTATCGGTGATTTGGTATGGGTGACAGCTGGTTTATCGGTGATTCCCTCGATGGAGCATGGTGATCTGTGACGGATTCGGGTTGGAGGTTTTGGATTTTCAACCGGATGCTAAAGGTGGCTTTATGGCACCATTTTGCCGCACATTTGACTAAATAAAAAAGAAGCTCGATAGTTTATAGAAAAGTTCAAAAGAAAACGTTTTTAAAATTCGCAATTTTAAATGACAAATTGATCATTGTTTTTCAACTTTCTCTGATTGTTTATTTAGTTATATTTTTATATAAAGAACATATCATCTAGAATTTTTTTCTATCTTTTTGGTTTTGTTCAAACATAAAAAAAAATTCTTTTTAATCATATCCTTCATCTTCATATCCTTAAATATTTCTATTGATGTTATAAGTTGAGTCCTTTCCAATTCTGTAACTGGCAAAAGTTAGAAATATATCGTTCTTTTTGTCATTAGGAACTCCACATTTTCATACTCAATTCAGAAAGGAGAAAGTTAAATGACTTGAAATATGGCATTCGAGGTTTAATTTTTACATAAATTCTAAATTTTACACAAAAATTGGGTGTTTGTATGCAATTTAATATGAAGACAATCCCCAAAACAAATTTTGAGCACATAAATTTATAAAAATGATAGGAAACAATAGTATATTTGTCAAAAGAAAATAGTTAACTCTAAATTTGAGTGTTATAAACACAAATGGATTCGGATGTTACCAGAGATTTAGAAAAATTATTTAATGTTTTAAAACAGTTGCTCTTGAATATTTCAGTACCTCCAGATTAACAAATATAAGGAAAGTGTCTTGTTACACATCTGGTGTAAAAATTTTTCTTCCACGAACCAATATTTTAGATAAGAGTAATTAATTTAAACGACTTTTTAAGAGGAAAAATAGGTATGTGATTTAATTATTTATTTAATAATGAAAATTCAATACTTTACATTCAATTGAAGAAAATTTATCAAGTATTCTAATGCATATCTCTTGATTTTAATGTTTGATCAACTTAAAATTTTATTTTTATGAAATAAAAATGTCGATATATTTTGATTCCCCAAAAACAGTTATGAACAAGTGTTAAATTACCTGCACATAGTAGTTCAAAATGACGATCCATCACAGTCAGAAGAAAAAACGTTGCTTTTAAATTAGTATTGAGGGAAAAAGTATGTTTATAAGGAAAGAAATAACGGGCTTAATATAAAAAATGGCTCATCGGCGGAATAAAAATGTTTAATTCAGTTTAAATTGTAGGTTTATATTGAGTAATATTGTGTTTGGTTAAATATTAAAAAAGTAAAGGGTATTTCGGTTGTCCTGGATGAAAATAAAAACCGAGTTCTCTAGCGTTGCAAGCAGCGACGCTACTAACTTAGATCTTCATTACTCTCACGGAGGGAACTACTAAAGGATTTAAAACATAGGAGCATTCTATTGGTACGAGTGGCTAAGAGATACTTTACAATCAACCAATCAGATTCAGTTTAGAATCACAATCACAGTTTACAATCACAGATATTCTTCAGTAGCAGTCACAGTTAGAACTATTACTGTGAAATCACTGTTTGTAACATCTTTAATATTGGATTTTGTGGCAATAAAATATGTCTTATTTTTAGTAGTGGTAGATATTTTCAAGAGTGTTCCACACTATCATTTTATTTTCTTGTTTGCATTTGATATCTGCCACCCACTAGGTTCACGTTAATTAATTACCATTACCTTTTTAGTTTGTCATTTCTGATCAGTAAGTCGATTATATTTGCATTCGTTTATGTATAAAGAGGCAAGTTCAAAAACACTTTATTCACAGGCAATGAGAAGAAACGAATGTTTTGCAAATCGAAAGGATATTAATCAAATTTCTAGGTCATTTTTAATAATTCTTAGATCATTTTAGGCACTTTGGCCAATTTTATACATTCTAAGTTAACAAAATCCGGGCCCCAATTAATTTTCCAAAGAGGAAATAGAAAAGGAATTTTCTTTAAACGTAATGGATTAGAGATTTATTGTTCTAAGACATAATGTGAATGTCTCAATATTTTTCATGTGAGCCACACGTCTCGTATATTTTGAGTACCATAATTAGGCATAATTTTTATTGTTATCTGTCGAAAGGCATCATGCTTCACAGGTATAGATATAAAGCTGTTATTTTGCTTGTGGGAAAAATAAGTGATTTTTTTAAGGCTCGTATATCCATTACCTAAAAATTAATGTTACAGACGTCCCCATGTTTAGTTCTGTTATTTTAAACAGGAACAACTGCTTCTGTTGGTATGTAATGCCCAAGTTACTACCAAAAGGAACACAAGCCTTGTTTTATAAACACAAAACTTTGATGGACGAACATACATTTACTAACTATATATAATTACAGATATGGAAAACTATTTGGGTTAATAATCTCAAGTGTGGCATTTTCCAAGAAGGACTTAAAACCATGCGAATTATTTTGAAATCACTAGCAGCGCCATCTGACGGATGTTTTAAAATAATATGAAAATAATTATGTGTGATCTGTGAACACGAAGATAAATCAAATTTAAAGTAAGAACTCTTAACCGGAAGTATTTACTAAAACAAATTATGAATCCTGTCAATGACCTAAAAATTAATTTTGTATCCTGCTTTTAATTAAAAGAGGTCTATTAGTTAAATTCAAGCTTCACAATACGAATCTTTTTGCTCATAATACGACTACTTCATTCTGTTCTGAACAGAAACAACAGCTACAACCGATAGGTAAACCCAAAGTTACTCTCATTAAAAGGTACGCGTAAACACAAAACGTTGATAGACGAACGTATAACTGCAAACTACATGTAAATTTTAATGGAGATTCGAAATTTATAAACGAACTTTAATGGATGAACATAAGATTACAAATTAGGTATTTTTACAGATAAGAGAAATTAATGAGTAGAACATTTGCTCAATTTCGGCTTTCTCCAAAAAGAACTTCAAATCAATCCAATTATTAATAAAAATTAATAGCAGCGCCATCTGGCGAAAAATTACAATACTAGGAGAATAATTAGATGACCCGAACACGAGGATTTATAAAATAAAGTAAGAACTGCAACCGGAAGTGTTTGCATACCGCCACTGATTAAAAAAAGGTTAATTAATGAAATCCAAGTTTCACTTATGAATCCTGCTTACCATAACAGTTATGATCCTCGAGTTGGACGTAAATTCAAAGACCTATAGAGGATCAGCGTTGATCCACGGTTTATCCAAGAACCTTTTTCACAAACCACGGATTAAGAGATGAAATTCCTTCAACGCCCACAGGGAGGCAGCAGCGCCCTCTTTGGGAAATTATGTTTGCATTTCTGTCATCCTGTCCAGTTGAGTGCGTTTGTTTTTTGAGTTGTTTAGTGCACACAGTTATTCAAAATTCTAGCCTCCGTATCATTATGGACAGCCCATAGTATTACAGAAACACCAAAATAAGAGAACTAGGAATTTTACAGCTCAAAGAATTTTTTGATAAAATTAGCAACATTTTTCTCCGCTCCCTTCGTTGCAATGAAAACTCAGCTGTAGCGCAGATCCCCAGATATGACCATCGTCTACCAATTAACAAAAACAGGCCAAGTGCAATTATGAACTATGCTAAAAATGTAAACAATAACTTAAATTCATACTTTTGATTAAAAACTCAAATTTGTTAAAAAAATGTTTTTGTATAAATCCAATTTCCCTTTGGAAAATCATATCGTATTCCTAAGTCTTCTAATTAATTCATGATTTTAATACTACTTTTAAACGCAGTAGTACAGGTATTCTGAACTCGGGTGTTTTCTGAGGTGCGAGTTCGAATCCAACCAAAAGACCGTCGTGTACAAAGGTAGCTGGTGCACGTTAAATCTGTCGTGGCCTCAAATGTCCTGACGTTGGAGTGGTGTGGAAGTTTAGAGAGTGGGGTGCCAGCTCAGTAGTGACCTCGTCATCTGATCGTGGTTCAAAATTACGTGATGTTGTCCTCGGTCTTTCCCTTCGGGGGTTGATCCCGGACCTTCGCCAATAGCCCGTTGTGTTGCTCTAGTGTGACGTCAATTAAAATACCTACCTACCTACCTTGATAACCTGACACTCCAGACTTTGCTACACCGTTCAAAGTTTCCTAAACGTATTCGGAACACAAGGACTTTGTTGTTTGGAGACAGAGGGTCTTTGGCGCAGGAGCTCCAGGGAAAATTCCCTCTCTCTGGAAGAGTAGTTACACGTCTTTTAACTAAGCGCTCTTTTCTCCTTAGTAACTAGAAGACTATTAACTATTCACCTTGACTCATTGAGAAACACTCATTTAAGTTCACGTAGAGTGGTTGAGAAAAACCGTCTTCTATGATTGGAACAATCCAGTGTTTGATAATTTGTTAAAGGTCTGACATCGGGCGCAATCTAGTATAACTGTAAAGAGCGAAAGATTTAGTATGTTTTGTATAATGTAGGGTTTTATTATAAGTCTTGGTTCTACAGTCGAAGACGTTTGGCGACCCGTGGTGTAGATGTTTAACTGCCAAGTTGTAAATAAATTATTTTGTTTTGTTATGAAATTAGCTGTACATAGAATCCAATTAGATTAACCAACTTGAAATGGCTAAATATCCATTATGGGACTGGAAATTAATAAGCATTTCTCCTTGGTACAACAGTATGCAACCATAATCTATAACTACCACTCTAACAGGGACAATCCTTGAAATATAGTTTTCTTTTTTCAACAAGGAGTCGATATTTAAATTCCATTTCATTTAAAAACGGACATTGTTGGCATATTCCAACTTTGTCCATTTTAAAAGAAAATTAGAAGCGTTTCCCCTTGGTACAACCAGTATACTACCATAATCTATAACTACCACTCTAAAAGAAACAATCCTCAAAATATAGTTTTCTTTTTCAACAAGGTGTCATCCGAATATCATTCAAGAGATTTCATTTAAAAACGGACATTGTTGGCATGTTCCAACTTTGTCCATAAAAAAACAAAACTAGAAGCGTTTCCCCTTGGTACAACATTATACTACCTAACTAATTTTTCTGGAAAGGGAATAGGTTTGCTCCAATAACGCGAAACTCGTTCTGAGCGGAGAAATGATCGTGACGTACTGGCGGGAAAGTCAGACCCTGGCGCCTAGACGTTTCCCACACAAATGAACAGGATGTCGACTTGAATTATTAAACTCACAGAAGACGAATCCGACCCCACAAAACGGCCATTTTTCTTTTATTCAATAGCTGATAATATGAAGCATTTACACAAGGAGCCTCATAAATGAAATGAATACCATTTTTGAGAAAAACGCTACTGAAAAGTGTGAAAAACAGAAATCTCCAAGACCATTAACCACTACCCCTGCTGTTTCATTGGCTTTGTAGATTGGACTCGGGGACCCGTTTCGCGGTTTTACTAGATATCTATCCTCAAGGGATTTGCTTAGTGAAAGGGGATCGTAGATTATTCAATAGTGCAAATTGGGAAAACTTTTTGTCTTCTTTTTTCGCTTAAACATTTCCATTGCGGGGTTCACGTTTTTCTTGGATGGGAGGTCATTTTGACCGCTTGTTTGGAGTAGAAGAAATAATGCTCAATTTCCAAACATGAGAAAACCCTACTGATTGCTTAAATTTAATCTTGTATCTCGATATTTTCATCCAACACTTTCGTACCTAATTCATCCTACAATAAAAGTGATTTCAGA
This sequence comes from Meta bourneti, assembly GCA_933210815.1. Taxonomy (NCBI): domain Eukaryota; kingdom Metazoa; phylum Arthropoda; class Arachnida; order Araneae; family Tetragnathidae; genus Meta; species Meta bourneti. The sequence continues at coordinate 94,861,355 of OW119934.1, forward strand.
ATTTCTTCTTCGAATTTTCAAAATAAACTAGCCACATTTTGAAAATAATGAACATAAAAAATGCAAATACACTTTTAAAAATTAAATCTTTCAAAATAACTTCATGATTGATTGTTTCTAATCTATAGTAGCCATTTAGCAAGTTAAGTCAGTTATTTTTCAAGTTGAAATTAATGTATTGAAAAAGAAATCACTTCATTACTTTGGGGCCATCGTGGCTCAGTGCGTATACCCACTGTTCTAGCAACCTTCGACATATATAGGCGGCGCAGTTCGATTCCTGTCAGGTGCATTCCTCCCTTGGTGTATTTCTCTTCTGTGTCAGTAAAGCTTTCATTGTGGGTCTGTCTATTACTTGATATTGTATGTCGTGTTTGGCGCAGCATGGTCAAATATGGCCCTTGCGCCATAAAACAACAAAACCAACCAACCTCTTACATTATTCCTTTCATCAGTTCACACAAATATTTACTTTTGTAAGTTTCCCGTACAAAGTACATACAGATTTATCACAATTGGTATAACTTTTCAGTTTTGTTTCCCTTTCACTTATTATTTCGTGCTGCTTTAGTTTACGGGTAGAGGCATCACAAACATCAATGACTTTTTATAGTATAGGTCAGGGGTGTCAAACTGGCGGCCCCCGAGGTAATTTTTTGTGACCCACGATGCTCTGAAATAAAATGAAAACAGGACAATATGTTACGAAGAAAATAGCACTTAGGGGAGATCGAGGCTATACCGTACATACAATTTCGTCGTGTTAAAAATGAGTTAGAGCCTAGCGGCTGCGCTAGCTAACATTTTTAGAGGGAAGCCATTATGATTGTGCATCAGTGATTCAGTGCAACACGTTTGTCAGCTGTGCAACATTTTGTGTTTTTTATTAGTTGCTTTGTTATATTTACAGGTCACAACATTAGAGGTATGAAAATGTGTAATAGTTAGACTTTGTTAAAAGTTTTCATTAAATAATACGCATCTTAAAGAGTATATTGATATGTTAGTGATATTTGTTTTCATTTGCTTTGTTAGGTTATAGATCTCATATATTCTTGCTCTACATTTAAGCACTTTTGTCATAAAATATTAATTTATTTCGTTAAGTATTTTATTCAAGATTTTGTTCAATAATTTTAAATATTCAATTTTGATTATTTTAATGTTTTTAACGAAAGGCATTTGCGCTAGTTTCTTTGTCTCGATCGGCGTGTTAAAGATTTATGGGTTGTGTTTCTTTTATAACTTATTTAAAAAAATTAAATAATTGCAGTTATGGGAATTTTTAAAATTAAAAACCTAATATTTTTTGCAGAAAATGTCACTTTCAACGATAAATAAAAAATGAAAGATTGAAGACGAGGGAAGAAAATTTCAAGAACGATGGGAGCTGAACTATTTTGTGCGAAAGTGAACAATAAAATTACGCGCTTAATTTGCAAAGAATTAATTAGTGTCACTAAAGAATACAACATTAAGGGGCATTATAGTACTAATCACGAAGAACAATTTTCGTGCTTCGAAGGAAAAATAAGAGAAGAAAAATTTAAAACAATGAAGAATTCACTTAATAGGCAGCAAAGAGTGCTTATAAAATCAATGAAAAGTAATGAGTCAGTAACAAGAGCTATTTACGAAATAAGCTATCTATTAGCAAAACATTCAAAATCATTCACCGGTGGTTCTTTAATCAAGGAATGTATGATAAAAGCTGCCGAATTCGTCTGTCCAGAAAAGGTACAATCATTTCGAGATATATCATTATAAAGAAATACGGTGTTAGACAGAATTACTGAAATGGAAGATAACGTTAGTTCACAACTACAGGAAATATCTACCAATGTTCAGTTGTTTTCAATTGCGATTGATGAAAGCACGGATGTGAGAGATGTTGCACAAGTTGCTGTTTTTATTCGTGGTTGCGATAATAATATGAGGATTACCGACGAATTGTTGCAAATTACCCCTCTTTATGGAACTGCAACTGGTGAAGATATTTTTGATGCTGTATGGAGCATTTTAAGAAAATTTAATCTTCCTCTTGATAGGCTTGTTTCTGTAACAACTGACGGCGCTAAATCGATGACGGGTGAAACTAAAGGATTTGTATCAAGACTGACAAGAAAATTGCAGGATGAATATCCAGATAAACCAAAAATCAGTACTTTCCATTGCCTTATTCACCAACAAGTTCTCTGTTTAAAAATATTAAAAATGGACGAAGTACTTAAAACAGTAAATATTATTCTATCGAGAGCACTTAACCAACGCCAATTTACTTCGTTCCTTAAATATTTAGAATGAGAATTCGAAGATCTTCCTTATTACAAGGCAAAGATCAATTAATAACGAATATGTACGATGTAATAGCACCTTTTGTACAAAGACTGACTTTGTTTAAAATTCATCTACAAAAAAACGTTTTGACGTATTTTCCTACTTGTGAGCAATTAAAAGCACAAAATCAAAGTTGCTCATTTTCACAATATTGTGGTAAAATTGAAGAAATCAAAAACGAATTCGATAAACGTTTTAATGATTTCAAAGAGTTAAAATTTTTTCTCTCTTTTTATTTCGCCTTTTTCCTTTGAAGTTTAAAATGCTCCCACTTCGATACAACTGGGATTAATTTATTTCCAGAATGATTCGGTTTTAAAACACAAATATCGAGAAGTAGGAATTTTCAAAATATATTCTTACTTAGGTGAAAAATACCCGGAAATTAAAAAGTTTGCTGCACAAATTTTATGCTATTTTGGGAGTACGTACTTGTGTGAGCAACTATTTTCGTCCATGAAATTAAATAAAACGGCCTACAGATCAAAATTAACTGATAAACATCTATCTGCCATAATGAAGATTGTCTGTTCTCCAGTCTTTGAATCCAGATATTGGAAAACTAGTAGAAGGAAAGCGCTGGCAAGTTTCCGGTAAAAAAATTAATTTTTGTTTTGTAAATACCTTAAATTAAATAAACGTTTAAATAAAAGCAATTATATAGCAATATAATAAATTATTACCCTAAATTCACTCAATTACATAATGTGTTTTAATTATCCTATCCATATTCCTGAATCCTCACTTCAAAATATAATTTTAAGAAAATTTGTAAATGTGATGTGGCCCGAGTGAATCTTACCAGTTGCATTAAATGGCCCGTGTTTTAATTGAGTTTGACACCCCTAGTATAACTAAACTTACCGGGAGTGGGGAATCTATAACTACCACTCTAAAAGAAACAATCTTTTCAAAATATAGTTTTCTTTTTTCAACAATGAGTCGAAATTCAAATTCAAATTCATTTAAAAACGGACATTGTTGGCATGTTCCAACTTTGTCCATAAAAAGAAAACTAGAAAGAAGCATCTCAAATTTTCAATGGCGAAGTACTGAAATCGTATTCTAAAAACAAGTCAACTGACGTCACGTTCAGAATACGTAATGCAAATACGTATTTCCAGACTATCGGCTTCATTCACGCATCCATTACTATAAGTAATGATTGGATGATTAATAAGTAATATATCATCCTATTATAATAATATGTACTGTATTATACATGCATTAAACAGTGTAACTATAAAATAAATAATCTAAAAACTCACATAAGCGTCTTTTTTGTTTGTCCTATTATAATTACGTAACAGTAAAATAGAAGGGGTCGATAAGAATTCAAGAAACTCTTGAAGGGGGTCTACGGTCAAAGACGTTTGGCGACCCCTGGTGTAAATGTTTAACTGCCAAGTTGTAAATAAATTATTTTGTTTTGTTATGAAATTCGCCGTACAAAGTATCCAATTAGATTAACTAACTTGAAAAGGCTAAATATCCATTATGGGACTGGAAATTAATAAGCGTTTCCCCTTGGTACAACAGTATACTACCATAATCTATAACTACCACTCTAACAGAGACAATCCTTGAAATATAGTCTTCTTTTTTCAACAAGGAGTCGAAATACAAACTCTCTTTCATTTAAAAACGGACATTGTTGGCATATTCCAACTTTGTCCATTTTAAAAGAAAACTAGAAAGAAGCATCTGAAATAGGGATGGGAAATACTGTTCTTTTCGGCGAACAGTTCTTTGATGTTCCGTTCTTTTTAAAAGAACTGTTCTTTAACCTGTTCTTAAATGCCTGTCTACTCGAAATGTGCAAGCCCTGTTCCTCCTCGTAAACTATGTGGGGCCAACAGTTTTCGCGATAGACAGGGACCGAATTTTGTTGACGTCATCTTTGTTAGTACTTTGTAGACGTGCTTATATAAAAAAATACAAATGACTCGGAGTCTTCGTATTGTTATCGGTTGATTGATTTTTTATGGCGCAAGGGGCAAGTCTATTCAAGCTGCGCCTAACTATCAGTAATTGAGAAAAGAAAATCAGAATTTTTCCGTAAATTGGAAAACGTTCTTGCAAAATCGAAACGTTTAAATCCTCTCCCCAGTGGCAACTAATAACGTCCCACATCTGAACCATCTCAAGTAGTTTCCCAAACAGATATGAGGTGCCTTGCACAAAAGAAATATGCAAGCGAAGTTATAATTTTTTAGATTTTAATGTCATTTCTAAGTCAACAAAATGGTCATTTAATTCAATAAAACGACGGTCCGTGATCCATCCCGAAGAGAAAGATCCGAGGACAACAGGTAATTTTGAATCACGGTTCTAAGACATAATGTGAATGTCTCAATATTTTTCATGTGAGCCACACGTCTCGTATATCTTGAGTACCATAATTAGGCATAATTTTTATTGTTATCTGTCGAAAGGCTGTTTTATCATACTTCACAGGTGTAGATATAAAGCTGTTATTTTGCTTGTGGGAAAAATAAGTGATTTTCCTAAGGCTCGTATATCCATTACCTAAAAATTAATGTTACAGACGTCCCCCTGTTTAGTTCTGTTATTTTAAACAGGAACAACTGCTCCTGTTGGTATGTAATGCCCAAGTTACTACCAAAAAGAACACAAGCCTTGTTTCACAAACACAAAACTTTGATGGACGAACATACATTTACTAACTATATATAATTACAGATATGGAAATCTTTTTTGGTTAATAACCTCAAGTGCGGCCTTTTCAAGAAAGACTTGAAACCATGCGAATTATTTTGAAATCACTAGCAGCGCCATCTCACGGATGTTTTAAAATAATATGAAAATAATTATGTGTGATCTGTGAACACGAAGATAAATCAAATTTAAAGTAAGAACTCTTAACCGGAAGTATTTACACAAACAAATTATGAATCCTGTCGATGACCTAAAAATTAATTTTGTATCCTGATTTTAATTAAAAAAGGTCTATTAGTAAAATTCAAGCTTCACGATACGAATCCTTTTGTTCGTAATACGACTACTTCATTCTGTTCTGAACAGAAACAACAGCTATAACCGATAGGTAAACCCAAAGTTACTCTGACTAAACGTTACGCGTAAACACAAAACTTTGATGGACGAACGTATAACTGCAAACTACATGCAAACTTTAATGGAGATTCGAAATTTATATACGAACTTTAACATAAGATTACAAATTAGGTATTTTTACAGATAAGAGAAATTAATGAGTAGTAACATTTGCTCAAGTGCGCCTTTAGCCAACAAGAACTTCAAATCAATCCAATTATTAATAAAAAATTAATAGCAGCGCCATTTGGCGAAAAATTGCAACACTAGGAGAATAATTATGTGACCTGAACACGACGATTAATAAAATAAAGAACTCGCAACAGGAAGTGTTTGCATACGGCCTGATTAAAAAAAGGTCAATTAAATGAAATCCAAGTTTCACTTATGAATCCTGTTTACCATAACAGTTATGATGTTCGAGTTGGACGTAAATTCAAAGACCTGTAGAGGATCAGCGTTGATCCACATATTATCCAAGAAACTTTTTCACAAACCACGGATAAGCGATGAGATTTCTTCAGCGGCCACAGCAGCGCCCTCTTTGGGAAATTATGTTTGCATTTCTGTCATCCTGTCCAGTTGAGTGCGTTTGTTTTTTGAGTTGTTTAGTGCACACAGTTATTCAAAATTCTAGCCTCCGTATCATTATGGACAGCCCATAGTATTACAGAAATACCAAAATAAGAGAACTAGGAATTTTACAGCTCAAAGAATTTTTGGCAAAATTAGCAACACTTTTCTCCGCTTCCTTCGTTGCAATGAAAACTCAGCTGTAGCGCAGATCCCCAGATATGACGATCGTCTACCAATTAACAAAAACAGGCCAAATGCAATTATGAACTATGCTAAAAATGCAAACAATAACTTAAATTCATACTTTTGATTAAAAACTCAAATTTGTTAAAAAAATGTTTTTGTATAAATCCAATTTCCCTTTGGAAAATCATATCGTATTCCTAAGTCTTCTAATTAATTCATGATTTTAATACTACTTTTAAACGCAGTAGTACAGGTATTCTGAACTCGGATGTTTTCTGAGGTGCGAGTTCGAATCCAACCAAAAGACCGTCGTATACAAAGGTAGCTGGTGCACGTTAAATCTGTCGTGGCCTTAAATGTCCTGACGTTGGCGTGGTGTGGAAGTTTTGAGAGAGGGGTGCCAGCTCAGTAGTGACCTCGTCATCTGATCGTGGTTCAAAATTACGTGATGTTGTCCTCGGTCTTTCCCTTCGGGGGTTGATCCCGGACCGTCGCCAATAGCCCGTTGTGTTGCTCTAGTGTGACGTCAATTAAAATACTACCTACCTTGATAACCTGACATCCCAGACTGCTACACCGTTGAAAGTTTCCTTACGTATTCGGAACACAAGGACTTTGTTGTTTGGAGACAGAGGACCTTCGGCGCAGGAGCTCCATGGAAAATTCCCTCTCTCTGGAAGAGTAGTTACACGTCTTTTAACTAAGCGCTCTTTTCTCCTTAGTAACTTGAAAATAATAAGCATTTCCCCTTGGTACAACAGTATACTACCATAATCTATAACTACCACTTTAAAAGAAACAATCCTCAAAATATAGTTTTCTTTTTTCAACAAGGTGTCATTCGAATATCAAGAGATTTCATTTAAAAACGGACATTGTTGGCATATTCCAACTTTGTCCATAAAAAAAGAAAACTAGAAGCGTTTCCCCGTGATACAACAGTATACTACCACTATCTATAACCAAGGTTTATGGAAAGGGTTTCCTCCAATATCGCGAAACTCGTTCTGAGCGGAGAAATGATCGTGACGTACTGGGGGGGGGGGGGGGAGAGTCAGACCCTGGCGCCTAGACGTTTCCCACACAACTGAACAGGATTTCGCCTTGAATTTACTAGATATCAATCCTCAAGGGATTTGCTTAGTGAAAGGGGACCGTAGATTATTCAATAGTGCAAATTGGGAAAACTTTTTGTCTTCTTTTTTCGCTTAAACATTTCCATTGCGGGGTTCACGTTTTTCTTGGATGGGAGGTCATTTTGACCGCTTGTTTGGAGTAGAAGAAATAATGCTCAATTTCCAAATATGAGAAAACCCTACTGATTGCTTAAATTTAATCTTGAATCTTGATACTTTCATCCAGCACTTTCGTAGTTAATTCATTCTACAATAAAAGTGATTTCAGATTCTTTTCTTCGAATTTTCAAAATAGACTAACCACATTTTGAAAATAATGAACATATAAAATGCAAGCATACTTTTAAAAAATTAAACCATTCTAAATAACTTCATGATTGATTGTTTCTAATCTATAGTAGCCATTTAGCAAGTTAAGTCAGTTATTTTTCAAGTTGAAATTAATGTATTGAAAAAGAAATCACTTCATTACTTTGGGGATATCGTGGCTCAGTGGGTATGCCCACTGCTCTAGCAACCTTCGACATATATAGGCGGCGCTGTTTGATTCCTGTCAGATGCATTCCTCCCTGGGTGTATTTCTCTTCTGTGTCAGTAAAGCTTTCATTGTGGGTCTGTCTATTACTTGATATTGTATGTCGTGTTTGGCGCAGCATGGTCAAATATGGCCCTTGCGCCATAAAACAACAAAACCAACCAACCTCTTACATTATTCCTTTCATCAGTTCACACAAATATTTACTTTTGTAAGTTTCCCGTACAAAGTACATACAGATTTATCACAATTGGTATAACTTTTCAGTTTTGTTTCCCTTTCACTTATTATTTCGTGCTGCTTTAGTTTACGGGTAGAGGCATCACAAACATCAATGACTTTTTATAGTATAGGTCAGGGGTGTCAAACTGGCGGCCCCCGAGGTAATTTTTTGTGACCCACGATGCTCTGAAATAAAATGAAAACAGGACAATATGTTACGAAGAAAATAGCACTTAGGGGAGATCGAGGCTATACCGTACATACAATTTCGTCGTGTTAAAAATGAGTTAGAGCCTAGCGGCTGCGCTAGCTAACATTTTTAGAGGGAAGCCATTATGATTGTGCATCAGTGATTCAGTGCAACACGTTTGTCAGCTGTGCAACATTTTGTGTTTTTTATTAGTTGCTTTGTTATATTTACAGGTCACAACATTAGAGGTATGAAAATGTGTAATAGCTAGACTTTGTTAAAAGTTTTCATTAAATAATACGCATCTTAAAGAGTATATTGATATGTTAGTGGTATTTGTTTCATTTGCTTTGTTAGGTTATAGATCTCATATATTCTTGCTCTACATTTAAGCACTTTTGTCATAAAATATTAATTTATTTCTTTAAGTATTTTATTCAAGATTTTGTTCAATAATTTTAAATATTCAATTTTGATTATTTTAATGTTTTTAACGAAAGGCATTTGCGCTAGTTTCTTTGTCTCGATCGGCGTGTTAAAGATTTATGGGTTGTGTTTCTTTTATAACTTATTTAAAAAAAAATAGTTGCAGTTATGTGAATTTTTAAAATTAAAAACCTAATATTTTTTGCATAAAATGTCACTTTCAACGATAAATTAAAAATGAAAGATTCAAGACGAGGGAAGAAAATTTCAAGAACGATGGGAACTGAACTATTTTGTGCGAAAGTGAACAATAAAATTAAGTGTTTAATTTGCAAAGAATTAATTAGTGTCACTAAAGAATACAACATTAAGGGGCATTATAGTACTAATCACGAAGAACAATTTTCGTGCTTCGAAGGAAAAATGAGAGAAGAAAAATTTAAAACAATGAAGAATTCACTTAATAGGCAGCAAAGAGTGCTTATAAAATCAATGAAAAGTAATGAGTCAGTAACAAGAGCTAGTTACGAAATAAGCTATCTATTAGAAAAACATTCACCGATGGTTCTTTAATCAAGGAATGTATGATAAAAGATGCCGAATTCGTCTGTCCAGAAAAGGTACAGTCATTTCGAGATATATCATCAAGAAATACGGTGGTAGACAGAATTACTGAAATGAGAAGTTGCTATTTTTTTTTCGTGGTTGCGATAATATGAGGATCACCGAAGAATTGTTGGAAATTATCCCTCCTTATGGAACTACAACTGGTGAAGATATTTTTTGATGCTGTATGGAGCATTTTAGGAAAATTTAATCTTCCTCTTGATAGGCATGTTTCTGTAAAAACTGACGGCGCAAAATCGATCACGGGTGAAACTAAAGGATTTGTGTCAAGACTGACAAGAAAATTACAAGATGAATATCCAGATAAACCGGAAATCAGTACTTTCCATTGCCTTATTCACCAAAAATTTCTCTTTAAAAATATTAAAAATGGACGAAGTACTTAAAACAGTAACAAAGGCAGTAAACTTTATTCTATGGAGAGCACTTAACCAAAGCCAATTGACTTCGTTCCTTAAATATTTAGAATGAGAATTCGAACATCTTCCTTATTACACAGAAGTTCGTTGGTTGTCCTGCCAAAGTCCTGAAGAGCTTCTATCTGCTTTTGGAGGAAATAATTGTATTTCTTGAAATGAAAGATGAAAAAACGAAAATATATCGATTATAAAAGATCCCTTGTGGGTAAAAGATCCGGCATTTTAACAGATATTACAGGTCATCTGAATAATCTTAATATTACATTGCAAGGCAAAGATCAATTAATAACGAATATGTACGATGTAATAGCACGTTTTGGGCAAAGACTGACTTTGTTTAAAATTCATCTACAAAAAAACGTTTTGACGTATTTTCCTACTTGTGAGCAATTAAAAGCACAAAATCAAAGTTGCTCATTTTCACAATATCGTGGTAAAATTGAAGAAATCAAAAACGAATTCGATAAACGTTTTAATGATTTCAGAGTTAAATTTTTTTTTCTCTTTTTATTAGGCCTTTTACTTTGAAGTTTAAAATGCTCTCACTTCGATACAACTGGAATTAATTTATTTCCAGAATGATTCGGTTTTAAAACACAAATATAGAGAAGTAGGAATTCTCAAAATATGTTCTTACTTACGTGAAAAATACCCGGAAATTAAAAAGTTTGCTGCACAGATTTTATGCTATTTTGGGAGTACGTACTTGTGTGAGCAACTATTTTCGTCCATGAAATTAAATAAAACGGTCTACAGATCAAAATTAACTGATAAACATCTATCTGCCATAATGAAGATTGTCTGTTCTCCAGTCTTTGAATCCAGATATTGGAAAACTAGTAAGAGGAAAGCGCTGGCAAGTTTCCGGTAAAAAAATTAATTTTTGTTTTGTAAATACCTTAAATTAAATAAACGTTTAAATAAAAGCAATTATATAGCAATATAATAAATTATTACCCTAAATTCACTCAATTACATAATGTGTTTTAATTATCCTATCCATTTTCCTGAATCCTCACTTCAAAATATAATTTTAAGAAAATTTGTAAATGTGTTGTAGCCCGAGTGAATCCTACCAGTTGCATTAAATGGCCCGTGTTTTAATTGCGTTTGACACCCCTAGTATAACTAAACTTACCTTGAGTGTGGAATCTATAACTACCACTCTAAAAGAAACAATCTTTTCAAAATATAGTTTTCTTTTTTCAACAATGAGTCGAAATTCAAATTCATTTAAAAACGGACATTGTTGGCATGTTCCAACTTTGTCCATAAAAAGAAAACTAGAAAGAAGCATCTCAAATTTTTAATGGCGAAGTACTGAAATCGTATTCTAAAAACAAGTCAACTGACGTCACGTTCAGAATACGTAATGCAAATACGTATTTCCAGACTATCGGCTTCATTCACGCATCCATTACTATAAGTAATGATTGGATGATTAATAAGTAATATATCATCCTATTATAATATGTACTGTATTATACATGCATTAAACAGTGTAACTATAAAATAAATAATCTAAAAACTCACATAAGCGTCTTTTTTGTTTGTTCTATTATAATTACGTAACAGTAAAATAGAAGGAGTCGATAAGAATTCAAGAAACTCTTGAAGGGGGTCTACGGTCAAAGACGTTTGGCGACCCCTGGTGTAAATGTTTAACTGCCAAGTTGTAAATAAATTATTTTGTTTTGTTATGAAATTCGCCGTACAAAGTATCCAATTAGATTAACTAACTTGAAAAGGCTAAATATCCATTATGGGACTGGAAATTAATAAGCGTTTCCCCTTGGTACAACAGTATACTACCATAATCTATAACTACCACTCTAACAGAGACAATCCTTGAAATATAGTCTTCTTTTTTCAACAAGGAGTCGAAATACAAATTCTCTTTCATTTAAAAACGGACATTGTTGGCATATTCCAACTTTGTCCATTTTAAAAGAAAACTAGAAAGAAGCATCTGAAATAGGGATGGAAAATACTGTTCTTTTCGGCGAACAAAATGGTCATTTAAGTCAATAAAACGACGGTACGTGAGCCATCCCGAAGAGAAAAGATCCGAGGACAACACCAGGTAATTTTGAATCACGTTATGCAATAGGGAGTTGCCCTTTATTAAAGGTAGGCGTGCTTATGTAAAAAAAATACAAATGACTCGGAGTCTTCGTATTGTTATCGGTTGATTGATTTTTTATGGCGCAAGGGGCAAGTCTATTCAAGCTGCGCCTAACTATCAGTAATTGAGAAAAGAAAATCAGAATTTTTCCGTAAATTGGAAAACGTTCTTGCAAATCGAAACGTTTAAATTCTCTCCCCAGTGACAACTAATAACGTCCCACATCTGAATCATCTCAAGTAGTTTCCCAAACAGATATGAGGTGCCTAGGACAAAACAAATATGCAAGCGAAGTAATAATTTTTTAGATTTTAATGTCATTTTTAAGTCAACAAAATGGTCATTTAAGTCAATAAAACGACGGTACGTGAGCCATCCCGAAGAGAAAAGATCCGAGGACAACACCAGGTAATTTTGAATCACGTTATGCAATAGGGAGTTGCCCTTTATTAAAGGTAGGCGTGCTTATGTAAAAAAAATACAAATGACTCGGAGTCTTCGTATTGTTATCGGTTGATTGATTTTTTATGGCGCAAGGGGCAAGTCTATTCAAGCTGCGCCTAACTATCAGTAATTGAGAAAAGAAAATCAGAATTTTTCCGTAAATTGGAAAACGTTCTTGCAAATCGAAACGTTTAAATTCTCTCCCCAGTGACAACTAATAACGTCCCACATCTGAATCATCTCAAGTAGTTTCCCAAACAGATATGAGGTGCCTAGGACAAAACAAATATGCAAGCGAAGTAATAATTTTTTAGATTTTAATGTCATTTTTAAGTCAACAAAATGGTCATTTAAGTCAATAAAACGACGGTACGTGAGCCATCCCGAAGAGAAAAGATCCGAGGACAACACCAGGTAATTTTGAATCACTTAATGCAATAGAGAGTTGCCCTTTATAAAAGATTATAAACACAAAAAACGCATACCGGGATTACCACTTGGAAAGTAAAATTGGTTTGAAAAACAGGTTAATATTATATGATCTATCTAAACACGTTTAAAACATAAAAAATACAAGTCAAAAAATCACTCGCTTTTCAACACATTAGTTTTATGGTGGGATTCTTATTTCCGATATGTATTTAAAATCGTAATACCTGACTTAATGAGATCCCTTTTCAACTTATAGAGAGCATGACACACCCGATCCGAATTTCCTTTTCACAGTGAAATATGTCCACACATTTGAAATTTTGCTTTCCATTTTGTAAAATTTTGTTTTAAAATAAAGTTAAAAGCATTGCAAATCCTAAGAACGAGTAGAGGCGACACCACCAGAGAGAAAGCTGGGCAACAAAATCTTGATCAGCAATATTTGAAAAAAATTTAATTTGTTTAAAACTAAAAATTCATCATTATGTCATTGCCTAACAATTATAAAATTTCACAATTATTACGCTAGTCTCCTCGCAAATTCATCAGACGTCGTGGCTTGGTTCAGTCGAGAACAGTTCCTGAAGCAGTCATCGATAGCAGCATTCGAATACACATTCAAAAAACGGCTAATCGATAGTAATAATAAACCAAATAAGGCTGTTTTATAGAATCAAGTTGGATGAATATTTTGGTATTCGAGCACTTGGGATGAATGCTTTGGTATCGAATTCTTGGAATGAATTATTTGGTATTCGAAAACTTTGGATGAATACTTTGGTATTCGAGTACTTTTGCATTCGAGTGCTTTGGTAAAAGAGTTCTTTGGTGTTCGAGGATTCTGGAATTCGAATACTTTTGGTTTTCGAGTGCTTTGATATTCGAGTACTCTGGTATCCGAGAATTTCGGTATTCGAGTATTTCAGTATTCGGATACTTTGCATCGAGTACTTTCGAGAACCGAGTAAGTATTCGAATGCATATTCAAAAATGACTAATCGATTGTACAAATAATCCAACTAACGCTTCTTTATAAAAACAAGTTGGATGAATTCTTTCGTATTCGAATGATTAGAATGAATACTTTAAAATAAGAGTTCTTCGGTATTCGAGTAAATTGTTATTCGAGTACTTTGGTATCCGAGAATTTTGGTATTCTAGTATTTCAGTATTCAAATGTAGATTTAGGGGGAGAAGCATAAAAATTATCTAATACAAAACTAAAAATCACTCGCCGAATCGCAACTGTCAAGAGGCGACCCTCCCATCTACTGAACGCGACTGCTCAGGTTTTGATGATCGATTTGGGATCGGGACTTATCCCCTGTACTGCTGTATACCCTAGAAAAACCAGCATTAGCATGTAATATAAAAGAGATCGTGAAAGCTCAAATTTAAGAAAATTGGTGAAATTAAAATCAGAATTTACTTTAAAAGTAGTGGTATAATTAAGGTCCTATCGATTCCATTGCCATAGTTATTGGTGATCAGAATTTGAGAGATGTTATGCAATGGGGGAATGAATTTATGGAATTGAAGCATAAACTTCAGAATTCAAACGAAACACACCACACAGACGCTTTGGCCGATGTGGGAAGGTGTCAAACAGTTGATGCAGAAGGGCACGTTGTGTGTGAATTCCGAAAGAGAGAGGTAAATGTAAAAATATTACCAATGAGTAACCAAACAAATTGCTTCAACAAAACCCTTATACCAGGGGCCTCAAAGTCCTATGGGCCAAATCCTTTTAGGCCTCGATATTTTAACGTTTGGACATAGGACCCTAAGAATTTCCTATAATATGAATTGTTTCAACAAAACACTTACACAAGGTACAAAACACGGAATGATTGGGGCCGTGACCCCTAAAATGAGTAACCATATGAATTGTTCAACAAAACACTCATACCAGGAACGCAAAATTCTATGGGCCCGAAACTTTTACATTTCAACATTTCAATGGTTGGGGTTCGGGACTCTTAAAAATGAGGGATAAATATTACAAATACAGAGTAGAATCTCGGATTATCTGAGTGTGTATTATCCGAGCCGAATTTGATACCAAATTTTTTAAGCTTCAAAAAACTTCGAGTACGAGTGTGCGCACTTTGTCCTTGACTAGTCTGGATTGGCGGGCAGATGGTTGGTTTGGGTTTCGTGGAAAAAGATCCAGAAATGGATAAGCTTGGCAAGACAAAATAAAATACAATAAAAATATTTTTTAATATCAGATTAACATCCAGATCGACATTAAAAGCATGACAAAAAACATGAAATGAAATGAATCATGAAATTAAAATAAACACCTCAAAATATGAAAAAGTTATCGACATGAAAAGTAAAATGTAGTTTGTCTTATTAGGGATTCAATCACCCTACAGATGGTGCTCAAAGCACCATCAGATTGTGTTAAACAAGATAGAACAGAAAATTCTGGAGTGGTCGTGTAGGACACTCCTTTGTAAATATTTTGTCATGTAGTAAATGTTTGTGCTGTCTTCATTGCCTGGGATTTCACTAAGAACCCATTAAATAGAACCAGATACGACAATTAGTTGAAATATTTCCCAGTCGTTATTCCAGTGCTAAAAAACCCCTGAAAGAGGGTAGGTTAGAGGATTAGTTTTCGTTCCGCATAGTCGGAACTCAGGGAAAATTGTATTCCAAATAAAAACTAATTATTGTTACATATGTGTTATTTGTACTGATACATTAAAATGTTTAGAGATAGGTTTTAAAAATTATAGATTTATTTGCAGGAAAATAAAATAAAAATTACATCGTAGGAAACGCGATAAAACCTGCAAGAATAACATAAGAAAAGAAAGGTTATCACCAGTGCCGGATTTTGTTTGCGTGTCATCTTTTTGATAGTACTTCGTAGACAATGCCATATAAATAGAAATTCCGTTTCCAAATTCCTGGTTCTAGAAATGTAGATTTTTGTGGGATATATTTTATTTTACAATGTCAATTTTAAAATTTTGAGGAAATTGTTTGTCATTTTCCAGTTAGTTTCGTTTTTAATCGAAGTTTTACAGGAATATTCCAATTTTTCATACGCAGTTTGGCTTTTACGATAAAACGTATTACAAATGACTCATCGGCTAGCTTCTTGAGCCTAAAAAATCCTTGATCACCCCTTAGCACAAAATAAATCCTTCTTACTATTTTTATTGGTGGGTGAATCATCGACACTGGAGAGTGAAGGTTATAGGGTTTCTTCCTCTGGTCTTGACAGTAAAAAACGAATACTTTAAGATTTTAGAGTTAATGAAAATGTTTAATAATGCCACAATTTGAACTACATAAAGCACTGTTTCTCTGTGATCCGCTGGCTCTTACCGGTTCCTAGGTCAAAATATCCCGTCATTCGAAAAATTTTGAAAAATGTACGAAAAGCTGACGTTCAAAAATTTACAACCGAGGTTGATGGCATTGGCATTGCAGTGGAATGCATCGTATACTATACGTTACGAAAGATTTACCTGTTTAGGTTGTCACTTCTAGTCAGCAAGTCGATTATATTGCATTTATTTATGTATAAAGATTGAAGTTCAAAAACACTTTATTCACAGGCAATTAGGGAACGGATGTTTTACAAAACGAAATATCAAATTTTTACGTCATTTTGAATATTTTTTAGATTATTTTAGGCACTTTATTGGTCATTTTTATACATTTCTAAGTTAACCAAATCCAGGCTCTTGTGAACACGAGAATCAATTTTAGGTTAGGAAAGAAAGATTTTCATCCTATTTTTAATGGCTGTAAAATTAAAACAGTTGATAAGGGGCAACAAAATATCTTATTAAAGTGACATTACCTTTAAAAACAAGGCAATACTTCCGCTTACGCTTAGTATAAAATGAATATCTTAAAAAAGATTATTTGCTACAATTGAGAAAAAAAAATTTCAAGGAAAATCATGTTTTTGGCATCGATCTGTCGTAAAATTTTACGCTGATTTGAAATCCGTTGAAATTCTGATTCTATCTTTAACCATTCAAAAGATAGAAACGGATTAGGGGGATAAAAACATAATTTAATGCATAACGGAATTGACCTTGAAAAACGCCCAAGAGGTGTTCACATGATAGCGCTCGAAAATTCTTATCAAACGCGCGTTGGAAAAAGTCCATGTGAACGGGACTTATCGACCGCAATGTTTATAAGAGCAAACTCAACCGAAGAAATTATTTTATTTTAAACATTTTTTCGGATATACATTTATTACAAATGTAGGAAAAGTTTAGTTATTATGGAAAATGTTCAGAAAATCTATTACTATACCTGCAAACATTAAACGACACTTTCTTATATTTTAAAGGAATAAATGTTTTTAAATAAATGTAAATCACTCACCTGTGAAATGTAATCTTTCCTTCTTTAATAAATTTGGAATAATAACCTGAATAAGAGATAGAATCATTTTCACCTCACCCTTTTTCACTTTGAATGTATATGCTATGGAAGAAAAGATGCACAAACAATATGCTCGTTGGAAAGGAGAGTCTAAGGTCACGTTACTACTAGTTTTGGTCACATGATCATGGCAACATAAAAAGGTTACTATAGCTCACTTTTATATCTCCTCTATGGATACAAGCACAAAACCTCGCAATTTTGAACCACGATCAGATGACGAGGTCAACACCTGAGCTGGAATCCCACTCTCCGAAATTACACACAACACCAACGTGAGGACATTTGGGGCCACGACAGATTTAACGAACATCAGCATCAGATTTAACGTACGCAACGATCTTTGATTGGACCGAGTTTAGAACTTGCAGCGCTCCAGTTGCTCTACCTACACACTGCTAACCGGGCTACCTCGACCCAATTTTCATGCAAAAAAAATTTAATGTAGGATAGTAACACGCGTAAGTACGTAGGAAAGTTATGTAGGATTTAAAAATACTCTGTTGCCTATGTACTGGTTATGGTACTACGAGTTCCTTGCAGACAATGTAGCTCAGTGGATACATGTTCAGGTGTTATGCTGTCGAAATTAGAGGAATGTTTTGTTCATAAACGCACATTTTACTTTTTTCACTTGAAAATCAATTAAATAAAAGTAGTAGATTCAACAAAAACTTTCTTGAGTAAATGATAAAAAAAATGCCTTGAAAGTGAGTTTTGGTAGGTAGTTGAATTAACGTCCCACTGGAGCAACACACATACACGACGGTCTTTGGTTAAATCGAGCTTCGAACTAGCATCCCTCCGGTTGCTAATCAATGGCTCTACCAGAAGGGCTTCCGAGTCCCCTCCCCTTTCCTTAGAATAGAATCTTTTCGGGTGATTTTATTGGTCAAGAAAGTCAAAACCGTCATGCAGAGAACACGGAAAAGGTACCATTACAGAAAAAAACTGATATTGATTCTATGAACGAATAATATAATTTTCGAACATGTGGGTGAATATGTAGATATTTGTGTTATATGTGTATCTCTTGTAAGTTGTATGTCATTGTATGCATATTGGAAATATGTGTAATACGGATCATTTTGTTTTATCAACCAATTAACCTTCCTGGTGGTTGTCTCGATGACGTATTTCGTCATCAACAAAACTGACCAGATATGGATGGACGAGATATCTCGTAGTAACCACTTGTAGGGTTAATATCAGTATATCCTCATGCTAGAAATAAATATTCTAATATGCTAGTTCTTGATGGACGAGATATCTCGTCATTAGAAGAAAGCTGACCTGATCTTGATATATGTCATCATTATAAAGAAACTGGTGAGATATTGAATCTCGTCATCATCAAAATATTGGTAACATCTTGGTGACGAGATATCTCGTCACTGACAAATTTGGTTAGATATTGATGGACTATATATCTCGTCGAAACCACTTGGAGGGTTAAAAAACGGCATTACAAAAATACAGGGACATATGGTGCGAAATTAAAATGCATAGATCCTCGTTTAATCCAGCTTTAAAATTGCCTTTACTGTGTTTAACCGAGTCGTAAAAACTGTTTTTCAAAACCTTTTCAACGAGTAAATTTCATTTTTACACCACACACGAAAACTCCCACGAAAACTTCTTTCAAACGCTCTAAAAAAATTCAACCTACGCTCATTTACATAACTTCTTCCAATGTTATCTCTGGATGTATTTGTTGATCTAATGATTTCAGACATTGCAATAGTCAAGAGAGACGATTTTTTATCTCGAATTCATCTCTAATTCCGAAAAAGTTGATGAAATGGATGGATATGGGAAGACAAATATTATTCTCCATTTTACATAAAAATTCAAATCATAACTAGACGGGAGAAATATTTTCAAAATAAAAGTACACCGGAGAGTTGGTTCCCTTCCATTAAATAATTCAACTATTTTTACAGGATCTTTCACTCAAAAGGGAGGACGCGAACTTGGGGTCGTAGAATTGAAAAAATTGGTAGGTTGTGTTGGTAGGGTTTCTGAAATATTTATAAAATTAATAGAAAAGAAATTTTTTTCTTCGTCTCTCCTGCATCCGACAAACACATGAAGTATACCTATTTTTACTATGACGGGTCATTTGACCTGTTTATATTTTATGTATTTTTACAACATTGTCAGCACTAAAACCATTCCATATGCACTCCTGTGAAAAAAAACAAGCACACACTCCATTGTGAAAAGGTAAGTAGGTATTTTAATTAACGTCGCACTGGAGAAACACAATGGGCTATTGGGGACGGGATCAATCCCAATGGAAAGATCCGAGGACAATACCACGTAAGTTTGAACCACGGTCACATAACGAGAACAACACCTGAGCTGAGGTTAAACTAATCATTAATTATCTAATTTAGATATAGTTAGCTAATTACCATGGTTTTGAACAGTGATATCTCAAATTCTAATTTGTTCAGAAAGAGAATTCCTGTTGGAAATTATGCCTCTTCATGTTTTTACCCTCCATCAAGTTGCTAGAGAGAATAGGGTTTTTGGACAATTTCTTTTAACCAAGGAAGTCAAAAGATTTTTTCAGGAATTTTAAAAACAACATTCATAATTTAAAAATCAACTAAAATTTCTTAACTACGAGGGGTATTCCAAAAGTAAGGGCCGTTTGGTCATTAAATAAAAAATGCTTTCTAAATCACCTTGGTTTTCGTGAGTTTTCTTTTATTGAACCTTTGTTTACTTTTCTACATAATAGCCGTTCAATTCCAAGCACTTGGTGTATCTGGGTACGAGTTTTCTTATTCCCTCTGCGTAAAAGTCGCCACCTGGGAGTTGCACCATTTCAGACTTTCGCTATCGTCGAATTGTTGTCAACCAAGACAATTTTTCAAATGCAGGAACAAGTGATAGTCACAGAGTGCGAGGTCAAAAAGTTCCCAGCCGTATTGTTGAATGCTTTCAATACTGAGGGCAACCGTGTGAGGGCGCGAGTTGTCATGAAGAAGGACGATTCCCGAAGACAACATCCCACGCCGGCGGTTTTGAATGGAACGTTTGAGCTTCGCGAGTGTTTCACAGTACACAGCTGCTGATTGTTGTACTGGGTTCCATGAAATCCACGAGAACGCCTTTTTGATCGTAAAGCGTCGATAAGCCCGGACTTTTTCATCCACTTGTTGGACGAGATCTGAACACTGGGTCATCCACTTTGCTCTTCGTCTTGCACATTTGTACGGCCCCTTTTGAATTCTCGACACCACTCTCACTTTTCCCTCACTCATAACATCAGATCCATAGATCTCACTCAATTCAAATCTGAGCTGCATTAACACCTTTTGTGTTTAGAAAACGAATAACCGAACGCACTTCACAACTGGCGGGATCGCTTATTTTCGACGCCATTGTTACGCTGCGCCAAATATAAACAAAAGACGACTGACAGTCGACAGACCGGCCGGTTGGTGCCTGATGAACCAATAGAGGGCGCTGGGAGAGCGAAACTCCAATCAGTGCTGCCAACGACTTTTTATTAGCAAACGGCCCTTACTTTTGGAATATCCCTCGTAATAACTTTGAGAGTCAAAACATCCACTGTGTTATATAGATAGTAATGACACACCCAAAAATAGTTATAAAATCTCATTTCATTGTTGAGTTATCACCGTTTGAAGAAAGCATCATATTGCAAAAACACAGTTCCTCAGAAATTGAGTTTAAAGTTTTGGAAATTATTTGTCTACGGCAACAGTACCTAACGAAAACCCTTGTTACTAGAAAACTATTTCGAATATTTATAAGATATTGGTATCGTTTGAAAACGAAGGAGTTGGAAAACATTTTGAATTAATAAAAAATTATTGATATTCCGGTCGATTTTCTAGTATACGGGGTGTCCCGAAAAGGTTGTTCCGCGATTTATCTTTTTACCATTTGGAGATAAGTAGGCAATGTAAATTGCAAAAGTGCACCAAATAAGGTAAGTAATTAAGATATGCGAATAAAATTATCACGTAATAACAATTTAAGCGGATACAGTTTTTAATTTGTATACCACCCCTCTAGATAAAAATCCGAGATAGCAAAAATGTTCCTTACCTGTATCCCTATTGTTAGTAAAAAACCATATTTCTGTAGGTTGAATATTAACGGAGATACAAGAGTTTCTATTTTAAGGGGGCCGTATCTAATCTAGAACGGAAACTGACCCATGGCCAAGAATGAAGAGCTAAGTTCTGCATTGCTGCAGATGGAAAAATTTCCTTTTACTTTTTATTTAAACCATTTTTTCTATAATATTTTTATTAAAGATTACATTGTCTACTATTATGCATTGCGATTTTCCTCTGCAGTTGCAATACTACATTACTTTGCATAATGTTGAACTTTCTGACCGAAAAAAATGCTTTTTGGCATTGTGTATGCGGTCCATAATCTGACTGCTTGAATAGCTGTGCACAAGCGGTATAAGTCAACTTTTTTGCGTCCTTATGCCTCCGTTACTGTTCAACCTACAGAAATGCAGTTTTCTGCTAACGATAGGGATGCAGGTAAGGAACATTTCTGCCAACTCGGATTTTTATCTAGAGGGGTTGTATATAAATTAAAAACTGTATCCGCTTAAACTGTTATCAGGTGATAATTTTATTCACATATCTTAATTACTTACCTTATTTGGTGCACTTTTGCAATTTACATTGCCTACCTATCTCCAAATGGTAAAAAGATAAATTGCGGAACAACCTCTTTGGGACACCCTGTATACTTCAAGACACTTTTAGAACAAAATTTTTATCATTGTCTTATTAACCACTCTTGCTGATCAATAACCTCTATTTCCCATGGGATCAGTATTGCCCCTCAAGATCCCATCAGTGCCCACAACGGGAAACTCTTTCTGATCAACACCCTCTATTTCCCTTGGGGTCAGTATTGCCCCTCAAGATCTCATCAGTGCCCACAATGGGAAACTCTTGCTGATCAACACCCTCTATTTCCCTTGGGGTCAGTATTGCCCCTCAAGATCATATCAGAGCCCACATCGGGAAACTGCTAATCAACGTCCTCTATTTCCCTTGGGGTCAGTATTGCCCCTCAAAATCACTTCAGCGCCCACAACGGGAAACTATGTTCTAGAATAACATTCGAAAAATTCTTCCAATTCCTTCACGTGTTGGACTTTGCATTGTTCTAATTCAAATTCACATTCTTGGCCGCTCCTTTTCGTGTTTCAAATTAAAACAATGAGCTTCACCGAACTCAGTTGTTAAAAAATGGAATCCCTAATAATTAGGAATCCATTGATTATAAAGGAAACATTGGAACCTTATTTAGCACCAAGAAAAATCACATTCTCAATTGACGCGTTCTCCGATTCATTATTTTCTAATCAAGCAAGTTTAATTATCACTTCGAAAAGAATGCCTTTAAAATGAGTCTCACTCTTAATAGGAAAATGAACACAAAGAAAATAAAGGAAATAATGACATCATTATTGTTTACCTCTCTCAAAAATAAATTCAACAACAAAAATCTTTGCTTGTTTTCTTTCTTTTACAGTTGTGAAGATCGAATTGCTCAGATTATAAAAATACAATAATAAACAAAATTCTAATGCACTGCTTTATTCGTTTAATTATATATTCCAATCATCGCATGAGTCCGATTCCTAGTTATTTGCATTTTTAATCGCGCTAATTCCAGAGAAAGCAACTTAACTCTTGTGACAACAAAGCTCTGAGAAAATGGAGAGGGATTCCAAAAGATTATTGCTTCTGTGTCATATTTTTATTTTTTTAATAATGAAATCTGGAAAAATGAACGACTGGGAAAATTTCGTGATAATGGATTTGGTTCCAAAAATACACGTATTTGAGATCCCTCTTGTTAAGCATTCATTAAAGTGTGTAATAAATAAATAACGTTCGAATGTAATACATAAAATTTTAATTACTCAATAATGAATCAAAACGGAGCATTGTTTTAAAATAAGAATGCTTATTGGTATGTGTTCCACGTTCTGTTTTGATAATTAAGGACTCGAAACACATTTCTCCCTCCGAGTTCCAGAAGTTCATTCGACAAAAAAATTAGATTAGACCATGAAGTAAAAAAGGATTCGAATTTTCGATCGATTCTCTTAGAGAATGTTCTGAAAGAGACTTTGTCTTTACGTAAGATAACATGAAGCATTTGCATAAATAAAATATGTCTAAAATTTAATTTCTTTTCAAATGTTATTCAGATTATAGAAAAAAAGCAATATATTTTATAAATACAGGATGTCCCATAAATTTGTCCTTCCCTTCGAGATTCATCCTTGACCGTCGGCAATAGCACGTTGTGAATTCGACTCTACCTACTCATAAATTTATTAACATTTCAATAAGTCACTAAAAAAATCGCAGAAATCAGTATATTGAACTACGATTTGCATGGAAAGGAATATCTAAAATTCAATTATTAGCATTTTAATAATTAATTCATAAAAAATCGCAGAAATCACTATATTAAACTACGGTTTCCATGAAAAGGAATTTCTTAAATTCAATTATCTACCTATTCTAGATTTGTTAACATTTTAATAATTAATTCATAATTCAGTTAATCTACAAACGGATAGTTTCGGGTTGGTCTAGATTCCATAAGGTTTAGTCTGTCCCAGGATTTGAGCTTTTATAGTAAGATAGTCTTTCCTGTAATCTAAATATAGATGGCGCTAGTGTTCAAAATCTTGGTGGCGGAACTTGATATGTAACTCAAATGTAATTTCCAGGTCATTTCTAGAAGAAATCATAAAAACTAACGCCAAACATTACCAAAACAGCAATAGATCTAATTAGTTCCTAACCGGAAGAACATTTTTCTTCTTCCGGTAGGTTATATTTACACTGAAACACTCTTTCAGAGAATTAATCCCGGACGGTCACCAATAGCCCGTTGTGTTCCTCCAGTGGGACGTTAATTAACTACCTATCTACCTTCATAGAATTAATCATAAATATAATGATTTAAAACTTTTTTGTTTAATTGAAAACAAGCAAAATATAAATGATTTGCATATGGCTGCTTCTTGAAGTCTGTGGCTCTAATTGGCGAATAATTTACAGTCGGAATGTCCTAAAAAAACGATAAACAAATTTTAAGGCAACAGGTCTGAATAGGAATTATTCTCTCTTTTTCTGATTTGCTCATGTTTTGTTCCTGTTACTTTAACTGAAAACATGACAAATTATTAGCCAAATGTATGTGTTATAAATGGCTCATTCACTTACATTTCCAAAAATGAAAGATGATTTTGAATACGTATCAAGCAAGGTCACCTGATCTCAATCCAAAAGAGCATGCTTGGGATGCTCTCAGATGTCACATTGCAGCCTACACAACCCCACCAAGGACCGCACAATAGCAAAAACGTGCTCTAGTGCGCGAATGGGACTCATTACTACAAGATCTTTTGGACAGCATTGTGGAAAGCATTTCTGGACTTTGCTAGGCCTGCATTGGGATCAGAGGCCAGCATATTTCCTATTAGGTTGCTTTTAACAGATCAAAAAATATATTTTTTGCGTTAACTAAAAACTGCAATATGTTCACTTAAGCATTTTTTGTCGTTCCTTTAGTTCACCATAGCATCACAAGGCATGCGAGTGTTCTTATTTTATTCGCATTATTTATTGATAAATGAATATTTTATGTTAAATACCCATTTGTCATTTGGTACTCGGTACGATGTTCATCTCCGACTGCATTATCCTTAAATTTTGGACGGTGTAGTATTGTTATATTATATTATCATACTTGTACAGAATATTAACGCTAACGACAAAAAGGCAATAAATCATTAGTTATCAACCGAAAAAATTTAGGTTGATAACTAATGATTTATTGTCTTTTTCTTGTGTTTTTTTAATTTTTACACTGAAAAACTCTCATAAAACTTTAGGGTAAACTTAATATATTTACATTAAGTTTACCTTAAGTTTACCCTATATTAATTTAGCTAGCTGAAAATATTTATGAAAGTCAGCGCATAAAAAATAATTTTTGAAAAGCATTAATTTTGAAGTTTTTTTTTTAAGAGGAACCAAAAATATGTAGTTAAACGAAACATCCTATTAACATGAATTCAATTTTGAAATTAAACCTCAGAGCTGAAGTATTTTTCAGAAAATTCAAACCGCCCCAATTATCCAAGGCTGTTGAAAAGTCTGAGTGAAATGTAATAGATTTTGAAGTATAGCTCACGAAGAAAACGCATGTAACCAACATTTTTTAACAGAATCAGATTTGAAATACAAAGTTATCGATTTTCTTATCGACTGTATTTGCTTTTAACTGCCGCCAACTTTTATGAGTCCTTTGTCGGAATCTCCAGTTTTATTTTATTAGGGTATTCTTTTTCTATATTCGTTAAAGAAATTTTATCTTACGCCCTATTTGATCTGCTACGGCTGTGAATCCGCTACTTTGCCAGTCTCTTTTTGTAATTCCTCAAATGTAAAAGAGTTTTTTTAAAGAATGCCTGATCCTTTTATCTGAAATGTATTAAAAGAATGTTTTGCTCAAATACGAGTGCCTATAAAAGCACCGTCGAAGTACGTAGCCTAGACTTCGTGCCTCTCCAAGAAGATTTTTGTGTTTATTTGTTAGTCAGTTCGGGAGATCTCGGAAAAAAGCGATGTTTCGAAAAATTGTTCTTAGCAAAAAGTATTCGAGAATCCCGAGGCATTTTATCTGTTACTTCTGAAGATTTCCTGTTTAAGACTGTCTTTTTCCACATGCTTCGAGGTTTCGCTTTTGCACTTTGAGCCGATGAATTTCAATATCTATTTAGACACTACTGAGTGGAAAATTTTATCGACCATTGATTCCAAAGTCGAGTACGTCGAAAAAGCTCACCGACTTGGTTTGAATATCGTCTTTTCTCTGAGCTCCGAATCCGAAAATTCTTTTCCCGAATACATCTTCAAAAGAAACTACGCCATTTGCCAATTCTAATTTCGGAATTTCTTCTAGACGTATTTGATGCACTTAAAATACAAATTTGCATCCCACTGAAGAAGTGTGTTAAGTGTCTTAGTTTGAAGATATATTATGCATGTTACCTGTGTTTGAAATTTATTGGAGTTCTAATCTGCTTGAAGAATATACAACTTTTTAATGAATGCCTAGAAATAAAAAAGCCTCTACATATCATTACGACCCTAGAACAAGAGAAGCAATAGACGCTGCAGTTAATAATATAGCTTGAGTTGCTTTTTTAAGACTAGTTTCTTTGCTCGTGTTTTTCGCTTTTGATAGGTTTATGGTTAAGTAGGTGGTTAACCAGTAGCGATATAAATGTATGGCTGGTTCAATGAACGATACAAAGGCAGATAAAGTGTAAAGTAACTTTTAAAATATTTAACAAATAACCTTTGTATAAAATTAACCATCAGATCGTTCGAGATTTCCGAGTAGTGTAGTATTGCCTTTTCCCCACAACACACTCCATGGCTAAATAACCACATCTAATGGTTGAAAGAATCCACGGTTTCTTTAAACCTCTAGAAATATTCTAGTTTTCTTAGGAGAGAATCCTTTGGAACGATTCTGTTAGGTCTTTCCTTGGAATAGAATTATTTGGAACTATTATATTGCCCCATTCTGTTTAATAGAAGGGCCGCGGTAGCCCAGTTGGCAGGGCAACCGGAGGATCGCGAGTTCGAAACTAGGTCCAGCCAAAAGACTGTC
The DNA here is from genome assembly GCA_933210815.1 of Meta bourneti. Lineage (NCBI taxonomy): Eukaryota > Metazoa > Arthropoda > Arachnida > Araneae > Tetragnathidae > Meta > Meta bourneti. The sequence goes on from OW119934.1 coordinate 94,888,236, forward strand.
CTGTACACGGGGGTTGGTGCACTTTAAATCTGTCGTGGCCTCAAATGTCTTTATGTTGGCGTGGTGTGGAAGTTTGGAGAGGGGTGCCAGCTCAGGTATTGTTCTCGTCTTCTGAAAGTGGTTCGAAATTACGAGACGTTGTCCTTGGATCTTTCCCTTCGGGATTGATCCCGGACCGTCGCCAATCGCCCGTTGTGTTTCTCTAGTGTGTTGTGTTGCTCTCCGATTGAGATTTTTTTGACATTCTTCAAATTTCAAAATGTTCCCGCGCATCAAGTGTGAATTGATTTCCTTTATAATTTTTGAATAATCCTTGCTATGTGTGCTGCATATATCTAAGTGAAAATGGGAATGCATCGTACTTCCTTGTTTTGAAATTACGGTTTGAAATGTTGCTTAACCTATGCGTTAGGCGTTTAATTTAGTATCCTTTTCTTGCTTTTTAGTATCTTGCTTGTAGTATCCTGCTCGCTTTTTTAGGCATTTAATCAAGTATCCTTTTCTTGCTTTACAATTGCGAGATGGAGGTTTTACCAAATGGCGTTAATTTGATTTATGTGTGTAACTACTATGGAAATTAAAATGTCGACAATGCATGAGAATTAATGCTCATGGAACCCATCAAATTTTGATAATTTATCAATCGTTTTGACCATGTTTCATGAAATAACTTCCTCATAACTTAATATTTTTGGACCAAACTTTACACATAAGCCTTTTAGTAGAGGAAAGTATATAGGTAGGAAGTTAATTAACGTCGCACTAGAGCAACATAAGCTATTGGCGACGATCCGTGATCAATCCCAAGGAAAGATCCAAGGACAAGGCCTCATAATTTTGAACCACATTCAGATGACCAGGTCAACACCCCTGAACTGGCACCCCACTCTCCTAACTTCCACACCACGCCAACTTGAGGACATTTGAGGCCATGACATATTTAACGTGCACCAGCCCCACGTACAGTTTTTAGTTGGACCTAGTTTCGAACTTGCAACCCGCCGGTTGCTTATCCGCTACCCTTCCAACCGGGCTATCACGGACCCAATTTTTAAGTTATTTAGTACAATTTTTTTTGCTTTACAATCAAATGATACTCTAACCAAATGGATTTAATTTGATTTATATGTATGCAAACTACTATGGGAATTAAAATTTTGACAATTCACGGAAAATTAATGCTCAAGGAACCTATCAATTTGTACTAATTTATCAAAAATTCTGACTACGTATTATGTAATAACTTCCTTATAACTTATATGCAACCTATATCTTCCCAATATATATTTTTGGATCAAATTTTATGTATAAGCCATTTAGTAGAAGCCGAATAGTCTGCAAATTTCGTAACAATCAAACATTAACTGCAAAACGTTGTTTTGAAAGTTCACTATAGAGAAATTATATTGTGATATAATTTCACAACTTTTTCAAAAACAACACACAAACACAACTTTTTCAAAATTCTCACACTTTTAAATATTCACTTATCCTAAGATTCTGGAACTATAATCGACATAGTAATTCATTCCCCTTAGGGATCAATATAATTTATCAAAATAATTTATATTAAATAACAAAAAAGCTATTTTGTATTGGCACGTGATGATTAAATACATATTTGATGTCATCGTGACTGTCTAGTATACTAATAAAGCTCTGAAAGATGACTTCAGGAATGGACTCGGAACACAATATTGATAAACATCCAGAAAAGCGATATCTAAATAATGAATTTACAACTCGATGCAACATCCTCCCACCTCGCATACATTCAGCTGAACGAATGCATCCCCTATCGCAAACAGGTTGCACTAGTCGCCTAGGATGTATTTGATTGGATATTTGTTTTCTCTTGTCACTGGAATAAATTGGAATTTACATTTCAGATAAGCTAATATACAAGAGTAAACTTGGACGTCAGGGTAGAATTCTAATCAGGGAAATTCAACTTAAGCTACGCCGTTTCTACGACCATGTGCCTAATAAAGAATTCCGGAGAAATAAACAAATGCGAGCAGATTAAGAAATTAGTTCAGACAACTGTTATATATGCCTTCTGAAGTCTGCCAACTCAAGCTAGTAATTAAGTATTGAAAATCGGGGTAGTATGTCTGATAAATTAAAACTCCCGATTTTAGTTTTAATATGAGTGATATTTATTTGTTGTTGATGGATTGAATTTAATGCATTTATGTTTAATCAATTTATCCAAGCCAATTGAATGTTTTTAAATAAGCACCAATCAATTTAAAGAGTTGTTTTCAATTTGTTAGTTATATTTAGGAGATTGTTTTCAGAATACGTAAGTATAATTCCAAAACTTTTATTGATTATTCTACGCCCAATTTTTCGTTACTTATGTAATTACGAATGTAGATTGCAGACTTTTTATTGAATTCTAAGAATATTAATGTTCTCACTAAGTTCTCTGTGCAAGTTTTTGTTCTTAAATGTTGCTAAAGTAAACAAAGTTCGTTGCTTGAAATATTTACCAACTTCTGTTCTAACGACCACTACTAACTGATTCTACTATATTATAATCATGATATTGTGATTTTACCCTATAAGTGGTTCATACCCATAATTCAACCTTACGACTTGTAGTCTGCGTGATTTCTAACAAATTACAACCTTGACCAATAGACTCTTTCCGAAGGATTCTATTCTAAGGAAAGCACAAACATTTCAAATGATTCTATTCTATGGAAAGGAGAAATAGAATATTTTCAAGGGATTCTATTCTAAGGATATGAGTAATGGAATGTTTCTCTCCAAAGAAATCGATTCTAAGGAAATGAACAATAGAATCGTTCCAGTGGTTCTATTATAAGGAAATGAACAAAATAGTATAGTTCCAAAGAAAGTTTCTATTCTAAGGAAATGAACGAAATAGAATATCTCGTAAGCACCTAAGAGAAATCGCCGCTGAGGGCCAATCACGTATGAAGATTGGGAGTTATTTCAAACTAAATTTACGGAATTCACATTTGTGGTCGATATCTACATGTAAATATGAAGTTTATTACATGTCCAGTGGCGTTTTGAAATTCGATCCATTTCAATATCTGGGTCCAGCATGGCTCAAGGGGTATGCCCACTGCGCTTATAACCTGCGAGTTGCAGGCGGCGTAGATTCGATTCCTGTCAGGTTGGTTAGTTGATTGGTTTTATGGCGCAAGGGCCATATTTGCCATGCTGCGCCAGACACAAGACATACAATACCAAGTAATGAACATCCACACACAATAAAAGTTTTTACTGACACATAAAGAGAAATACACCCAGGGAGGAGCCGAACCTAACAGGAATCTCCCTGGGTGCATTTCTTTTCCAAATATGGCCCTTGTGCCATAAAACCCCCAAACCCACCAATCAACCATTTCTATTCCTCTCTACAAGAAACCATGGTCATGACGAGGTGTAGTTCTATGAAACAGTGTTTTTTAAACTTTTCAGTCCAAGGACCCCATAAAAAAATCACAAAAATTTGCTAACCCCTTAAGACTATAAAACTAAAAAGGACGCATGTGACCAGAATAAGACCATAGTAAGCCCAAGATCTGCAACAATATTATATGGAGAGCTCCCCCACTCATGAATGGCATAGGGAACTAGCCCAGGCTAGAGGTGTTATGCGATCGAAATTCAGACGGTAAGGTAAGATAGTTAATTAACGTCGCACTGGAGCAACACAACGGGCTAATGGCGACGGTCCGGGATCAGTCCACAAAGGAAAGCACAGAGGACAACACTGCGCAATTTTGAACTACTGTCAGATGACGAGGTCAACACCTGAGCTGGCATCTCACTCTTCACATTTCCACACCACGCCAACGTGAGGACATTTGAGGCCACGGTAGATTTAACGTGCACCAGCGCCAGTGTACCCCCGAATTCAACCAAAGACCGCTGTGTACCCCGGGATGTTTCCCTCGGGGATTGATCCCGGACCATCGCCAATATCCCATCTGTGTTTCTCCAGTGCGACGTTAATTAAAAATACCTACCTATCCAACCGGGCTACAGCGGCTCCAAAATCAGACGGGTTTGTCGAGATTCAGAAATGGTCATACTAACACTCAAATTTCAAAATGGACATAAAATGTTTCTTGTTTGTCCTAAATGCACGAACTCACAGGCTTCGCTGACTCATATTTGATGTGTCGGTTTGGATTCCCACAACTTTTATGAGAATCCTTTGATGGTTTTGGACTTCAAAGACGAGTGGTTTCATGGGCTTGGTCTGAAATGTGCTTGATCAAGAGGAATTACAAACAACATAACACCAATGATCCTTATTTGCACCTAATTATTGGGGATTTGATGGGGGAATCCCCATGCAATTCTCTATTCATTTTAAAATGACATTGGATTTTTAAACCTCTTTTGGTATTTTTTACTATTCACAACTCACTATTTATTAATCATTCCTTTTATATTATACACCTTGTGTTGATGGTCATGTTTTAAAATATCAATTCATATCAATCATAATTTTATATTAATGATAGAAAATTTTAATCGTACGCTTTGCTATATCTTTGATTAAATTTAATTTTTCATTCCATATTACGTTTTTTTTACTGTTTTATATATACTTGTATTGTTGGTTTGGCTCATATTTCGAATCTTCGTACTTATTGATTTTATTTCATCTTGCTTATTCAATATTGGACCTTCAGAGAGAGAGAGAGTTCATAAACCCAAATCAACCAACCTAAATACTAGTAAGCAGGTAGTGTAATTTGAGTTGCACTGGAGCAACCCAACAGGTTATTGGGGACAGTCCGGGATCAATCCCGAAGGAAAGATCCGAGTACACCTCGTAATTTTGAAACACGGTCAGGTGATTTCAAAACCTGAGCTGGTACCCTAATTATTGTGAGTAAAATATTTCGATCTTGTTGAACATATAAAAATTTAAAACTTCACATTATAAAAGGATTAGTAATGACACTTTCAAGTTCTAAAACAGAAAAGCTAGAGTTCTGAAATACAATAAACAGTAAATATACACCCTTATTTATTAATTAAAACTAAAAGGTTCTTAACTTACAAAATCATAACTTTAATGGCATCAAACTATATACTATACTTTAATCTTAACGAGAACATTGAAGTGATGGTTTTTAGCAATTAGCTCAGTAATATTCGATTTAATATCTGATCATTTCTATATTAATTATCAGATATTAAACCACACAAACATTTTTTAGCTAATTTCAAAATCAATATTAATTATCACCTATTAAACCAAACGTTTCTGAACGAATTTCAATATCACTATTAATTATCAGATATCAAACCAAACATTTTGGAGATAATTTCAATATCAATATTAATTCTCAACATCAAGTCTACTTCAAATCAATACTGGAATATCCTACTAATTGTTTTAGATTCTAAAGTTTAAAGTTTAGAACATAAAAGAATTGAAGAAAATAGTGGAATACTTCCATTTTTCTTGCAAATTCTTTATTTCTGGCTTGTGAAGTATTGCATATTTCCCGTGGATCACACTTTGAGAACCACTACTATAAAGGAAAATAAGGAAATATACATACATTTATACATTGAGTACTTAGGATACATATTAATATTCCATGAGGGATCTGTCATTGGATTTGATACAGGAACCGGAATGCAAATGTGGAAAGAGACTCACCTCCCTCTGAGAAAAGGCATGTTTACGCAGTAACCGAATTTACTGGTTGGATGTTTGGATATTTGCTTGTTTAAGCCTGCTTTTGTATCCAAAAAGTCACGTTTCGCTGCGCAAGCATCACATTTCCTGATGCGATTAGATTGTAATTATTTGCAACTTCCACTATAACTTACTCGTCTTGAATGTTTCCAGCAAAATTCTGCATTTCTTATAATGTGCTGCAATTTCAATGAACATGGGAGCAGACAGGAGGATGTTTATAATGGTCAATACGATGGAATTAGTTTGTCTATTTAAAAATATAACAAAGATGCTCCAACGATCTGGTACAATTAGCTCCCATGAACTGGTATCAGTTAACAAAACGAAAGTCCGCTGTGAACCATGAATGGAATACAGCAAGGAAGTTTTCTATGGGCAATACCATGAGCGGGAACAAGGAAGTTCTTTGTTCAATATCGTAATGCGTCGAGGGCGACCTGAGAAGGCCGCCAAACCACCAAATGTCGCCAAAACCGTAGTTCACAACAAAAGATATTGCAAACTACACCGCTGGCCATCGAAACTGTAACACCATGAAGGACAAGAAATATCAAAGCCATATTTATCATACAAATAACATAAGACAAAAGGGTGGAATATGTGTTTATGGTATGTAGTCCATGCTGCTTCTATACGTTGTCAAAGTTCATAGTTCATCTGGAGTAGCCGAGGGTGGTGTGTGGCGTGCCAGCCGTTGGGCGATCATTCACCAGACGTGTTCGATGGGAGACCGATCTCGTAAACTGGAGTCCTGTAGAAGAAATGAAACCTGGTGAACATTAAGGAATCGTCGTACGTTGCATGCCACTTGCGGTCGCGCATTGTCCTGTTGAAACCTGAATGCAGGCAAGCCCTGAATATAAGGCATGACATCGGGGTCCGAAACTTCAGAGTGATAGCGTTGGCTGTTGAATGAACCGGCAATGCGTACTAGACGGATACGAGAGTAAAATCCAATGGCACTCCATACCATAACTCCAGGTGACGGATCAGTATGGTGATGTATAATGCAAGAGTCATGCAGCCGTGGTGCCTCCAGATTCGTATGCGACCATTGTGATGCTGTAGACAGAATTAAGATTCGTCCGAAAAGACTGTCATGCCATTCGTTTGTCCATATGCGGAGTTATACGCACCATTGCAAGCTGCAGACGCTTGTAGTGTAGAGTCAAAGGTAGTCACAGCAATGGGCGCCTTGAAAAAATTCCTCGCTGCTGCAGACGACGTCGAATTGTACGTGCAGACACAGGTTCCTTTGCAACACATCCTAATTCCAGAGCTATGGTTCTTGATAGTTAGCACTGAACCGAAACACGACAGTAAATATCAAAATAGAGTTTAATATCAATCCCAACTTGGGATATCACAATCAAAATAACAATCCAGATCAAGTAAGAAAAACAAGCAAGGCAAGGAAAAAAATTACTTTTACATTCAGCTTTTATATTGTGTTGCTGATCGGTAGACCAATCAGCTTAAATGATACAAAATTTGCTTATCGACATTTGCTAAATCTATCTATCTCTCTAAATCTATTGCTTTAAATTCTGTTGAATGATAAATATGATAAAATAATTTAATTCGATTCGATTGACCGAAAAGGTTTATTATGCGACAATGATGTTACAATACGATCCGTAATAGCCATGCGTAAAAAATGTCTGTTCTCTCGTTCACGTCGGTCAGTTCGTCCCTCCTGAACCCACAGATACCATAGTCGCGTCAATGTAGCTCTATTTTGTCCGACACGAGCACCGATTTTTCGGAAGGATAATTCGCAGTCTCAATAAGCCACAATTGATCCTGTCAAACTCAGAAACGTGCTCGTATGACTGCCGTACTTTTGACGAAGCCTATACACAGGAACAGTGAAAAAAAAACAATTCCAATACAAACCGGCGCTATAGTCTACCTTTTATACTACTTACAGTGAGCTTTACTGGCACACATAATTTGCATATACGATGCAGTGATAATCTTTGTATATCCTTTCATGATCTCACATCGTGCAAACTTAAGGCTATTGGATTTTTTACGATGTTGCATTTTCGATAGCCAGCAATATCTAAAAGCTCAAAGTACACAGATGAATACTTTAGTTTCTATAAATTGAGGGGAAAAACGCTTCTCGTCAAAACTAAATCGATTTGCACAAAATTAATATAAGCATGATGCATCATAATAAGCATGATGTATCATAATAAGCATGATGCATCGCTGTTGGGCCTACATGTCTGTCAGAGATGACTATACTTCATATTAAAGTTACTTATTCATTCAACTCAGGTATCCTAGTTTTGAACAGGGCCCCTACAGCCCGTTTGGAAGAGTAACCTATAAGTAACCGGAGGGTTGTGAGTTCGAATTCAACGAACGACCGTCGTGTACAAAGGGAACTGGCTCACGTTACATCTCTCGTGGCTTCAAATGTCCTCACGTTGGCGTGGTGTGAAAGTTTGGAGAGTGGGGTGCCAGCTCAAGTGTCACCTCGTCATCTGACCGTGGTTCAAAATTACGTGGTGTTGTCCTTGGTTTTCCCTTGGGGATTGATCCCGGACCTTTGCCAATAGCACGTAGTTTTGACGCTAATTAAAATACCCACAATTTTTGGACAAATTCCTGTATCGTTGAACTTTCAAATCAAAAACGAATCCTGTGTCGCTATTTTTAGACTAATCTATAACTTATTTAAAATTCATGTTTACACCAAAATTCATGAAATGCTACCACTTATATTTTTAATTTAGACTTCTGATTTTCCCTTTGTTTGGTAGGTAGGTAGTTCAATTTACGTCTCACTGGAGCAACACAACTACCTATTGGCAACGATCACCGATCAACCTCGAAGAGAAAGATCCGAGGACAACACCTCATAATTTTTAACCACAGTAAGCTGACGAGGTCCACACTTGAGCTGGTACCAAACTCTCCAAACTTCCACACCACGCCAACGGCGGTCTTTGGTTGAAACGAGCTTCAAACTCGTAACCCTCAGGTTGCGAATCCGCGAAACTACCAACTGGGCTTCTGCCCCCTTAATTTATGAAAGACAGTGTACTAGAACTAGGGGTTTGGTAGCATTTGAACTAGATAGAGTTAGGGTTTGAACTAGCGTACTGGTATTAGAGATAGCCGAGAATTACCTTTACGGAAACATCCTTCAGTTCAAACATCCTTAACAAACCAGTTTTCTTAGTTGTGATATTTTATTATTATTTAAGCTTACTTTCAAGATGTATTTCAGGGATCAATTTATATGACGGCAATTAGGCAAAATTTCACCAGAATCTGATCCGAAAAGCACTGCGAGGTCAAAGATTAAATAATCAATAAACATCAGTAGCGTTCGGGTTTCTCGCTTTAGTCATTGTTTGCAACACGAGGGCAAATTAGACTCATTAGTTATGGTTTTGAGATTTCCAAGTAGTGTACTGTTGCATTTACCCCAAAACACACTTTATGACTAAATATCCACATCTATTTGTTGAAAATCCATGGATTCTTTCTTTTTCCTTTCCTTAGAATAGAATCTTTTGGAAAGATTTTATTGCTCCGTTCCTTAGAATAGAATGGCCGCGGTAGCCCGGTTGGAAGAGTAACGAATTAGCAACCGGAGGATTGCGAGTTGGAATCCAACCAAAGACCGTCGTGAACAAAGGGGGTTTAATCACCTTAAATTTGTCGTGGCCTCAAATGTCCTCACGTTGTCGTGGTGTGGAGAGTTTGGTGCCAGCTCAGCTGTGACCTGGTCATCTGACCGTAGTTCAAAATTACGTGGCGTTGTCCTCTGATTTTTCCCTTCGGGTTTGATCCCACACCTTCACCAATAGCCCGTTGTGTTACTCCAGTGCCACATTAATTCAAATACCTACCTACCTTAGAGTCGAATCATTTGGAATGTTGGTGTTTTCTTTAGAAAAATCCTATGGATAGATTCTATTGGTTGAGAAGATAAAACTAAGACATGCGCCGGGAAGATTTCGGGTTGTAAAGTAGAAGTCAGAGGGTTAATGCCATTTCAAGGATCATGTAAGTCTTAGAAAATTATTGATAGTTTTGGAGCAAAATAACTATCTCACTGATTGGAGGTAATTTAATCAAAATCAATTTTATTTATGATACACTTAGATCACGTAAATTCCGTCTGGCTAAACTTCCAACGACATTAGAAAAATCTTATGTTTCTGTACATAATAATTATTAATAATAATAACTTTTCATTACATAATAATTATTAAGTCATATTAATTGAGGTTAAGGGTAATTAATTAGCATTGCACTGCAGCAACACAACTGTCTATTGGCGACGTTCCGGAATCCACCACAAGGGAAAGATCCGAGAACAGCTCCACGTAATTTTGAACCACGGTCAGATGACGAGGCAACACCTGAGCTGGCACCACACTCTCCAAATTTCCACACCATGCCAACGTGAAGACATTTGTGGCCACGACAGTTTTAGCATGCAAAAGCCCCCGTGTACACGACGGTCTTTAGCTGGACCGAGTTCCGAACTCGCAACCTTCCGGTTGCTAATCCGATGCTCTTCCGTCTGGACTACTTCGGCTCTCATGTTAATTGAAGGGCTCCAGGGAACCAATAAGCCACAGAATGGAAATTCCATACTGAAGAAACAAAACAATATTCAAGAGGATCAAATTAATTTCTGATGAGTACGTTATACTTGAAAGCTTAAGATCACATGATTTGTTGAATATTGCTAAACTATTATAATTTGGTAATTCTTTAACCCACTGAGTCCAAACGTATAATTCCACATTGGAACCTGCAGTCTTCCCTGCATGACTTCTAAGCAATTTTGACCTTCTTCACCAACTGAATATTTCCAAAGGATTCTATTCTACGGAATTGACCAAAATATTTCCAAGGATTTCTATTCTAGGGAAATGACCAATATAATCTTTCCAAAGAATCCTTTTCTACAGCCTGGGCCAATCGAATCATTCCAAGGGATTATATTCAATGGAAAGAACCAAGTCTTTCTAAAGGTTGAATAAAGTGCAATATATGAGCGATAAATTTTGGCACATATCTATATGTCAATCAAAAATTATGACTTATTGTCTTCACCACAACATTAATCTGTCATTCAAGAATATACTTACAAAGCTTCTTTAAGAACTAGATCTTAAAAACAGTAAATAATGATATTCAGACATTCCGTCAGTAGTTTACCGGTAGTGAAAATGCCGGTAATTTACAAACCCGAATTAGAACAATATTAGAACTAGAGTATTTATGTTTGGTGTAAAAATATTTATGAAAGACAGCATAAAAATATTTATGAAAGACTACAGAAAAATATTTATGAAAAACTACAGAAAAATATTTATGAAAAACAATATAAAGATATATATTTATGAAAGACTACAGAAAAATATTGATAAAAAACTACAGAAAAAATTATGAAAAGCAGTATAAAGATATATATTTATGAAAGACAGCATAATCATATTTATGAAAGATAGAATAAAATATTTATGAAAGACAGCAGAAAAATATTTATGAAAGAGAACAGAAGAATATTTATGAAAGACAACATAAAAATATATATGAATGACAGCATAAAAATGTTTATGAAAGACTACAGAAAAGTATTTATGAAAGACAGTATAAAGATATATATTTATGAAAGACAGAATATATATAAACTAAAAGATTGATTCTGCGTATTTTCTGTGTAAAATAACGCGATTTATAGATCTTTATACAATTTAATATACAGATAATGGCTGAAAAATATATTCATCCTTCACCTAGCATACACCATAAATATTCATCATATGCAAATGTATGTCTGGTGTTAAAATGATTGATATAATTTAAAGCACGTGATAAGCACCCATATCGCGTGACGATAAACTTTTATGGAGACTTTTAACCTGCACTGTGACCAACTTCGCACGAGCATTTCCAAGTTGACTCCTTTACGATGTGCAAGTCATAGAGGAATCTAAATGCGCAAGATAAAGCTTAGTATTCCTCCCAGTTGCATGAGATATTTAATCATGGAATTTTACGTGGTGTGTAGATTTAACCTTCTAAGCGTCCGAGATTTGCGAGTAGTGTGATGTTGCTTTTACCCCACAACACAATTAATGGCTAAATAACCACATCTTTCTAAAGAATCCACGGATTCGTTCAACCTTTAGAAAGATTCTATAGTGGTATTTTTCTTAGAGTAGAATCCTTCGGAACGATTCTGTTTGCCCATTCTTTAGAATACAATCCGTTGGAAATATTCAAATTGGTTTCTTCCTTAGAATAGAATCCTTTGGAAAGATATTATTGGTTCTTTAATAGAAAAAATCCTTTGGAGAGATGCTATTGATATCCTTTTCTTAAAATGGAATCCTTAGGATAGATTGCATTGATACTTTCTTTAGAATTAGATTCTGTTCATTTCCTTAGAAATAATCTTTTACGAAAGATTCAGTTCATCATTTCGTTAGAATATAATCTTTTTGGAAAGATTTTGTTCGTCATTTTCTTAGTAAAGAATCTTTTTCGAACGATTATCTTCATATCATTTCCTTAGAATAGAATCTTTTGGAAAGATTCTATTCGTCATTTCCTTCAAAAAGAATATTTTTCGGAAGATTCCATGCGTATTCATTCTTTTTTCTTTCCTTAGTGTAGTATCTTTTAAAAAGATTGAATTGCTCCTTTCCTTATTGAATCGTTTTGGAAAGATTTCGTTCGTCATTTCCTTAGAGTGGAATCTTTTGCAATGATTCTGTTGTTTTTCCCTTAGAATAGAATCCTTCGAAAATATTTCATTGGTCATGAAGGTCAAAATCGATTAGATAAGTACGTAGGTAATTAATTAACGTCCCACTGGAGCAACACAACGGGCTATTGGTGACGGTCCGGGATCATCCGCTAAGGGAAAGATCCGAGGACAACACCACGTAATTTTGAACCACGGTCAGATGACGAGGCCACACCTGAGCTGGCACCCCACTCTCCACACCACGACAACGTGAGGATATTTGAGGCTACGACAGATTTATCGTGCACTAGCCCCCACGTACACGGCGGTCTTTGGTTGGATGGAGTTTCGAACTCGCAACCCTCTGGTTGCTAGTCCGTTACTCATCCAACCGGGTTACCGTTGCCCCAAAATTGATTAGTAGTCATGTAAAGAAGACTGAGGGTTGCAAGGCGGAATTATACTTGTGAGCCTCTCAGACGGTTACACTAGTTGACTAGTTACTAGTTACACTAGTTAAATAAATACTTTTCTCGGTGTGATGCTCCTCTAGCGGATCTAACTGACTCTAGATTGATTGCAATATGAAATTAAAGATACATGAGTGGCATAATTTAAGTTAAAAAATACACAATAGACTTAAGAGCTGAGAGTAGTATTTTCAAGTACTATTAAAAATATTTCATAAAATGATGTCGTTCCTAAAACCGTTTCCTTTTTATTCCGCTTAAATCCTTTTGTACTACTTTCGCCTTTAATTTAAGTTAAAAAATACACAATAGACTTAAGAGCTGAGAGTAGTATTTTCAAGTACTATTAAAAATATTTCATAAAATGATGTCGTTCCTAAAACCGTTTCCTTTTTATTCCGCTTAAATCCTTTTGTACTACTTTCGCCTTTAATTTAAGTTAAAAAATACACAATAGACTTAAGAGCTGAGAGTAGTATTTTCAAGTACTATTAAAAATATTTCATAAAATGATGTCGTTCCTAAAACCGTTTCCTTTTTATTCCGCTTAAATCCTTTTGTACTACTTTCGCCTTTAATTTAAGTTAAAAAATACACAATAGACTTAAGAGCTGAGAGTAGTATTTTCAAGTACTATTAAAAATATTTCATAAAATGATGCCGTTCCTTTTAATTCCGCTTAAATCCTTTTGTACTACTTTCGCCTTTAATTTCCTCTTCCCCACATTCCGTTCCAACAATCTCATTTGAAAATTACGGTCTTCCAGAATAGTTGTCATTCCTCCATTTCTAAATACGGCCCGATTACGATAATTGTCATTTTTCCTTTGATAAATAAAACCTGTGTGTGTATATATGAAATTTATTATTTCTCATTTGAAAGATAATGCCTGATTGTGATACTTGTCCGTTCTCCATTGTTAAATAAGGCCTGATCGCGATTATTGTCCTTTCTTCATTGCTAATTAAGGACTGGTCGAGATAATTGTCCTCTCTTCATTGCTAATTAAGGCCTGATCGTGATAATTATCACTTCCCCATTTCTAAATAAGGACTGATCGCGACAATTGTCCTCTCATCAGGAACGAAGAGGTAAAGAAAAGAAATACTCAGACATAAAAGGAAAACATAATTTTTGTTTATGTTTATGTATGGAACCTGTTTACAATTAGAAGAAATTCCTGTATTCATTAGAAACGAAAATAAGTGAAATATGCCTTTGTGTAATAAAAAAAATGCAATTTCTCTAAAGTATGCACAAAATATAAGCACGAATTTAATTGCTCAACATCCAAAAGAATTACGCTAGGTCTGTATGATCCTCACAATGGGGAACTAGCTGTCAAAAAATACACAACTTTTCATTAAAAAGCAATAAAATGTGTCTATTCTTTCCCTAACAATTTTTGATAAATATACTTTTAGCGGGTACGTGATGAAGAAATATATTAAGTAGCTATTTTTCGATTTAATGCAGATTTTATAGCGTTATAAGTATCTTTTGTTGTTTTCGGCCCCAGGCGAGTTTTTATCCCCAGGCTGCAGTTTAACATTGTTGATAAAGGGGTTCAATTTTTAAAGCTTTTGTATTGAAAGTAATTTTAAAAGCATTATTGGAGAAAGATAATCGCAATTATTAAAAAATTCCTAAAATGAGGAGAAATGGTGACTAAGCATAAAACATCAACAATTTATCTTGAATATGTGCATACGACGGTACAACAAAATAAAAATTCAAAAATAGTAATTCCAATAAATTATACTTTTAATTCAGGGTGGCCATAAAATAACTTTCACTCTTTAGCAGGCATCTATTGCTAAATCGGATAAACGGAATGGAACCAAATTTGGTATTAAGACCTTTGTATGGGTAGGTACGACATGGGTAGGTACGCATTTTAATTAAAGTCACACTGAAGCAACACAACGGGCTATTGGCGACGGTCCGGGATTAATCCCGAAGGGAAAGATCCGAGGACAACACCATGTAATGTTGAACCACGGTCAGATGACGAGGTCACAACTGAGTTGTCACCCCACTCTCCAAACTTCCACACCACGCCAAAGTGAGGATATTTGACGCCACGGCAGATTTAAGATTTAATGTGCACTATCCTTTTGCCCACGATGGTCTTTGGTTGGATTCAAACTCGCAACCCTTCGGTTGCTAATCTGTTACTCTTCAAACCAGTCTACCGCGAAAAAACATTTTTAGTACAAAAAGTCGTCGATAGGGGGAAATTTGATGCTTTTCAAGTAGAAAATGGTCGAACATTTGCATAACAAACTATGTTTAATCCATTTTATCTGAGTTTATTGCTGTACACGGGGTGGGTATGGTGCCCGTTAAATCTGTCGTGGCCTCAAATGTCCTCACATTGGCGTGGTGTGAAAGTTTGGAGAGTGGGGTGCCAGCTCAGGAGTTGCTTCGTTATCTAACCGTGGCTCAAAATTACGTGGTGTTGTACTCGGATCTTTCCCTTCGGGATTAATCTCGGACCGTCACCAATAGCCCGTTGTGTTGCTCCATAGTGTATGACGTTAATTAACTACCTACCTGGAATTTAATGCAAACGTTCGACTTATTTTGACTCCGACAGTGCAAATTTCCCCTATCGGAGACTTCTAGTACTAAAATCGAGGAAAACATCCGAAAAATAAAAGCGAGGCCCTCCATGTGTTCAAAAGTCTCAATAACAAATTTTGTTCCATACCGTTTATTCGAAGTGAAAGCTATTTTATGACCACCCTGTTTATAAAGTCGAATAATTAAATATTGTTCCGAAAATATAAAGATTGTGATCAGACAGTGAAAGTCGCATTTTTAATATGAAGTAAACGCTAACTAAATTTAGAGTACTACTATAAATAGTCTAATTCAACTGTCGAATTAAAATCTAATCCATATAAGAAACCGTTAAAAAATTATGGAATCATATTTTTATATTTTATTACATAAGTGATGAAAATTAGATAAGACGATAATAGAGTATCCCCAAGATATCATTAAAAATAAATTATAAGTTTTGAAAACTCCAATTTATATAAAAGTTTACCTAATAAAAAAGATATTTTTTTTGTCCAAGCCCGCATATCCGTCAAAAAATAAAAGAAGTTAAATTAATTAATTCAAATATCACAAAAAACAGGAAATTTTTTTTCTAGTTTCTATTACTTAGTTAAAAGGTGTTTCCAATTACCCAGAGATGTGTCAGAAAAGAAACTTTGAACAATCTGAAAGATATATAAAGGGACGTGTTTCAACCTTTACGTTTTATATATTTATTTTTAAGTTTTCAAAGAGCCTCTTCAAATGCATTTCATTACAAGTAATCAAACAAAATTTTTTCTCATCCAAGATATCGCGCTCCAGCTCAACAAATTAAATGTAACAGAAAAGCAAAAGAAACATCTTATTTTAGACAAGTAAAAGATAAATTTAATCCTAGGTATCACACAGTTATCCGACAAACCATTTATAACTGTAAAGCAAAACAAACACTGATTTGAATGTCAAACCAAAGATAAATATACTAGATATCACACAATTGTTCGAGAAACTAGCTACAACTGTAAAACAAAAAACAGGTGATTGATTGATTGTTGGGTTTTATGGCGCAAGGTCCAAAGAAGGACAAGCTGCGCCAACAAAAAACAGGTGATTTCATAGTCAAATCAAAGATAAATATAATCCTAGATATCACGCACTTATTCGACTTATTCAACAAACTCTTTATAACAATAAGGCAGAAGAAACAGGTGATTTCATAGTCAAATCAAAGATAAATTTAATCATAGGTATCAGACACTTATCCTAAAAAATGTTTATAAATGTAAATCAAAACAAACAGGTGATTTGGTAGTCAAATCGAAGACAAATTTAATCCTAGTAATCACGCACTTATTCGACTTATTCAACAAACTCTTTATAACAATAAGGCAGAAGAAACAGGTGATTTCAAAGTCAAATCAAAGATAAATTTAATCCTAGATATCACGCACTTGTTCGACTTATTCAACAAACTCTTTGTAACAGTAAGGCAGAAGAAACAGGTGATTTCAAAGTCAAATCAAAGGTAAATTTAATCCTAGGTATCAGACACTTATCCGAAAAATGTTTATAACTAAAGCAAAACAAAGAGGTGATTTGGTAGTCAAATCAAAGATAAATATAATCCTAGATATCACACTTATTCGATAAACTCTTTATAACTGTAAAGGAAAACAAACTGGTGATTACAAAGATGTATATACTCCTAGATACACCTAATTCCTAAAAATTAAATAATGAATCGGATGGATAGGAAATATCTAACATTCAATCTCTCAGGAAAATAAAAAATTCTATTGAAGGCGAAAACAGGATCTTAGCTGCATTTCAGCTGTGAAGGAAACAAGATTCTTATCGGAAACTATTTATTTTAACTTAAAACTCTTACAAATGATAAAGCAAAGTGTTAAACAAACTTAAGATAAATGATCGAAAATTGTCAGGAACAAACCAGTTAACAGGAAGATAACAATCATTGAGTATTCTTTGAAATAAACTCCTAAATTCTCGGACTCTGTGAGGAAGGAATACGATTTCAACCAAAGGCAACCAACTCTGGATAAAAATATTTCTTTCGAATAAACAATTCGCTTAATTATATGATATATCATTTTAAATCCTTAAGTGACAACATTAGATGAATCGTGATCAACCATTTTTAACCCACTGGAAGCGTCACTATATTTTGGAGTTGTGTAGTATTGCTTATACCCCACAACACACTTAATGACTAAATAGTCACATCTATTGGATGAAAGCTGGATACTTCCAATCTTTGGAAAGATTCTATTGCTCCCTTTGGAAGTGAAGTCTCGAAATATCCTATTCTTCCTTTCCTTGGAATAGAATCCTTTAATATTTTGTTGGTCATTTCCTTAGAATAGAACCTTTTGGAAAGATTTTACTGGTCCTTTCCCTAGAATATAATCTTTTGAAATTGTTCTACTGTTTCATTTATTTAAGCATAATCCTTTAGAAGGATTTTGCTGTTCTTTTCCCAAAAGAATCCTTTAGAAAGATTCTATTGGTCCTTTCCTTAGAATAGAATCCTCTAGTGAGATTCTCATGGTCCTTTCCTTAGAATAGAATCCTCTAGTGAGATTCTCATGGTCATTTCCTTACATTAGAATCATTTTGAAAGATTTTTTTTTCTTTTCCATCCTCTAGTAAGATTCTCGTGGTCATTTCCTTGGATTAGAATGATTTGAAAGATTCCATTGTTCCTTTCATTAGAATGGAAGACTGGAATTATTCTACTTTTTGGAAAACTTTATTAATGACTAAATAACCCCACCTATTGGTTGGAAGAATAAATGGATTCTTTTAATCTTTGCAAATATTACACTGGTCCTTTCCTTAGAATAGAATTCTTCGAACAGATTCTGTCGGTTCTTTAATTAGAAAAGAATCCGTTGGAAAGATACTATTGTTTCTTTCCTTAGAATAAAATTCTTTTAAAACATACTTTAGGTCCTTTCCTTTAAATAGAATTCTTGTAAAGATTCTGTTTTTCATTTCCATAGAATACAATCCGTCGTTGAAGAGATTATGTTGGTTATTTTCTTAAAATAGAGTCTTTGGAAAGATTTTACTCTTCCTTTAATTAGAAAATAATTCTTTGGAAGGATTCCACTGCTCATTTCCTTAAATTGAATCCTTTAGCAAGATTCTATTGGTCATAAAGGTCAAAACTGGTTAGAATTCATGCAGATAGAACTCCAAGTTGAAAGGTGGAATTATGCATATAAACCCCTCAGAGGACTAAATATAAGAAATATTTTTAGTTCACAAACCTAAACATCACAATCATATTCAGGTCGTTCTAGTGAGTTTAAGAAACATTGTGAACGCTAATTTCTGTTTTAGAAAAAAGTGCAAATTTTCTTCGCAATATACAATGATGTACAATCCCAAAACAGAAAAAGATATTACAATGGAAAAACAGTCACTGTTTAAATACAAGTCGAGAAGATCAAATATAAAACGCTTAGCATCATTATTGATTCGAAAATTTCTTAGAATGTAATCCTTTTTATTAAGATTTTGATGCTAACTTCCTTAGAACAGAACCGTTTGTAAAGATTTCATTGGTCATTTCCTTAGAAGAGAAACCTTTGGAATTATTCTACTATTCCATTCCTTAAAAAGAATCGTTTGGAAAGATTCTACTGTTTTTTTTCCTTAAAAACGAATCCTTTAAAAGGATTCTGTCGGTCCTTTTCTTAGAACAGAATCCTTTAGTAAGATTCTCGTGGTCATTTCCTGAGATTAGAATCATTTGGAAAGATTATATTGTTCCTTCCTTAGAATAGAATCCTTTGAAATTATTCTACTGCTCCTTTTTTGTAAGTGAATCCTTTGGAAATATTTTATTGGTCACGAAGGTCAAACCTGGTTAGAATTCATACAGGAAAGACTCCAGGTTGCAAGGTGGGATTATGCATGTAAACTCCTCCGAAGTTTAGATGCGTAAATAGTACTTTTTACTTTCAGTTCACAAACTGAAAAATTCCACTCATACTCGTTTTGTTCTATTGAATTTAGGAAATATTGCGAGAACCAATTTCTGTTTTATTAAAAAGAGTGCAAATTTCCTTCACCACTATAAACACTACGCAAATTTCCTTCATACTTCCTACAATAATGTAAAATCCCAAAACAGAAAGAGAACTTACAATGATCATTCACGGTTTAAATACAAATCGAGAAGATCAAATATAAAATGCTTAGCATCATTATGAATCGGAAAAAAACTCAAAGGAAGTCATTATAATCAAAATGTTTCGATTATAAAAATTACATACGCGCATTTAATTAGTTGGATGTTATTAATTTTCTCCACTATCCATAAAATTAAATAATTTAATGTATCACAATATTAAATTAAATTGAAACAAAATTTTTCATGCACACCGCAAGTAACATTTTGCTCGTTTAATCGAGACACACTTATTTTTAAATTATTGTTTTCTAGTATACTTAGAGATTACATTATTTTTACAATCTTAATTTGTTTTTTCTAGAACTCATTGAGATTTCCATCACTTTTAGTATGTTCTTAATAGAATACTATATGAGATGTATTCGTGTTTTGTATTTATATTAATGCCTTAGTAACGAGTCCAACGTTTTTCATGGAGTCTCTTCCCATTTTCTATGTTTATTTAATTTGGCTTTTAATTGTTTTTTGATATAATTCGCAATCACCACAATTGAGAAGACTTGCGTTCATTCTTATATTTACTGCAAACGTACTTAGTTTATTTTATAACTTTTTAATCATTGTTTGAAATTTGTATCATCGATCACAATACTGGGCGACTGGAAATTCCCAACCTAAATTTTAACCGTCAGAGGGGTTCACACGCTTAATTCCACCTTACAAACTGCAGTCTTCTCTGTTGACTTCTAAACAATTTTGACCTTCTTGACCAATAGGCATTGATTTTACTCCACAAACACGCTTATGACTAAATAACCACATCTATTAGGTGAAAAAATCCATGGATTCTTTTAAGCTTTGAAAGATTCTATTGGTCCTTTCCTTGGAATCCCTTGGAGAGAGTGTATTTTTCCTTTCCCCAATTCTTTGGTAGGTAGGTAATTAATTAATGTCGCAGTGGAGAAACACAACGAGCTATTGGTGACGGTCCGGGATCAATTCCCAAGAAAAAGATCCGAGGACAACACCACGTAATTTTGAACCATTGTTAGATGATGACTTAATCCTTTGGAAAAGTCTTTGATCCTTTCCTTAGAATAGAATCCTTTATTAAGATTATATTTGTCATTTCCTTAGAATATAATCCTTTAGTAAGATTCTAATGCTCCTATCCTTAGAATATAATCCTTAGGCAGGATTCTATTGCTATCCATTGGAACTATTCTATCACTTCTTTCCTTAGAATAAAATCATTTCGATTTAATGTATTTCTTCTTTCCTTAGAATAAAATCATTTCAATTTAGTGTATTTCTTCTTTCCTTAGAATAAAATCATTTGTAATAATTCTACTGCTCTCCTTTCCTTAGAATATAATCCTTTGGAATTATTCTATTTCTTCTTTCTTTTTATATAATCCTTTGAAAATATTCTATGGATCAAGAAGTTTAAAATTGGTTAGAAGTCATGCAGGGAAGACAGCAGGTTGCCAGGTGGAATCTCGCATGTGAACTCCTCAGAAGGTTACTTCACTCTTATCCAAAATTTATATTTATGTCTATGCTTAAAACAATAATTAGATAATGATCTTGAATGGCCAAAAGATTGATTAAATTTTTTCACACACCAGCGTTAACATATTCTAAATTGCACATTTTTCTTTCCCATGAAATTCCTTTTATGCTCATATTAAAAATCAAGAAAAACAAAAAACAAATTTTATAATACTTCCCCAAGCTGGAACCTAAACATGCCCAGATTAATATCTTGTCAGGGAAATTTTTTTTCATTCTGGATAAACAAAAATTTAACGGTACGAAAATTATTTTTCTCGCTTCAAACGCCAAAACTTTTTACTTTTTCTTACTTAAAGATGAACTAAGTAATTGAATGCATAATGAAATCCTGAACATACGTGATCACTGAGCGCAGGACACGATATTGACTATTATTAATGACATCATCCATCTTCGGACGGACAGCTTACTCATTTCAAACTGTCACATAATTTGTTTTGGGAATTATCCTCGGATGATGTTAACTTTATCAGCACTCAGACTCCCGGAAGCCATTTTGAGTGTTTTTTGTTTAAAAGCTCGCACGGGGATCGCAACTAATTGATGTCTAAAAAGCAGTCTAGAAGAATTCCGAGTTTGAAGTTTTTAAATAGTTTATATTTAATTAGCTTAATAAAATCTTACTTGCCCTGGCTGTGAAAATGAGACGTCTGTTGATTTATGGAAATTCTTTGAAGTTTTTCAGAGTGAAATAGAATTCTCTGTCGATCGTAAAATAACAGAACTGCAAAAGATTTAGTCCTATGCAAGTCAGAGGTACAAGATTCAGGCTTACACACACACTAGTCAGTGATATTTGTCTTTTTTAAATTATGTTCTCTGATTTATCACATGCTCTTCGAAGTTTTTCCCATTGTCTAAATAGAATTCTCTCTATATCTCGTTTTAAAATTACAGAATATAAAAGATTCAGGCCTATACAAGTCAATGGTATTGGAAAATTGCGTTTTCGTATTTATCATATTCTGAAATTTTCCCCATTGATTAAATGGAATTGTTTCTACCTCTCAAGTTAAAATTACAGAATGTAAAGGATTCAGGCTTATACACACTAGTCAGTGATATTTGTCTTCAGAAAATTATGTTGTCTGATTTATAACATACTCTCTTCGAAGTTTTTTCCATTGACTAAATATAATTCTCTCTATACCTTGTTTTAAAATTACAAAATATAAAAGATTCAGGCCTATACAAGTGAATGGTATTTTTTGGAAAAGTGCGTTTTCGTATTTATCACATACTCTTTGGATTTTTCCTCATTGATTAAACGGAATTGCTTCTATCTCTCAAGTTAAAATTATAGAATATAAAAGATTCAGGCCTATACAAGTGAATGGTATTATTTGGAAAAGTGCGTTTCGTATTTATCACATACTCTTTGGAGTTTTCCTCATTGATTAAACAGAATTGCTTCTATCTCTCAAGTTAAAATTACAGAATGTAAAAGTTTCAGGCTTGTACACACTAGTCAGAGGTATTTGTCTTCAGAAAATTGTGTTGTCTGATTTATCAAAGATTCTTTGAGGTTGGTAGTTGAATTAACGTCACAATGGAGCAACACAACGGGCTATTGGCGACAATTCGGGATCACATCACTCCCGAAGAGAAAGATCCCAGGGCAACACCTCGCAATTTCGAACCTCGGTCAGATGACGAGGACTACATCTGAGCTAGCACCCTATTCTGCAAACTTCCACATGAATCCGTAGTTCAAAATTACGAAGTGTCCTCGAATCTTTCCCTTCGGGGTTGATCCCAGATTGGCGCCAATAGCCCGTTATGTTTCTTCAGTGCGACGTTAATTCAACTACCAACCCACTTATTCACTTAAAATAGAGGTCATAACAACACTCTTTGGAACATCTGTTTCTGGACAACACCTCGTAATTTTAAACCACGGTCAGAGAAGAGGCCACACCTAAGCTGATACCACACTCTCCAAATTTCCACACCACCCCAACGGGAGGATATTTGAGGCCACTACAGATTTAACGTGCGCCAGGCCCCGTGTACTCTTCGGTCTTTGATTGAATCGAGTTTCGAACTCGCAACCCCCTTGACTCCGGTTGCTAATCTGCTATTCTTCCAACCGTGCTGCAGCTGTCCATATATTCTTTGAAGTTTTCCATAGACGAAAATATTTCTCTCTACATCTCATGTTATAATTACAGGATATAAAACATTCAGGCCTATTACAGGCAATATTAAAAAAGAATAGGTGATGTTTGTCTTCATGAAATTGTATGGCCTGATATTTCCACATTCCTTGAAGCGTTTTCATAATTATCTCTATCTGAAAAATGATTCCAAAAATTTCAACTTTACAGGAGAAGAAAAAGAGATACAAAACACTGTAAGTCTGACACTCGTATAATTCCTGGTGACAATATATTTTCAGTGTTAATTAACCCTTTGTAGGTTAAACCTGAAGATTTCATAACATCAGTTTGTAATTCAATCAATTAGTCAATCATTTATCATAAAAATCACTGGACTTTGTTGAATTTTCCAGGGTTTATGCAATAGAAAAATCATTAAGGAATCTTTAAAACTAAACTCCAACTTCAAACAAACTGCTTGGAACCCACTTTTAAAAACTCGACCTACGGTTTGACTTGGGACAAAATAGAAACCACTGGCAGAGTTACTTCTTAATCCTCGAAATATTTTGACGAGATATCTCGTCCAAGATCTGGTCAATTTTGCTAAAGACGATCTATCCCGTCGAAAAAAGCCACAAAAGGGAATGAAGGTCCAAGTAGGAAAAGCAATTTATTCCTTGCCTGGACTAGTGATAGTTTGGAACAGGTTTCTTTACCTGAAGCTAGCCACTATATGTCAGTTTCCAACGCGAAGATAAACCTCCAGAAGGGTAAAAAGAGTACGAAGTATTGTAAAAATAAAAACATTACAAAGTTTCTGAATTGTTTCAATGGTAAGGATATTATATTTTATTACTCTGGTCACAACGGCAACTTGAACGTTCAGTGATTCGGGATGATTGAGTATTGTAAGGACTGTGTTATTGAACTCATTAGTCTATACCTCGCAGAATCTCATCAGGACTATCCTTACACTTCTTGGATGGACGAATAGCTATCCAGGGAGCTCGAATCTAGGTAAAGATGAACAAGCTCGAGCTCTAGTTCATGTTTATCTGGACTCATTTGGATTTCCCCTTTACACGTTTTCTTCTGTACTGAATATCTAGTGACTTGTTCATATGCTCTACTTCCCGATTTGCCAAAAGGAAATACGCAAAAGTATCTACACAATACCGTCCTAATCTCATTTTGTATTTGAGTTTTTGGACTCATTCGAGTTTTCCCCTTTACCCTTGAAAAGTAAACAAATTTAACATATACCTCCTGGTGGTTGTCTCGACGCGGTATCTTGTCAAAAACAAAACTAGCCAGATATTGATGGACGAGATATCTCGTTATTAGAAGAAAACTGGTCAGATCTTGATCTTGTCATCATAAAAAAGACAATATCTATCTATATCTTACCATTAGCAAACATTTCCATATCTTGGTGGACGAGATACCTCGTCGTAACCACTTGCAGGGTTAACATCAGCATATCCTGCATTCTAGAAATAAATATTCTAATATACTAGCTACTAACAACTCCAAAGTAGTGATTAATTTAAAAACAAAATTGTTGTAAACGTAACATTCAACGTCCAATGGTATGAATAATGTTTGTATACCACAAGTTGGGATCGAAAATATGGAAATTTAACCCTCTGACGGATTCACACGCACAATTCCACCTTAAGACCTAGTCTTCCCCGAATGACTACTAACCAATTTTGACCTTGTCAAAAAAAATTCCAAAGGATTCTTTTCTAAGGAAATGACTAACAAAATCTTTCCAAAGGATTTTATTCTAAGGAATTATCAATATATATAGAGTATCTTTCCAACGGTTCTTTCCTAATTAAAAGATGAATAAAATCTTTCCAAAGAACTCTATTCAAAGAAAATAACCAACATAATCTTTCCAACGAATTTTCTTCTATGGAAATGTGTGTGTGTGACCAACATAATATTTTCAAAGATTAAATAATCCATTTATTCGTTCAACCAATAGGTGTAGTTATTTAGTCATTAAACGTAATATGTTGTAAAAACAATGCTACACAACTCAGAAATCTCGTGACGTTCAGAAGATTAAATCTCCTAGTGGTTTCGACGAGATATCTCGTCCATCAAGATCTGACCAATTTTCTAATGACGAGATATCTCGCCATCAAGCCGACTTTTTTATGATGACGAGATCAAGATCTAGTTAGTTTTCATCTAATGACGAGATATTTCGTTGACCAAGATCTGGTCAATTTTGCTAATGACTGCGTTTTTAATGAGATACCACGTCGAGACAACCATCAGGAGGGATAATACATGAAAATAATAAGTTTATACAATTCAATAGACTAAAATGTCATGCGCACTGAAAAGTACACATGAAATAGAACCTTTTACAGACGCAATTTCACAAAAACCTTATCCAGCACTAAAAAAACTGCAAATCAAATATTTTCCGTTTCAATTTGCTAAATGGCCCACTTACACTAAATCTCTACTAGGTATAATTTCCAGGATATATTTTCAGCCTTTAAGAAAGAACCTTCATCTCCTTAATAAATCTTCCGAATAAACGCTTCAGACGGCTCCTCAGAAAATAAATCAAATTCCCTGATACATTCTAGGTTTGCTTAGTAACTTAAAGCTCATTTCACGATTATCTGGAAACATTTAAATAAATGGCATGTTCCAAGCGCTCCTGATGAACCGCTGTCTTTATTAACAACCGAATTCAAGTTGGGACACTGAGCTATAGGATTATTTTCTAATTAAATGACCAATAAAATCTTTCCAAAGCACTCTTTCCTAAGAAAATAACCAACACAATATTTTCAACAGATTCTACTGTATGAAAATTACCAACAGAATCTTTCCAAAGGATTTTGATGAAGTGAAAGGACCAAAATTATCTTTCTAAAGAATTTCATTCTAAGTAAAGGATCAATATATTATCTTTCCAACAGATTCTTTTCTAATTAAAGAACCAATAGAATCTGTCGGAAGAATTCCATTCTAAGGAAAAGACAAATATAAAATTTCCAAAGGATAAAAGAATCCATTTATTCTTTCAACCAATAGTTGTGATTATGTAGTCATTAAGCGCGTTGTGTCGGTTCAACTCGGTTCACAAGCATAATTCCACTTTCTAACCTGCAGTCTTCCCTGAATGACTTTTAACCAATTTTGAACTCCTTGACAACAGAAGAGACAACAGAGAGAGAAACCTTCTAAAGGATTCTATTCTAAGGAAAGGACCAATAGTATCTTTCCAAAGGATTCTTTTCTATTTTAAGGACCAATAAAATCTTTCTAAAGGACTATTCAAAGAAAATAACCAACAGAGAGAGAATCTTTTCAACGAATTCTATACTATGGAAATGACCAACGGAATCTTTCCAAAGGATTCTGTTCTAAGTAAAGTACCAAAAGCACACACATCTTTTCAAAGGATTTTATACTAAGTATCTTTCCATCGGATTCTTTTCTAATTAAAGTACCAAAAGAATCTGTAAGCAGAAACTATTCACATTAAAGAACTAACATAATAGTTGCAAAGTTTAAAAGAATAGCTCGTTGTAATGCTCCAGTACGACGTTAATTAAAATACCTACCTACCTACATACCTACCAAAGGTTAAAATAATCCATTTATTCTTTCAACTAATAGGTGTAGTTATTTAGTCATTAAGCATGTGTAGCAAAACAATACTATACAGCTAGGAAATCTCGTGACACTCAGAAGGTTAAACGCGTGAAAATAATAAGTTTATACTACTTCCATAGATTAAAATGTGCACACTCTAAAGTTCAATACATTTGACAAACGCAATCTCACAGAAAATTTATCTAGCACTAAAAAACTGCAAATCAAATATGTATCCGTTTCAATTTGCCAAATGGTCCACTTACACTAAATCTCTACTAGGTGTAATTTCCAGAATATTCTGTCAGCCCTTCAGAAAGAACCTTCATCTCCCTTAATAAATCTTCCTCCCAAATAAACGCTTCAGACGGCTCCCCTTACAGCTCCTCAGAAAATTAATCAAATGCCCTGATACATTCTAGGTTTGCTTAGTAACTTAAAGCACTCTTCCCGATTATCTGGAAACATTTAAATAAATGGTATTACTCCAAGCACTGATGATGATCCGCTGTCTTTATTAACAAGCGAATTCCAGTTGGGACACTCTGAGCTAATAGCAGACGTTTTCTCCGTGTCAACATAGAAAAAGTCCCCTAATAATCCAATTTTTAATATTTCCTTAATTATCCGTTACCGAAGTGGAAAGGAATAAAATCAATTTCTACCGACGTGGAAAGAAGATTATCCCTGATTAAGAATTGTTTACTTTGTGCTTTTGTTGATTACCTTCCAAAAGTAGCGACTACTTATCTGAGGATTGTTTAACCGTCTGAGCCTCTCGAGATTTCAGAGTTGGGTAGTGATGCTTTTATACGACAACACGGTTAATGACGAAATAATCACATCTTTCTGAAGAATCTAAGAATTATTTCAACATCTTCAAAGATTCTATTGGTCTTTTCCTTACAACATAACCTTTCTTCGCTCATAATCCTTTGGAATGGTTATATTTCTCATTTCCTTAGAATAGAATTCATTCGAAAAAATTTATTAACTCATTCTGTATACTGGAATAATTCTATTCAAATATTCTTTGGAATAATTCTATTCTAATATTCTTTGGAATAATTCTATTTCTAACTTCCTTAAAATAGAGTCTATTGCTTTATTCCTTAATCTATTGCTTTATTCCTTAAATATAATCCTTTGGAAAGATTATATTGTTCATTTCCTTATAATAGAATCATTTGGAAAGATTCTATACTGGTTCATTGTGTAGAATAGAATTCTTTGGAAGGATTCTATTGCGCGTGTCCTTAAAATATAATCCTTTTGAAAGATTATATTGCTCGTTACTTTAGAGCAAAATTCTTTGAAAAGATTGCATTGTTCATTTCTTTGAAATAGAATCCTTTGGAAAGATTGTATTGCATAGGAATTATGCTTCCGTAGAATAAAAATTATGTTGAATTCACGTCACAGTGAATCAACACAACGGGCTATCGGGGACGGTCCGGGATCAATCCCAAAGGGAAAGATCCGAGGGCAACACCTCGCAATTTAGAACCATGGTCAAATGACGAGGTCAACACCTGACTCTCCAAACTTCCACACCACGCCAATCTAGTGAGAAGAATCAGAAAGTACCTTGAGAGTATGAAGTTGAACTAGGGAGTTTTCGTGTAGACCTGGTGTTAAATAAATCTGTGACCTGATATTTCCTATAAATACTTTTTATAAGTATATGTTAAGTTCTGTAAAAAATAAATAAAACGTGTGTTTCACCATTCATTTGGATTTCTTCGATAATTAGAGAACCACCCCACCGACCTGAGCACTATAGGCCCCTAGAGTTGGTGCCCGAAATACAATTACTTTCCCAAATTATCCAATACCAAACGAGGAACTATCTCCACTGCAGTCTCTACATTTCCCCATCTCGTGTGTCTTGAATGTAGTGGTGTGTAAGTTTGGAGAGCTTGGTGTCAACTCAGGTGTTGACACCCCGTCATCTGACCTCGGTTCAAAATTACGAGGTGTTGTCCTCGGATCTTTGAGTACATTTGATGCCACGATAGATTTAACGTGCGCCAGCCCTTGCCGAGTTTCGTTGAAAAGATGTGTTTAGTTGAAGCTACTAGTTCGATTATTCATAGGAATATAGCCGCGATCAGATGAATTTTGAACCACGTCAGATGATGAGGTCAGCACTTGAACTGGCACTCCACAAACTTCCGCCAACGTGAGGACATTGGAATCCATGACAGATTTAGAGGACACCCGCCCCCACCTAGTTTAGTTAAGAGGGATTGTTCTGTTGAAACTACTTGTTTGATTATTCATGATTATATTTTAATATTTACACCTTCCGTTTCAGGGTGGGCCTTCCATAAAATCATTTGAAGAATCTTGGACCCCATAGTGTCTGGCGCCACCTAGTTTGGATTAAGTGTAAGCTTCCGGATGACGCAATCTAGTGGTAGGTAGATGAATTAACGTCACACACGATCAACACACCGGGCTATTGCCGATGGTCCAGGATCAATCCCAAAGGAAAAGATAGAGAACAACAACACGTAATTTTGAACCACGGTCAGATGACGAGGATAACATCTGAGTTATAGCACTCCTCTCTTCAAATTTCCATTCCCTCGGTGGCACATCATCTTTAGGGGTATACAGACTTCAAGAGCCCGAGGTACCCTAGTGATCTATTCTTTTCCCTTGGGGCTTACTGCCAAGGTTGCCAAACCAGGACGGACCAGGATGCCAAAGCTATCTTTCTCTTCTTTCTCTTCTCTATCCTTTCTTTTCGTAATTAATCGGAGGGTTGCGAGTTCGAATCCAATCAAAGACCGTCGTGTACACGGGGTCTGGTGCACGTTAAATCTGCGGTGACCTCAAATGCCCTCACGTTGGCGTAGTGTGGAATTTTGCAGAGTGAGGTGCCAGATCAGGCGTGACCTCGTCATCTGACCGTGGTTCAAAATTACGTGGTGTTCTCCTCGGGGGTTTCCTTTCGGGGTTGATCACGAACCTTCGCCAATAGCCCATTGTGTGGCTCCAGTGCGACGTTAACTAAAATACGTGCTTACCTACCTATCCTTTAACAATTGCTTGACATTGTTTTGTGTTTGGGGCAGTTTGCCAAATATGGTCCTTGCGACATAAAACTCAAAAACAGTCAAACTTCCACACCGCGCCAACACGCAATCGAGTGAAAATAATCAGAAGGTACTTTGAGAGAGTACAGAAGTTGAAAGCCTGGGGAGGTCTCATGTAGACTTGGCATTAAATAAACCTGCGAACCGATTTTCCTATATATACTTTTAAAGTATGTGTTAAGTTCTGTCGTCACACATCAATAAAACGTGTTTCACCATTCATCTGAATTACTTGGATAATTAGAGAACCACACCACTGACCACAGGCCTCTAGAGTTAACCCGTGAATACAATTACCTTCCCAAATTATCCACCACCAAACAAGGAACTATCTCACTGTTGAATCTACACTTGCCCATCCCGTGTATTTCGAATGTAGTGGTAGACAGACACTGACGACACATTGAAGCCGTCACTCATTTATTTTATGTGTTTGCTCTTAATTCACCGTAAACACGCACTTAGATCCTCATATACTACTTTATTACACACTCAAAAATCTCCGTATGGCACGAATTAGGTTGTGAACACTACTAACATAAAAATTAATTATACATAGTTGTCAAAGAATAAAATGGTGTGAAGACAATTTTTGCACGCAACTTCGGACACTTTCTTTGAATTTTTGGTTAAAGGGTGTGTCCCTCAAGCACTCACTCAACACTTTTTCGTTCCTAGAGTAACATTTAAGAGCCCTCTTTCTCAATTTGATACATTTAGGCCTTGAAAAACTTAGTTTATGAATATTTAGTAAATTTAATCCTCCAAAGGTTCACACGCATAATTCCACTTTACAACTGTTTTCCCTGCATGACTTCTATGACCAACAGAATATTTCCAAAGGATTCTGTTTGTCATTTTTCCTATCTTTCCAAAAGATTGGAAAAATGACCAACTTAAAATAAAATCCTTTTTATTCCAAGGAAAGGAGCAATTAAATCTTTCCAAAACATTCTATATTCAGGAAAGCAACAATATAATCAATCCAGAGGGTTCTATTCCAAGGAAAGGAGAAATTAAATCTTTCAAAAGGTTTCTATTCTAAAGGAAATACCATAGTATCTTTTCGAAGATTTCTTTTCTTATTTAAAACACTATTTCGTTCCTAGAGTAACATTTAAGCGTTCTCTTTCTCAATTTGATACATTCAGGCTTTGAAAAACTTAGTTTATGAATATTTAGTAAATTTAATCCTCCAAATGGTTCACACACATAATTCCACTTACAACTGTTTTCCCTGCATGACTTCGATACAGTTTTGACCTTATAGACAAATATAACCTTTCCAAAGAATTCTTTTCTAAGGAAATGACAAACAGAATATTTCCAAATATTCTATTTTAAGGATATGACCAACAAAATCAATTCAAAAGATTATATTTTGAGGAAATGAGTAATAAAATCTTTCCAAAGAATTCTATTCTAAGGAAAGGGCCAGAAGTATCGTTTCGAAAGGTTATTTTCTGATTTAAGGACCAATAGAATCAGTTCAAAGAATCATGTTCTAAAGAAAGGATCAATGTATTTCCAAAGGTTTAAAAATCCATGAATTCTTTTCAACCAGTATTCATGGATTCTTTCAACCAGTAGATGTGGTTATTTATCCATTAAGTATGTTGTGGGTTGAAAACAAACTGCACTACTATAAACCTCGTGACGCTCAGAGGGTTAAAAAATTAGAATAAAAAATGCAAAACATCTTTATTCTGTGATTATTTTGAAAATTTTAAAATTTAGAATAAAACAATGCAAAATACCTTTGCAGTCTGAGTATTTAGTAAATTTAGAATCAAACAATGCAAAACAGTTATACAGTCTAAGTATTTAGTAAACATGAAATTTGGTATCAAACAATACAAAACAGCTCTACAGTCTGTATTTAATAAATTTAGAATCAAAAACTGCAACAATTTTAAACTGAGAATTTAGTACACTAAATTTAAAATCCAACAATGCAAAACAACTTTAGTTTGAGTATTTAATACATTTAAAATTTAGAATCAAATAATGTAAAACAGTTTTATATAGTACATTTTCACATATGCCAAATTTAAAAGTAGGATAAAAGCTTGATTTATGAAAATTCAAGTTAAGTTAAATTTAACTCGTACATATCCCCCAATAGAAGGTATATTATTTATATTCGTCTATGTTAAAGCTATAGAAGTTATAGGAAGGTAGGTAGATATTTAATTAGTCACACTGGAGTAACACAGTTAAATAAAATACCAACCGAGGACAACACTACGTAATTTTGAATCACGGTCAGATGACGAGATCACACCTGCGCTGGCACCCCATTCTCCAAACTTCCACACCACACCAACGTGAGGACATTCGACTCCCTTCTACACGACGGTCTTTGCTTGGATTCGAACTCGCAACCCTCCGGTTTCTAATCCGTTACTCTTCCAACCGGGCTACGGCGGCCCCATAGAAGTCATAGAAAATGGATGACCTTAACAACTAAACATGACGAAATCGTTTTAATTTCAAATGCAATTATTCATTATTTAGTCACACTGGATCTGTTTCAGATACATGACGTTTAACCTGAATTTATTATTCATTTTAATTTGTTTTGTATTCAAACATTTTTAAAATGTATGTATATTTTCTCAAGAACTGGAAAAGACCATCATCCCTCTTCGAGTCGGTTTTACACATGTTTTTAACCCTCCTGATGGTTGTCTCGTCTTGATCGGTCATATCTTGGTAGACAAGGTATCTCGTCGAAACCACAAGGAGGGTTGAAACCCTCCTTGTGGTATTTAGTGACCACTAAAAAAGTAGATTTCGTTGAATGACCGATACGAAATACTACAAAGGCATTCTCGTAAATTTTACATCCCAACGATAGATAGACTTGAAACTCGTTTCGAGGTCCAAGAATGTTTACTGCTCTGCCCTATTTAGTAACCCATTTAACGCACCAAAATGTTAAACTTTTATAAATTTAAGGATCTGTTCAGCTCAATATTATATTATATTTCCTGTAACATTTCGTAGGTACGTTGATTTCTGTGTTTCGAGAAAGAGGATACAAATATAAATAATTTATGTTGAAAGGCATAGTTTTAATATCTGACCTATTCAAAAAGCCCGTTCATTGATTGAATTATGCCCGATTGTGTTAAGATGGGTTTAAAAGTGCGTTAGTAATAGCATTAAATCAAAATAAATGTCTGAATTCGTAAATTCTCACTCGGCTAAAATGTTTCCTTGTTAAGTTTTAATGTTTCCTTATTTCTGAAATAAATGGAATTAATAATAACATGGAACCATTTCAAGAGCACATTCATTGATTGACTAATGCCCAAATGTGTTAACATGGGTTTCAAATTACGTTAGTAATAGCGTTGAATCCAAGCAGTTGCCTGAATTCATAAATTCTTACACTCGGCTAAAAATGTTTCCTTGTTAAGTCAGTATCTTTATTTCTGAAATAAATCAAATTAATTTTAACATGGGACCATTTGAATACCACGTTCAGTAATTGACTAATGCCCGAGTGTGTTTAACATGGGTTTCAGATTATATTATTTACAGCAAAAACAAAGGTTGCCTGAATTCGTAAATTCTCACTCGGTCTAAAATGTTTCCTTGTAAAGTCATTTAGAAATTAATTAAATGAATACTAACGTTGAACCAATTTAAGAGCACACACATTGATTAACTAATTAGTGCTTTTAATTTTTAAAACTCAATCTTCCTTTTCAATTTTGAGTCAAATGTAATTCTAAATTTTATACACATTTAAATGTAAGTTATTGTGAGTTTTTGTTTTCATGTTTTAATGTGTGTTTTGACTTTCTGATGTAGGAAAAAGTCATTCATACAGTAATATGACCAATACAAACATACGTTTTATGAATGGAAAATTATACAAGGTCTAAATGAAATTTATATTTGTATACCTGTTTAATTTGTGTATTTTTGATCAAGGGGAAACAGTATTTTTAAATGCTATATAATCGGCTTAGGTAATAACTCATTAGCTCACAAAAGTTTTTCTGTACAGTTCTTTCTCGTCATCTGACCATGGTTCAAATTTATGTGGTGTTGTCCTCGGTTCTTTCCCTTTGGGTTTGATCCCGGACTGTCGCCAATAGCTCATTGTGTTGCTCCAGTGCGACGTTAATTAAAATACCCACCTGTACAAATCTTTAGGCTTAGGTATTAGGTCAAAAAATAAGTTATGAACCTTTTGATAATGTTATATATCTTAACAAGAGTACAATGTATTTCTCCTTCATAAAAATAAGAATTTAGTGTTTCCAAAAAATGTCAACATGTTACTGCTCTAAGTCGACGCAAATTTGTAAAAACCAGCACAATTTGCAGTTTATATTATTTAAACCAGCACAATTGCAGTTTTTTAAGAAACTCGTTTTCGATGTATTCTCTCTAAATTTAGGACTTTGATAGCATGGATGTTATATTAAAAAATTGTTTTTATTATTCGATCATTTAAATGTTTATGTTTACAGAACAAAGATATAAGAACAAATTTTAACCAAATGTTATCTTTATAGTTTTATGGTCCCCACAAGATATCTCAAAAACTAATCTACTCTACAATTATGAAATTCTGCACACTTTTCTTCTAGGACCCAATATCTGTAACATAATTTATGATTATAATGAATTTTAATGATATTATTTACACAATTATTTGAGTTATGAATTTAAAAGCATTGAAATATCTCATTATTGTATGCATCAGGATCTGATGGTAAAGAAATATAGATATTTCATGCTAATATATTATGAGATTAATTCATTTGAGCAGATTATGTACTGAAATTAAAACTAAAAAAATAATCTAATAAGATGTGCATTATAATTTAAGTTATCTTGTAGTCCGTAATACTTTTAAATTAGCATTCTGGCAAAATTCGATCATCTAATGTTCATAAACACAAAAATCATTTTTAAATACAATTTTCATTTGATAAGTCCCAAATTTGAAAAAATTCCACTGAAAAATAATTTTTTATGGGATTTTGAAACTTCTCCCCGCAAAAAAATATAGCATTCACAAAAAATAAAGCATTCAAAAACCCGTTAACCTTAATTTGGTGTGAAATATCTTACTTGGGAAACAAAATTAGGTTTTCAAATATAACATGCTACTCAAATTTCAAGCGACACATTAATTTTTCTGCTATTGTCTCTAGGTAGGTAGGTATTTTAATTAGAGTCACACTGGAACAATACAACGGGCTATTCTACTGTCTCTAGAGTTTCTGTCATAGTACTACAGAATATATGGACTACACGTGCATATCTATCAACAACGCACGTCACTGCGTCCTTCATTTATCATTGGTTACTATGAGCATGATTTACTGTCCTTCGCAATATTCCACAACGGGGGTTTTCATGGAGAATGCATACACAGTTGGTTTGTATTCTGTGAAGCACTGGGTTAATGCATTTACTGGGAACAGAAACTCAATCAAAACTTCCTGACCTATTTCTTATGCATCAATATAAGGAACGTATACGAAAGGGGGCTTGGGGTCAAGGGCACCCCAATGAATATTATTGATGTCCCAAAGTAAATGTTAACGTTTGATTGAAGGGACAGTGGATTTTCAAAATCACCAAAATCGATCATTTAATTTTAGTGTTGAAAATTAATTGATATCGAACTCTAGTAATATCGAAATATATGGCAAAAAGAATTTTTTTCGAACGTGGGCAGTGGTGGCCAGGTTGAAAGGGTAGCGGATTAGCGACCGAAGGTTTGAGAGTTCGAAACTCGCACCAACCAAAAGGCCACACAGCTTAACAATTTTGCACCAAACTTTATAAACAGTCTTTTTTGTCGAAAAAGTCACTGAAAATTTTATAACAATAGGATAATAACTTCAAAAGTCTTTTTTGAAAATCCTGTGTCTCCTTAATTGATGTAAATCGAAGTTTTAAGTACCCTTTAAGAATTAAGCTTTAAGTAATAAGAAAAATACTGAAGCTAATTTAACAGCCCCCTCATGCTCAATCTGAAATATTTTAAATGCTAAAAAACAATCGAAAATGCATACTGAAGCTAACTTGATCTCTGAATCCCACTGAACGAACCCCAATTTGTTTTGTTAACAATCCTCCTTGTGATCCAAATCTACACAAAATTGTGTCCTGCTATAAAAAGTAATACCCTTTCCCCCTTTCAGAAAAAATATCCTTCATTCTTTCCCTAAATCCCAAAAGATTTCGAGATGATGAGATGTAATTACTACCCTATGAAGAAATGCAGTCATCTCTGTGAAACGAGAAAAAAAGTATGAGCTTAGTTGGGATAATAAAGCTTCTTTTGCAGCGGCAATCAGTATTGTCGCGAGATTTCTAGCAATATCTTCATTTATTTACAATACACCTAAAAGACAACTGTGATTGCCAAAACTCTTAATAATGCAATTTTAAACTTTCAAGATTTGATTGGGGAAAAACACAAATCAAAACTTTTTCCTTTTTACAAAGCCTCCGAATTTTAAATTCGATATAGTCCTTTGTCTTTGATATTGCATCATACGCAGCCGTGGTTCAGTAGGTTTACCCAATGCGCTAGCAACCTGCGAGGTGTAGGTGGCGTAGGTTCGATTCTTTTCTGTATGAATAATTTAAAAATGCTTCTAGAAAGACTATCGGTTTCCGTTGAGTAAAATCCTTTAGAAGTATTCTATCGGTTTCCGTTGAATGTAATCATTGGAAGAATTCTATCGATTTCTGTTGAATGTAATCCTTTGGAAGGATTATATCGGTTTCTGTTGAATATAATCCTTTGGAAGGATTATATCGGTTTCTGTTGAATGTAATCCTTTGGAAAAATTCTATCGATTTCTGTTGAATGTAATCCTTTGGAAGGATTCTATCGGTTTCTGTTGAATGTAATCCTTTGGAAGGATTCTATCGGTTTCTGTTGAATGTAATTCTTTGGAAGTATTCTATCGGTTTCTGTTGAATGTAATCCTTTGGAAGGATTCTATCGGTTTCTGCTGAATATAATCCTTTGGAAGAATTCTATCGGTTTCTGTTGAATATAATCCTTTGGAAGAATTCTATCGGTTTCTGTTGAATGTAATCCTTTGGAAGGATTCTATCGATTTCTGCTGAATGTAATCTTTTGGAAGGATTCTATTCTAGTTTCCGTTGAATATAATCCTTTTTAAAGATTCTATTTGTCCTTTCTTTAGAATAGAATCCTTTGGTAGGATTATATTGGTTCTTGGAACAGAATCTTTTGGACACTTTCTATAGGTCCTTTCCTTGGAAAAGAATCCTTGGGTGGATTCTATACATCATTTCCTTACAGTAGAATCCTTTGGAAAGACGTTCAAAACTAGTTAGAAGTCATGCAAAAAAGATTGCAGGTTGCAAGGTTGAATTGCTTGTGAACTCTCAGATGGTTAAACTTACCATTGATAGAATTAAAAAAAATACTTTGCAATGCTATTCCATGCAGTCGCATTTGCCCCAAATGATGGTTCAAGTGCAAACCATGAACTATTTTCTTGTTTGCAATTGTGACAGCATTATAAGTAGGACAAGAGCATATCATTTCATTCTTGCCCTTCTTTGGTCTGCAAAACTTCCCTGGCGAAATTTAAGCTTTCTAGGGGTAAAGCTAATGTATAGGACTCCTTCAAGCATCTCCAGCAGGTGCAGACCTTACTTTAGCTCTCTGAGAGGTTCATACGTATTATCTCACCTTTTCAACCTGCAGTCTTCCCTGTACGACTTCTAAACAATTTTGACCTTCTTGACCAATAGAATCATTCCAAAGCATTCTATTCTAAAGAAAGTATCAATAGAATCTTTCCAAAGGACCATATTCTTCGGAAATGAGCAATGGAATCTTTCCAAAGGATCCACGGATTCTTTCACCCGATAGATGTGGTTATTTAGTTATTAAGTGTGTTGTGGGGTAAAAGCAATGCTACACTACTCGGAAATCGCGTGACTCTCAAAGGGTTAATCATAGACACGTTTTGTATTCAGAAGATTCACGTATTCCGCGATCACACGAGCTCCATTTCATATTACAGCTGTCTAAACTTAAAATTGCATTTTTACCGTTTTGTCAACAAAGGAAAATTTAAAAAAATAGTAAGCTAATCTGAAAAATATTTTACTTCTACAGATTATTGATTGAAAACTTGCAATACAAGGGTTATCACAAAAACGGCAAATTTTTATTATTTCGGATGCTGTCATTTCAAACTGACTTTTGGTAATCCATAATGTTGATGACATACGAGGTGTTTCGAACACCTAAGAAAACAATAGATTGGGGAGGTACAATCGGCGAGGCGAATTGTACAGTCGCGGAAGAAAACGAACCACCCCCTTTATTTTGATATTTCGAGCATCATTCATAGTTGAGACACCATTCAATAGGGAATAAGGTCCTCTACAAATCCAAATTCAAAGAAATGGCAAAAGGGGCCATCTTCATATCATAATTTGCACAAATAACAAAATTGTCAATGGAAACACCCTGTTTTAATGTCTTGATTGGATTCCGCATCGTTAAATTAGTCTAAGTATGAAATTTCATGACTTTACTATCTTTAAATCCGGAGATATTCAATGTTAAGTTTTCTTTCAATTTCTGGGATCATCTCCACATTGAAATTCACTATTCGTAGAACGCGATTAACTGTAGTTATAACTACCCGAATTTCAAATTTGCTTTTGGTTGCCCCCTAAAATCGCCAAAATGAGGAAAAATTAATGTAGCGCAAAAACTAACAATTGGAATGAGCTGAAATTTTGTATGGTCATATTAGAAGTCCTTCTGAATTGATTCCCATCAAAATATAGTAAGGTTCCAATCATAATTTTTTCAAACATTAATTTAATAATTATTATTGCATACCAAAAACTATTTTTAAAATAAAAATATTAGGTGGATTTTGTTTGGGTTGCTTAATAGTAACATGTTACAAAATATCAGCGCTATAGAAATATTATTTAGGAAGATATTCATAAAAGTCTGAGAAAATGATTTAACATTAGGAGCTCCAATCTTTCTGTACTCATGACTTCCAAACGGTAAGACCTAATGCCATGAAATTTGGTATCCGAAGTTAAATTTTGATATAGGTTCGAAATTGTGTATCAAAATAGGGGGTTTCCATTGGAAATTATGAAGCTGGTGCTCAATTTAATATTAAGACGGCCCCTTATGCAAATTTTATTCATTTGAATTTATAGAAGACGTTAGTTGCTGTCGAACGCCATCTTTGAATTTTCTTTACTATTAAAATTGCTCGAATGAAGAGGAGTGGTTCGGTTTTTTTCCCTTAACTGTACATCGCGGATGTTCGACCGCTTGACACGATTCGATGAGCAGCATAATTCAGTGTGACAGGACCAGTAAACACGTATTCACCCACCATTTCGAGCGACCCCAGTCGCGCTGCTCAAAACCCTTCGTCACCCACTAAAATCAGGATCTTGCAAACGGACAGGCTGACACGGAATAAATCCCGTCACAGACAAATTATTTCCCGTCTACACATCTACAACTCATTAATTATTTTCTCCACCCCAGGAGAAATGGGCCTCCGCATCAGAAACCCAACTAACCCCAACGGAAACCCAACCACAGAACATACTCAGATTTCAAATCCGAGATTTACGTCCAGTAACCATTAGTCGAAAGCCACATTTCCAACTCGGCCGTAACACGTGTCATTTTAAATGCGTTTTATTGGATGCAGAGGCCATCTGGCGACTCGGACATATGCAGTGGCGACAACTTGAGTAAATTATTGGGCGCCAAGTATAACCCAGTTGCTTCATACATCGTCGGCTTAGAGCAGAAACTCATTAACTGCAATTTTAGAGAAGCGCGTCTTCTGACACTAAATGCTTATTTTCATGATGATGATGAATACATTGTAAAACTGTAATCGGTTTGAACAAAAATATAACTCCACCAAAATGTTGAGAATTTTATTTTTGACCTAAACAATAATTGTTAGTCTTTAAACGCCTGAACTGTAAAATTTGCTTTTTTTGTCACTTAAAGAGTTTCTACTCTAAGCCAGCGATATTGTGTATTCGCTTTCAGAACTCTGTTAGCCATTTGAGAAATAGTTGTTCTCATCGGGTTGAGGTTTAACAGCCCGTACGTGTTAGATGTATCAGTTGTAACGAAGATCTATCCAAGGAAAGGAGTAATA
The DNA here is from genome assembly GCA_933210815.1 of Meta bourneti. Taxonomy (NCBI): domain Eukaryota; kingdom Metazoa; phylum Arthropoda; class Arachnida; order Araneae; family Tetragnathidae; genus Meta; species Meta bourneti. The sequence goes on from OW119934.1 coordinate 94,928,469, forward strand.
AAATCTTTCAAAAGGATTCCAAATCTAAGGAACAGAACAATAAATCTTTCCAAAGGATTCTATTCTTCTATTCTAAGAAATTAATAATAAAATCTTTCAAAAGGATTCTAAATCTAAGGGAAGGAGAAATAGTACATTTCCAAAGGATTACATTCGAAGGGAAGGAGTAATAGAATCTTTCCAAAGGACTATATTCAAAGGAAAGGACCAATATAATCTTTCCAAATGATTCTATTCTAACGAATTGATCGAATTTTCCCAAAGGATTATATTAAAAAAAAGGAAATGGCCTATGCAATCAGATAAGTGGCGACAATTTGAGTAATTATATGGGGCGCAAAGTATAACCCAGCTGCTTCATATATGTATGTTTGTTTTCATAACTGTTAGGTATTTGAGAACTAGCTGTTCTCATTGACTTGAGGTTTAACAACCAGTTACCAAACAAGGGCACTATGCGTAAGATACACTCATGTCCAAAATTATCTTTATATGCATAAAATCACGGATTTCTCAGAAACTGTGAACTATAATTTTATTAATTTGTGTGAAATGATACATAACATCATAACACATAAATACAAAGGAAAAATTTGAGGAGCACTGCATATGATATAAAACTGTAGCATGAAACAATAAAAATGGCATAATATGTGACAAGGAGAGTTCAGAGAAAAAAAGAATAACTCAGAAAAAATTAAGGTTTACGAATTTAATATGGAATGTGATCTCCCCTTTCGGGTACACACATATCATAACGTGTTTTAATGCTGGGAATAATATTGTTAACCACAATTTGGGAATTAAGTTCCACTCCTCCAGCAATGCGGTCTTCAGGGCATTTATATAACTAGGAGGAGGATGTCTCTGTGGCAACTGCTTTCCCAAGGTAGTCTCATAAGTTCTCAATCGGGTTCAGATCAGGAGATTTTGCTGGCCACGGTATTCGCTCAATGACTTCGCTTTCAAGGAATTCGTCAACGAGGTTTGCTTGATGTGGACGAGCTTTATCGTCCATAAATAAAAAGTCAGATCCATATGCACCTCTGAAAAGTCTTACATAAGTTTCTAAGACCTCATCCCGATATCTCTGGCCAGTCACAGATCCGCTGTTAAAAGCGTGTAGGGGCGTACGTCCATCGATCATTATTCCTCCCCATACCATCACACCTGCATTACCGAAACGGTCACATTCCATAATGTTCGAAGGAAGATTTCGCGTTCCTGACTCCCTCCAGATGTAAACACGTTTAGAATCAGATGTTAAACTAAACCTCGACTCTATCTACGCAATCTATTCTACACAATGGGGCAATAAAATCGTTTCAAAGGATACTATTCGACGGAAATGACCAATAGAATTTGAAAGAAAGAACCAATAGAGTATTTCTAAAGGTTGAAATAATCCATGGATTCTTAAAATAGATGTGGTTAATTAGTCATTTTAAGTGTGTTGTTGAGTAAAAGCAACAATGCACACAATTCACGTCTCTCAAAGGGTTCAATTCATTTATAAACCTGAGATTAACCTGTAAACAAGACAAATGAAAAGAGTGCGTGTTCGCGAAATTTAAAAGTTCAACCACGCCCGAATATTTGTCGTCTAACAATTAAAATGTAGCCAGATTTTCATGTGCAGAAAATCCAAGATATCATTATTCAAGAATGAATAGGTGATGCTAGTTAGTGAAAATCTGAATGAAACAAATGCTAGGCACTTGACTTTACGTCATTCGTCATCTGGCTTCCCAATACCTTTATACTCTGTTACTAAAATTATTGAGTGCAGTGGACGTGTCTAAGTGTTGAGCCGTCATAGGTTGTCTGCTATTACATAAAATAGAATCAGGAGAGTCAACAATCTATACATATCAATTCAATCTATACATATAATATCTGTCTATCTGTTCTCTATACAAATCTATACCATTGACCAATCCACACCAAATTTGGTACACTTATTCTTTGTAACTCTGCGGGTAGCGTAGGCTACATATTAACCCCCATTCTATTTGTCTTGGGTGTGCAGAGGGGTGTAACGTCCCTTCATCCTGGACAGAGCAATTGCTAGGGGGCGCTCTCTCCCGATCTGGCTGTGCAGATGACGTCAGAGTTAACATCTACAGGAGTCGCCTCTCAAGATGACCTTGGGAGGTTGTTTTAGAATATTCGAGTATGGCGCAATCGCAGATGGGTGCGGTTGCGCTGAAAATCGCTCAGTATCATATCGTTTATAGGGTAACGTAGGCTACATATTAACAACCCGAGCAACGCCGGGTAATTCAGCAATAAAATAAGTGTGTATGCAGGCAGTCATGACCACTCAGGGAACGAAACTCAGTAACGGAAGCCTTCATTGGAGAGCGTGGGACGACGTAACTGCAGAAAGAAGCATTCGGGTATTCTCAAGATTTGCTCTTAGCAGCATCAACAAGCCTCTGTTTTAGGCGGTGTTTGAACAACTCTTTTATCCAAACTTTCGAAGTGTGCGAAGATAAAAGATTTAGTGAAAATGGCGGTCAGTTTTGCGTCTTACATTGTAAATAACGATCTTCTAATACTTTTTAAACAAATAGCTGTTGTCTTCTTTCATTTATGATGAAATTTCTCAAAATATTCGATACTCATTCACTCTTTGATATTTTATATGGTATCTGGCAATCATAATATAAGAATACTATGTATAAAGGTATAAAAAATATCAATCGCAGCATAACAAAAGAGATTTTTTACATTCTAATAGCGTACCGGGTAAAGTGCACCCAGGTAGCATATTAAGGATTTTTAACGTTGAAAAACGGTTATAAAAGTTTAAAAATTGGTTGAATTGGAAGCTCAAAGCTATATTTCAACGTTGGAAATACATTGTAAAACAATTTAAGATTGAACAAACACTGCATAAACGTTGAAAAGTTATTGAATATTTAACTTTGTAGAGGCAACAGTTTTCAACGTTCATCATTTGTTGGAGAGAGTTTTAAAAATGGTTGAACAACTGTCATTTAAAAACGTAGATTTTCAATGTGGACCATAAGTTGGTATTTAAACGTTGAAAAAACTTTGAAGGATAATCAAATCTTTAACGCTGAATTTAAAACAATTTTTCAACGTTTGACATTTGCTGAAGAAAAAATATTTACAATTGTTTGAACAGCTGGTATTTAATTAATATTGATGGAAATTTATTAAATTTAATTTTTTTACTGTACCTAGGGTATGGTAAAAAATTCAAATACATGATATTCAGGGTAGAAAAACTAGTTTCCTGGTTTAAAAAGCTACATCTATTGTTTAATTTTTAGAAAATTTCATGGAAAAGATGCATTTTGAGTGAATCGATCTAATAATTTTATCAGCCTGATCTGTTCACATATCGCCAAGCCATTTTCTCTTAAAATAAAAATTTAGATGCAGATGTTCAATAGTGGCTCCATCTATATGAACTTACAGGAACAAACCAACTTTCATAAACCTGTGTTCGAAAACGTACGAAACTATATATACACACATCAGTTTCAAAAGAAAGATACTATTTTTCATTACAAAGTGAAGGAATTTTAAAGACATAAAATCTCAAGATGCTTAAAAAACATGTTTTGTCTGTTTAGAATGACAGTGGCTCAAACTTATGTGGAAAATTTACGTTTCCACGCATTTATTTCGAACTACAATGTAAAAACTTTTCTATCAACCCAAATTTAAAATTTCACACACGACAATCAAGTAATTTTAAATTACTTTTATTACATTCAAAACAGTGTTTTATCACTTGATACATTAATTGCAATATTAAAATCAAACCGATTGGCTTATAGAACAAAAATATGAAATCATTGATCACTGTTATCACATTCAAATCGAAATAATAGAGTAGAGGATTGATGAAACTTCTGCGAAACTATTAAATAATTTAACAAATTTAAAATTCGAAAATTAATTTTTAAACTTTTTGGTTTCCAAATCAGCAATTTAAATTTTATGGTAATCATTTTCCTTTTAAATTAGGAAACAATAAGTTTTTCTTTTAACAAAACACGTTTACCGCGTGATTCAAGCAGATACCTGTGTTAATTAAAGCATGTTAATCTGAAACTCTTAGTATAATATAAAGTAAGCACCGCATAGCTTATATAATAAATTAATAAGTTGCGTTGCAATTTTGGAATGTTTTCTAAAAAGTTAATTAATCTTTCACTGCTTTGCCTCTGGTTTTCAAATTTCCCTAAATTTCTTTTGGGATTTTATGATTTGTTCTATTTCAGAACGATGTCACAGGACTGAGCGTCAAATACAAGATATAGTCAAACACTACAATTATTTTCTATAAAATACAACATATAGGGTAAACAAGACAGTTATTGATATCCTTCAGGCAATATTTATACTATAAATTCTTGGAAAAATAGTAAAAATAATTCAATCAAGGTGAAATTCATTGTAACTTTTTTCCTGAATTACTCTACTTTAAGCTGAATAAAGGGTTTCATAGGAAAATATTATCCCTGGAAGGTATTTTGCAATATATTGAGAATAAATAGTGCAAAATCGGTTATTGACACCCTATGGATGAGTAATTGACACCACCGTTATTGACATCCCTTCATTCTTATTTAGTTTTTTTGCAGTATAAATGGACTTATGCAAAGGAAACTATGGCTAAACTATCTTACAAAACATGCTCATGCTCTTTTCTTAGCAAAAGCAGAAGAAACCGTCCTCTTAACTAGTACCGTGTTTGTATACTTCTTGATTACGGTTATATTACCTTTCTTGGTGTTTACAGTTTGAAAATCTTTTAACACAGCTGACTTCTATGATTCACAAGGAATTTTTCCCGCCCTTATTTGAAACTGAACATTGACATGAAAGCTTCTTTTTTAAAATTAAAGATTAGGGTGTCAATAACTGACCGAGGTGTCAATAACTGTCTAGTTTACCCTAATTTTATATCACAATTTATATACAATTTTTTCTGTTATAAATAAATTTACTATCTTTACAGAACACAAAACAAACCAGAGTCGAATCTACCGAGACAGCTAGCACTGTTATGGCAATCTACCAGTTGTAGGCACCTCAGGTACAATTCCTACCAGGAAGTATTACTCTCTTCTGTGTCAGTAAAACTTTCCTTTTGTGTGACGTTATTTGGCACAGCTTGGCCATACAGTTGAATCATACAACACAATCCAGTCAGGTAACATGACTTTTTTTGACAGGGAAGCAAGTTTTACCATCTGAGTCGCGAGATTTCCGAGTTGTGTAGTATTGCTTTTTTTTATCCCACAGCATACTTAATGACTAATAAGTACATCTATTGGTTGAAAGAATCCATGAATTTTTCAACCAGAAAGGTTATATTGGTCCTTTTCTTAGAAGAGAATCCTTTGGAAAGATTCTAATTGTCCTTTCCTTATAATAGAACCCTTTGAAATTACTCTACTGCTGCTTTCCTTGAAAGTTAATCCTTTGGAAACGTTAAATCGCTCCTTTGCTTAAAAAAGAATCCTTTGAAAAAAAAATTATTGCTACTTTCTTAAAATGAAATCCTTTGGAAAGGTTCTATTGCTCTTTTCCTTAGAAAATAATCCCTTGGAAATTCTATATTGCTCCTTTCCTTGGAAGTATTTAATTTGGAAATATTCTTTTGCTCATTTCCTAAGAATAGAATCCTTTGGAAAGATCTATTTGTTAAGGTCTAAATTGGTTAGAAGTGATGCAGGGAAGACTGTAACCTTCAAGTTGGAATTACGCGTGTGAGTTCCTCAGAGGTGTAATAGATAGGTTTACCATGTGTCCCGGTTTAACCGAGATTGTCCATGGCCTTAGAAAGACGCGCACAGGTGTCCAGTTGGTCGATTTGACCCGGTCAAAAGAAAAACTCTAAAGCCACGTTCCTTACAATGTATCGGCTACTTTAACTGCAACGTAAAACCACACAAATTTTACAATTTGTAGCCGCCAGGGAGTTTGAACTGAAGCAACCGATTTAAGTTGAGGCGTCTTTCATATGGAGGATTTTCCTTACGACTAAATAATTATTTTCATCTAAAAACAACAGTCCTGATTATTTTCATTCTTATGCTCCCCAAATTCTTGCATTGCGCAAAGAGACTTTATTTTATACAGTAATTAGAGTGGGTTTCTTTTCAATTAGGCAGATAAGTACACTGCTGGCCACCCAAATTGCAACACCAAGAAAGACAAGAGATATCACAACAAAATTTATTTTGCAGATAACATGTTGACCAAGTATCAAATGATTAAATTTATAGACTTCTGTGAAGTGTGGTTCCTGCCAAAATCAGTAGCCAGAGTAGCCGCCATTGTTGGAGATCACCGCTGCCACACGCCTCGGCATTGATTCAAAGAGACTTTGGATGTGTTCTTGGGGTACAGCAGACCAAGCAGCTTCCACACGTTGCCAAAGTTGATCTGGTGTGGCAGCTGGGGATGTATTCTGGGTCAATCGTTGAGCAACCATGGACCACATGTTTTCTATCGGCGAAAGATCCGGAGAGCGAGCTGGCCAGGGAAGCAATTCAATCTGGCGATTGACGAAGAACCCTTGGACAATGCGTGCCACGTGTGGTCGCGCATTATCCTGTTGAAATATGGCTGTGGGCAAGCCCTGAAGGTAAGGAAGGACAACTGGCTCCAACACCTCGGAGATGTAGCGCTGGCTGTTTAAAGTACCGGCAATGCGTACTAGAGGAGTGCGAGAGTGATATCCAATACCGCCCCATACCATAATACCCGGTGCAGGACCAGTGTGGCGGTGCATAACGCAGCTGTTCAGCATCCTCTCTCAACGGTGTCTCCAGACTCGAATCCGACCATCGTGGTGTTGCAGACAGAAGCGTGACTCGTCAGTAAAGACAATTTCATCCCATTCTGCCGTCCACATCCTTCTTTCATCGCACCATTGGCGGCGGAAACGTCTGTGGTTCTGCGTCAAGGGTAGACGAAGCAATGGACGTTTTGCGGACAGACCACTCTGCTGTAAACGGCGTCGAATGGTACGCGCAGACACTGGATGATGCGGTACAGACTGAATGTGCTGTGCTATGGTTCGTGATGTGGCTGAGCGATCCGTCACTGCCATACGCACAATATGCCTGTCATCACGTGAAGTGGTGCACTGAGGTGGATGCGATCGAACACGTCGGTCCGTCGTACCCTCCTGCATCCAACGATCACATATCCGCATTACAGTTGTTTGGTTTCGTCCAACACGACTACCGATTTCCCTGAAAGATAATTCACAATCTCGGTAGGCCACTATCCTTCCTCTGTCGAACTCGGATACTTGATCAAAAGATGATCGCTGTTTTCTACGAGGCATAATTGATCGTTTTTTTTGAAAAAACCACAAGAAAAACACAATTGCCGTACTTGAAATCGTCGAAATCTCCAAGCCTTAAATAGCGCTTTGAAGTGGCGCCACAGGCGCGCGTGATATGTGTCTGCGCTGAAATTCTAATCATTTGCATATCTCACCTCCGCTATTGCATGTTGTAAATTTCATATTATTTGCATGCTTCCTTCAGGGTGTTGCATTTACGGTGGCCAGCAGTGTAGTTAATTAGCTTCACACTGGAGCGACAACGGGCTATTGGTGAAGGTCTGGGATTAATACCGAAGGGACAATTCGAGGACAATTCCTCGTTTTTATGAATCACCTTCAGATGAGGAGGACAACACCTGAGCTGGTCCCCACTCTCCAAACTTCCATATCACGCCAACGTAAGGACATTTGAGGCCACGGCAGATGTAACGTGCACCAGCCCTCACTTACACGATGGTCTTTGTTGGTACCGAGTTTCAAACTCGCGACCCTCCTGTTTCTAATCCGGTATTCTTCCAACTGGGCTACGACGGCCCCCCTTTTCACAATATGAAGGACTAAATTTGCAGATAAATTGTGAAATCATTCTGTATATCATAATACGACTCTATCATTATTTCTGTTGTACTTAAGTACTTGAAGGAAAGGGGTTGAATTAAGCGGTCGAATGATGCCTGAAGTCTAGAGGCTTGGGTGCATCTTGTTTGGCTAGTTTGGCGCAAGAGCCATATTTGGCCAGGCTACATCAAACTCAAGACAGACAACGACAATGGATGTACACACACAAGGAAAGTTTTACTGACACAGAAGAGAGAAATATACCTAGTTAGGAATCGAAGCTTCGGTTCAGGAAAAGATTGTAGTGATATGAGAAATCTCTATCAAATATAAGTAAGGATTTAGAGATATGCCATACTTTTACTTAAAAAGTACAACAGTTTTAATCTACAAAAAGATGGTAGTGATATGAGAAATCTATCAAATTGGGGGATGAATAAGGATTTAGAGATATGCCATACTTTTACTTTTAAAAAAAGCGCCATAACAATTTGAGAGAGAAATAATCTCATTTCATCAATCCAACTATTCTTAAAATCTAATTTAGATCAATTTTGTAATGTCTTCTGCCAATATTGAATCAATAAATCTGACTAGAACCTTTTTCACAAGATGACAACCGAAAAGATTTCTTTGAGTTAATATTTCAAAACTGAACGACAAATTCATAAGGCGTCAAATTGTTTAAGATTACATATTTTTCTTTTAAGGAGACAGTGGACTTTCAAAACAAACTTTTGAAATTATCATCCCATTGAAAAAAATAGCTGTTTGTCTTCTAAAAGGCCTATATATAAAGTTTGGTTCAAAAATTCGAAGTAAAACCTGATACACAGGGAACACAGTTCGAAATCAGAAGAATGTCAAAAAATCGCAATCGGAAAATAAAGCGTTTTTGTAGTACACTTACTGTACTTATCTACTATATGTTTATGTTTTTGCGTATGTAACGTCGTCAAAAATAATCGAATTGAAAATTTATTTTTGCCATCTACAGTGTTTGATAACAATTAAGGTTTAATGTTTAAATTGTTTTTTATTGATTTTGGGAATTTTGAGAGTACTGACCAAATTACATATTTTTCTTTTAACCCTCCAGTGTTTGGACAAGATATCTCGTCCAATATCAGTTCAATTTTGCTAAGGACAAGATACCTCGTTGAGACAAAACTGCCCTATTACTCCAAAGGAATGAAGATCCAAGTAGGAAAACTAAATTGTCCCTTGCCCAGAATTAGTAGCAGTTTGGAACAGGCTTTTGCACCAGAGCCTTGCCACTACGGGGCAGTTTTCGACGCGAAAATAAACCACCAGAAGGGTTAACAATTCATTCTTCCCCACACACACCCACATAAAGCTACACTTTCCATGATCCCTCATTCAAGCCAGTCCGTAAATAGGGAAGGTTCAACGCTCTGCAATAGGATTAGTGACATGAAAATTCCATCAAATTAAGGAATCGACGACATATGATCTCTTGTTATCGGTCTAAAAGCGTAACAGGGCACGCGATACGAATCCTCGACATTACCGTAAACGTCATTGCGATCTAGATCATCATTATGTGATTTTGAGTTAACACATGACTCAGTTCTATCCCATTTCGTTTTCCTCGATAGTTTCCGAACAATTAAATTCATTTGTGCACAATTCGTAGTGTAGTGCCAGTTCAGGTGTGACTTCGTCATCTGACCGAAGTTGAAAATTACGAGGGGCGTTGTCCTTGGTCTTTCCCTTTGGGATTGATCCTGGACCGTCGCTAATAGCCCGTTGTGTCGCTCCAGTGCAACGTTAATCAACTACCTACCTACCTAAGGAAAGGAGCAATATAATCTTTCCAAAGGATTCACTTCTGAGGAAAGGAGTGATAGAACATTTCCAATGGACTTGATTCTGAAGAAAGGAGCAATAAAATATCTCCAAAAGATTCTAATCAAGGAAAGGAGCAGTATAATAATTCCAAAGGATTCTATTCTAAGGAAAGGGCAAATAGAATCTTTCCACGGGATCGTATTCTAAGGAAAGAATCAATATAATCTTTCTAGAGGTTGAAAAAATCCATGGACTCTTTCAACCAACAGATGTAGTTATTAGTCATTAAGTAGTGTAGTATTACATTTATCCCATTGTTTTGGGGTAAAAGCAATACTACCCTACTTGGAAATCTCGTGATACTTGTCAAAATTGTCACTTGTTACTTGACTTGGTTGATTGTATTGTGTTGTATGACTCAACTGTGTGGCTAAGCTGTATCAAATAACGTCATGTAAACAGACATGCACACAAGCAAGGAAAGTTTTATTGACACAGGATAGAGTAATACTCCCTGCAAGGAATCAAACCTGAGCAGCCTACAACTCGCAGGTTGCAAGCGCAGTGGTACCAACTCAAGTTTATTTGCATGTTCTCTAAAAATCGTAAATCAATTTATTAGTAGCTTTTAAAAAAATTGAAACCAATGAAATCTTTCCAAAGGATTTCATTATGAGGAAAGAACCTGTAGAATCCTACCAAGCAATTCTATTAGGAGAAAATAACTAGTAAAATTGTTCCAAACAATTCTGCTCTAAGGAAAGCATCAATGGAATCTTTCCAAAGGTTTCTATTTTAAGCAAAGGACCAATAGAATCTTTCCAAAGGATTCTATTGCAAGGGCAATAGAATCCTTTGATCCTTAATACCAATAGAATATATGTAAATAATTATATTGTAAGACATTGATCAATTGAATATATGCAAATAATTCTATTATAAGAAATTGGTCAATATAATATTTCCAAACGATTCTATTCCAAGGAAAGGATTAATGCGCTCTTTCTAACGGATTCTATTCAAAGGAAAAGATCAATGTAATATTTCTAAACGATTCTATTCTAAGGAAAAGATCAATGGAATCTTACAAAGGATTATATTCAACTAAACAACCAATAGAATCTTTCGAAAGATTCTATACTAAGAAAAGAGGGCAAATAGAATATTCCTAAAGGTTGAAAGAATCCATGCTTTCTTTCAACTAGTAGATGTTGTTATTTAGCCATTTGGATAAAAACCAATATTGTGGAGTAAAATCTTAATAGTACACTACTCGGAAATCTCGCTACGCTGATATGGTTAAAGCAAATGATGAAAATTTGATTTATTCTTCATTGAGATACTCTTATACAGTCTCCTGAAGCTTGGTTCGCTAGAAAGTGTGATACTAGCCTTGCCATCAAAATCCGATAACTATTTTGAAGATAAAAACATCAATTAGCATGATTTAATAAGGGTAGAAAGAAAAGAAAGTCAGGGCCCTACTTTTGTCGAACTAAAAAAGTACACAAATGTCCTAAAAAAGCCTAAATATCGTGAAATGGTGACCTAAAAATTCAATTAATATGCTTTGGATCCGCAAAGTATTTTCTCTTATAAAAATCTGAGAGTAAAATATTATTTCGATACTTGCATAGATATACATGTATGTAAATAAACACACATAACCAAAAACTTGATATCTTCAAAGTTTATGTTTGCAAACAGTGTTGAAAGAGTTAAAATATGAATTTCCCTTTATGACCAGAAGTGTACGATCCTCGCGTGGTTCTTTTTTGGCAAAAGAAAGAGAACGCTTGCGACTCAACAAAACGTTTATTGAAGAAATGCCAAACAACAATTTACACACTAAATGACACTGTCTTCGGGAAGAGCATCACCAAGTACGATCAGTCTGCAATACCCGATCGTCCTACTCGCTCTTTCGTTCCCTGTCATTCTCTGACCTTTCTTCTACTCCACTCACCCTGACCACGTGACACTTGCACCTCTGTTTTCCCCATTAAGTAGGGGTCGGGTGTAGGTGCACATCATTGCTATTACTTTTCGGGTATACCAGGGCATTTTTGAGGGAGATTTTTTGTAAATTTGTCTGCTTCCGGGTTCTTTCCTAAGTACATGTGGTCCGTGGTAGCCCTGTTGGAAGAGTAACGGATTAGCAACCGGAGGACTCAGCCAAACCGAAGATCGTCGTGTGCGTGGGGGCTGGTGATGTTAAACCTCTCGCGGCCTCAAATGTCCTCATGTTGGCATGGTGTGGATGTTTGGAGAGGAGTAAAAGCTCAGGTTTCTCGTTCTCGTCATCTGACCGTGGTTCAAAACTGCATCGTGTTTTCCTTGGATCTTTCCCTTCGGGTTTGATCTCAGACCGCCGCCAGTAGCCCGTTGTATTGCGCCAGTGCGATGTTAATTAAATACCTACCTACCTAAGTACAAGTTTCGGCCTGTGAACCGCTATTTGGGAGGCACTGCTTCGTTTTAAGTAACAATTGGAAGATGTAAAAGAAGAATGAGACCTCCATTCTTCTATTGAGACTAGGGTGGGTAACACACGAGGGGTTTTGAACAGTGCGACGCAGGTAGCGTGACCTGGTGGATTACTACATTTCTACTGCTCCTGTCACTCGTGGTAGTGCTACTCATCCAATCGCGCTGGACGGTCAAACATCCGCTACTCAGTCGCGGTTTATAAGTCCACCTATTGACCACAATGAAGAAGCGCAACCAGAAGGATGGGTGTCTCGTTTTGCCTTTTAAGTTAAGTTCTTAGCTTTGCCTTTCATATTTTGCTCTAATGATAACTATGCTCATTGTGATTACACCTTCGCTCTTTTAAAAACTCGACAGCAAAAATTAAATTTATTTTTAAAATACGGATTTTATTTACTCCATTTGTATTTTGGGGTTTAAAAATGCGATTCAAAAATTTTATTTGTCGTCTTCAGATTTGATTAATCAACGGAAACTTGTGATGCTTGATCAAGTCAATGATAAATATAAATGAGGCCGTTTTTCCTCAACCAGCCGAATAAAGAGATTTAGAAATATACACTACTGTGTGAAAATTGCACGACCCTGAAGAAATCATACAAATTAAACGAAACTTGCAGGAAATGAAAAACAGGTTAGGCTATGCAAATGATTAGAATTACAAAGCGATTACGCACGTGTGGGCCGAGAAACACCTTCTAAACTTCCAAGTGAGCCGTGTATAAAAAGCACTGTAAAGGTGCGTTAAAATGTGTGTATCGTCGTTTGACTGCTGTAAATGATTGACTAGAAGTCAATATACCTCGCCAAAAACGCAGAGTGCCATACGAGAAACTAACGTAGTTTGAATGGGGCCGCATGATCGGCCTCCGGAAGGGTGAACTTTCGTATCGTGAAATTGCCATTCGTACGGGTCTAATGCCACAACAGTGATGCGAGTGGGGAAGAAATGGACCATGGAGAACCGGACAAGTCGAAACTCCGGCAATGGGCCACGCAATATGACGTCACCACGGGACGACAGACACCTCATCCGAATGGCGGTGACGGATCGTACAGCGTCCTCTCGTGCGTTGGCACAACATTGGAGCACGTCTACAGGTGTGTCATTGTCTGCCCCCACGGTTCGTCGACGTCTGCTGCGCCATGGGCTACGTGCAAGGATTTCCCTGTGCAGGTTTCCCTTGACGATGAACCACCGACGCCTCCGGCTACGATGGGCTCACCAACACAGCCAATGGCGTGCCGATTGGCAACATGTCGTCTTCTCAGATGAGTCCCACTACAATCTGGACTATAACGATGGACGCTACAGAGGTGAACGCCTTCTCCCGGAGTGTCTTATTCAGCGTCATACTGGACGAACGCCTGGAGTTATGGTCTAAGTGCGCTATTGGATATCATGGGCGATCCCGCCTACTCCAAATTGTGGGGACCCTGAACAGCGGGCTCTACATCAGGGTAGCTGTGGAGCCCGAGGTCCTACCCCTCCTGCAACGCATTCCCGGAGCTGTATTTCAGCAAGACAATGCCCGTCCACGTGTTGCTCGGAATGTACAAGCCTTCTTCATTGCACGACAGGTTCCGCTTCTCCCATGGCCTGCACGTTCCCCGGATATGTCGCCCATCAAGCATATCTGGGATTACATCGGACGTCGACTTGCTCGTACCGCTCGTCGGGCAGAGTACGGCTGAACTTTGGCATCAGATTGAGGCCAACTGGAATGCCATTCCTCAGCATGACATTCAGAATCTGTATGATTCGGTGCCACGACGTGTACAGGCTCTCATTGCTGCGCGTGGCGGCTGCAGAAGATATTGATTTTCGGCATTATTTTTGTTTTATTGCTCTGTAAATTTGATCGTTTATTTAAACCACTATAAGTAATACGTGGAATAAATTTCATTTATTTCTGATGATTCTTTCATAGTGTTGCAATTTTCACAATTAGTAGTGTAGGTGCGGAATATAATATTTGGTATAAATTATTTTCTTTGTCATTTATAACTCGTGGTAACCGGAGTTTAGATCCATCCGCAGTGCTTCCCATGGTTAAAGATATTTCAACCAGCTACTTTGTTAACATTATTTTTCTGCATATTAAATTAAATAGTACTTTATGTGCCTTTCTTCATAATCCAAGTATCAGAGGCACTATATTTTTCCATACATTCATTAACAGTTATAGATATTTTAACCCCAGCCAGTCGTTGTTAACATTCTTTTTCTGCATGTCAAAATACGTAGTACTTTATGTGTCTTTTTCCATAATCCAAGTGTCAGAGGCACTATATTTTTCCACATATTTACTGAACATTTATAGATATTTCAACCAGACACTTTGCTGTTAATATTATTTTTCTGCTGGTATAATACTGTGCCTTGGTAGAAAAGGGGACAATGTCCATTTTACAAACACCTGATATGGTAATTTTTATATTCTTAAATTGTAATACAGCGCACAAAAAATACGTTCCAATGATTTGATTCTTTCATAATGTATTAAGAGGACATTATGACATTTTCTGTTACTACTTTACTTCGAAATGGTCTGTGAATGTCGCTCAAGAGCAGAGAATTTGGACATTGACCCTTATTCTACCAAGGTAAAAAATTAAAGTAGGTCATACACTGCCAAATTTTCAGCTTTTTTGTTTTTTACTTATGTATTTAAACACCCATAAAAACTCTAACTAACAATTCTGGTGGTTGTCTCGAAGAGGTGTCTCGTCATTGGCAAAACTGACCAGATCGTGATGGACGAGATGTCTCATCATTAGAAGAAAACTGACCAGATCTTGTTTTCGTTATCATCGAAAAATTGGCAATATCTTGGTGACGAGATATCTCGTCATTAGCAAAATTGGTTAGATCTTGAAGGACGAGAAATCTCATCGAAACAACTCGGAGTGTTAAAACGTGTATCTTAGTCTCACAATTCCTTCGTACCAATTTCAAGTGTTCGTACCAATTTCAAGTTTTACTTCGTACTCAATTCATTTAAATCTGATAGTTTTCTTAGTTTTATTATGCGAAGTCAGATTTTTCAGAAATCAGCCTTAAGTGCACTTAAAAGGCTCCAGAGAGGATATTTTTTAAAAAATTCTAATGTTTTCAAAAGATCTACAAATAAAAGAAAACCACCTTTTAAAGCTCGAAAACTCTTTACAAACAAAAATCATTCTTATTATTTTATTCTCCAGACTAGCTTAACCCTCTGAGCGTTTCTAGTAGTGTAATATTCCTTTTAACTCACAACATACTTAATGATTGAATAATCTATCGTTTCAAAAAATCCAGATTCTATTAACCTTGAGAAAGATTCTATTGGACCATTCCTTAGAATAGAATCCTTTGGAAATATTTTATTGCTCATTTGCTTAGAATGGAATCTTTGGAAAGATTCTGCTGAACCTTTCCTTAGGACATAATACTTTGGACGGAAGCAATTATACCTTCCGTAAGAATAGAATACTTCGTGCGGATTCTATTACACTTTACCTTTGAATATAATGAACTGGAAATATTCTATTGTTCCTTTCATTAGAATGGAATTCTTTAGAAAGATTCTATCACTCCTTTCCTTACATTAGAATCCGTTGGATATATTCTATCGCTCATTTCCTTAGTCTAGAATTCTTTGGATATATATAGATTAGATTGCTCCTTTCCTTAGCTTAGAATTCTTTGGAAAGATTCTATTGCTCCTTTCCTTTGAATGTAATTATTTAGAAAGATTCTGTTGGTCCTTACCCTCGAATATAATCATTGAGAATTATTCTATTGCCTTTTCCTTAGAGTATAACTCTTTGAAACGATTCTATTGACCCATTCTGTAGAATAGAATCCTTAGGAAACGTAATATCAGTCCTCTCCTTAGATAAGAATCCTTTGGAAAGATTCTATTGCTCCTTTTCTTTGAATATATTTATTTGAAAAGATCCTACTGTCCCTTTCATTAGAATTGAATCCTTTAAAAGGTTCCCCTGCTCCTTTCCTTAGAATAGAAACCTTTGGAAAAATTCCACTACTTATTTCCTTAGAATCGAATTCTTTGTAAAGATTTCATTCCTCTTTTCCATAGAATAAAATGCTTTGGAAATTCTATTGTTCAAGAAAGTCAAAATCGGTCAGAAGTCGGGAAATCTACAGGTCGGTCAGAGAAGACTACAGGTTGCAAGGTGGAATTACGCGTGTGAACCCCTCAGAGGGTTAAGTTCCACCTTCTGCTTCCGACTTCCCCAGTTGCGAACGGAAGGCTTTGTTTTTAAACCTCAACATCATCGGTATTTACGATGCTTTAAATTCATCATTTTTGAAATAACGGCTCTTCAGAAAACGATTTTGCATAATTTTTCATTTTCGTACCGACCAAAACTGCTCACTGCACTGCCACCACACCATTACATCCCACTAAATAACGATTCCCGAGGGAAATGGTTTTCCACCACTTGTTTCTGACAAATTACGACGCCGAACCCCATTCGGGTAACAAAACGCACCGGCTCGGGGAATGGGAGATTACGGCTTGTTCTCCCACTCGGAACGACTCCACGGAAAGGGGGATTGGTACCGGTACCTGGAAGTCAAATTCCCATTCCATCTTTTCCCATAGCTTTCATCCGTCCTTTTTAATCTTGTGCGATGAGGAAGAGTCCATCGGAGAGAGGTCTTCATCCATCAAAATCATAGCAAGGATATATATATATATATGTATATATATATATATATATATATTTGTTTATCAATCTATCTCTATTATATATATATAGATAGATAGATATCCTGACCGTGGTTCAAAATTATATGGTGTTGTCTCCTTGGTGGATCTTTCCTTTCGGGTTTGGTCCCGGACCATCCGTAAATAGCCAGTTGTGTTGCACCAATGCGATGCTAATTAAATACCTACCTACCTTTTTATTTACATTCATAACATACAAATTTGCTTTATTTCTTATACTACTCTACTACCCTTCAGCTCCACTCTATCTCTTCTGAATGAAAAATTCTTCTACTTTCGTTCTTCTTGTTTTGTCAACCGCTTTCCAAAACTGTTTGACAGGGCGGCATTTCAGCATGGTAGGACTAAACCGTTTTTGATTGTTTCATATTTCGTGCTGTTGTTTATGATTGTTTCATAATTCGTAGCTGTTGTTTTATTATTATACATTCTCCGCTTTCGCTTTAAGCTGTTTTTCATAATTTTTCATTTCCATACAGACCAAGATTGCCCACTGCACTACCATTACATCCCACTAAATAATGATTTCCGAGGGAAATGGTTTTCCACCAGTTGTTTCTGACAAAGTACAACGCGGAAGCTCCATTCGGGTAACAAAACTCACCGGCTCGGGGCATGGGAGATTACGGCTTGTTCTCCCATTCGGAACGACTCGCACGGAGAGAGGGATTGATACCGGTACCTGGAAGTCGAAATCTCATTCCATCTTTTTTCATTCGCCCTTTTTATTCGAAAAGAATTCTTGTGCGAAGTGGCGAGGGACGGAGAAGAGGCCATCAGAGAGCGGTCTTCATAAATCAAGAAATGGTAAGGACGGAGAAAAAATGTCTGGAGATCAGTGCTGGATGAAAAATTACCGATCTAATTTCTAGCAACTCAGACGTCTCCTATTTTTATTTAGGAAATATTCCTTTAACCCATTTGTCCTGTCGGGGGCATATATATTAGGTAAACCGGAAAGTTCTGTCCGTTCTTTTTACAAGTTTCAACAAGTATGCTCATATTCATTTGACGCATATTTGGCTCTCACTTTTTATCACTGAATGTATACATACTAACCTAGCAAATGAACTAAAACGAAGATGATTCATGTTAGTATTAAGTGAGACGCGATCGTGCACCCATGGCTACTGATGAAGTTCATTTACGCCACTGTATTTTGTACGAATTCCAACAAGGAAGAAATGCTACAGATTTCAAATAGGTGATTTCGACCTTTCTGATAAGCCACGCTCTGGGCGACCATCTTTGATCGACGACGATACTGTCAAGATCATGTTAGAGCAAAATTCTTTTTTGACAACATCGGCGATTGCGGAAAGGCTTGATTCAGCTCAACAAACCATTTCGGACCATATTCGGAAACTAGGATTGGTGTGGAAATATTCGAGATGGGTGCCACATGAGTTAAGAGAAGAATTTGAATGATACAGTCATCATTTGCACATCTCTGCTTCCACGGAATAAAATCGAACCCTTATTGGATCGGATCATAACTGGGATGAAAAGTGGATTACCTATGAAAACATCGTAAGGAAAAGGGCATATTGTGAATCCGGAAAACCTGCCCCCTCCACCTCTAAACCGAAGTTGAGCCTGAGTAAGAGAATGTTATGTATATGGTGGGACATTCGAGGATCAATACATTTTGAGCTGTTGAAACCGAACGAAAAGCTAAATTCGGAGAGGTATTGTCAGCAATTGGATAATTTAAAAACAGCACTCCAAGAAAAGAGGCCGGCGATGTTCAATAGGAAGGACATCATACTGCTTCATGATAATGCCAGGCCACATACTGCTTTGGGGACTCGTCAGAAACTCGCAGAGCTAGGCTGGGAAATTCTGTCGCATCCACCATACTCCCCGGACCTAGCACCCTCCAATTATCACTTGTTTCTGTCCTTACAAAATTTTTTGCAGTGCAAAAAATTCAAAAACGAAGAAGATATCAGACAAGCACTGGTTCAATTTTTCGCCTCTAGCGATAAGGCAGTTTTTAAAAATGGGATATACAAATTGCCATCACGCTGGAAAGAAGTCATAAATAATGATGGAAACTATATTATTCAATAAAGTTTATTCAAGGTATGAAAAATTTATTATTTTGTTTTATTCTAAAAACGGACAGTACTTTCCGGTAGACCTAATATATAAGACGTCAATGGCAGACGACCATCCCTTTTTTGGTGTTGTTTCAAATATGTTTGTCACTGCCTCTCTCTCTTATCCTTAATTGTTATTTTTTAAATTAAATGTATCACCTTTTAAAGAACCCTTGTCTTACCCTTTATGTGTTGCTCCAGTGTGTGTGTGAATACCCATTACTCTACCCACTTCTGACTCACCAACGGTGAACACCCGCGTGCACGTAGTTGCGAGAACTTTCCAGAAGAACACGAGCGACTTCCGGAAGCTACGAGAGCGTTCTAGAACACGAGCGTAACAGTGCGGCAACGCGTCGAGCAACACGGAAAGTGTTGCAAGGACGTTCGTGCGGGAGAACGATTTCGGGTGACGAACCGCGAAGACGTCAATGGCAGACGGCCATCCCTTTTCGATGTTATTTCAAATATGTTTGTAACTGTTCCCTGTCCTTAATTGTTATTTTTTTAAATTAAATGTTTTACCTTTAAAGAACCCTGTCTTACCCTTTTTGTGTTGCTCCAGTGTGAATATATGTAATACAAAATTGAACATGCAAAATATTATAAAACAGAAAAATTGTAAATGTTAACAAGTGAATATCCAGAAGGCTAAAAATACAGACAGTAAAAAGCTATAGGGTTAAAAATGCGGACAAGTAAAAGCTAGAAGGCCAAAAAACGGGGAATAATCATAATCAGAGGCCAAAAATCAGAACTATCCATGCATGCGCTCCAAAGCCGCAGACATAGCATGGCTAGCAATTCAATTCAAAAATTCAAAACAAAGATAAATTAAGAATATTAATTTAAGAAAACCATGAAAAATTAGAAGACTTCAAAAAAATAAAGCAGTTTTGGTTAAATACCTACCTACCCTTTGGTTTGAATTATATATATATGTGTGTGTGACACGCGCCGCGATTTGTGAAACGCGACCCGGTTGCTCTTCTTTTCGTCGCAATTTCGCTCGAAATCTTTGTGGCGCGTTTCGAGCTGTTCAACCGGTTTTCTTCCATTCAGGAAGAAAAAGAGGGCCTAACACGTCGCCTCCTGTGTCACCCACTTAAGGGAGTGGTGGACGACATCAAGCGTCCTTAAGTGCATTTACTGCTCACCTAACAAGGGGACTGCGGCGAACCATAAGCGCTGGTGCAGATCCTACGCAGGGAAGCATGCCAAATCACCAAGTCGAATCGACGATGCCTAGGTTTAGTTTCCACGTCTGTGGACAGCTAGTCCTTTTTTGACCTCTTCCGGACCCACTGCGAGAACTCCTTGAGAACTCTTCCCATGTCTGAAACGACCTTAATTGGTCAGGGCAGAGGAATTGTTTCCATTTGAACAACTAGCCGCAGAGCGAAGGCCGAAGAGATCCCAGTGGTCAAGCTTATAAAAAATAACCAATGATCCAGGGATGAGACGTCTGAGCTGAGTGGAGGTTAACGACAGAAAGCGTGAAAACTATGTGCGAAACGACTAGCAGACCACATGAAATTGAGAATGAATCACACGCTTCTTAGTTGGGGTGGAATTTATCGCTACTTTCCTTACAATGATAGAATCCTTGGAACAATTCTATAGACCCAATCTGTAGAATAGAATCTTTTGGAACGATTTTATTGGTCTTTTCCTTAGATTAGAAGCCTTTGGAACGATTTTATCGGTCCTTTCTTTTGAATACAATCCTCTGTCACGATTCTGTCCTCTGACCCATTCTGTAGAATAAAATCCTTTGGAACGATTTTATTAGTCCCTTACTTAAATTAGAATCCTTTGGAAAGTTTCTATTGCACCTTTCCATGAAGTAGAATCCTTTGGAGTCATGAATAATTTTATAATAGAATCTTTTGGAACGAATTCTATAGTTCAAGAAGGGCAAAATTGGTTAGAAGTCAGGAAGGAAAACTGCAGGTTGCAAGCTGGAATTATGCGTGTGAACTCCAGAGGGTTAACCACAAAATAATTGCTTAACAGTGCTACTATTTTCTACGCACTACAGGACTTTACAACCTTTTACATTGTTATAGAATTTTATTATTAACTCGTCCATCACCTTTTATAACTATTTCAAGTATAACTTATTAACGTATTTCAAATTTTCCATCCTAGAAAAAACTGAGACATTTCCGGAATTTCTCTCTCTGAACTCGAGAAAGCATTCGTTTACGTTTCTCAACTAATGATACAGAAAAACAGTCCGAGAAATATCCATACCACCAACATCTCTTCTCCAGTAAGAAAACTAGATAATGCAGCATTGTAGAAAATCAAATTTTCGCTTCCAATTTGGACTCCCAGTTCTTTGAGAAAGTTTTCTAGCCTAAGGGGGGATTTTTACCTCCAACATCCTTGAAGTTATGGGCTATTTTTTATCTACCCAACATTTTAGACT
Source organism: Meta bourneti (assembly GCA_933210815.1). Taxonomy (NCBI): domain Eukaryota; kingdom Metazoa; phylum Arthropoda; class Arachnida; order Araneae; family Tetragnathidae; genus Meta; species Meta bourneti. The sequence continues at coordinate 94,949,955 of OW119934.1, forward strand.
ATCCTTTTCTTATCGGAATTTGTTGCAGAATGTCAAGAAATCCCACGGAAATAAATAACCTAAAATTCCAATCATGAACTTAAAACTGAAATTGAATGTAGAATTAAAAAACATTACATCTCACAGTATTCGAGATAACGAATTATCAACTCAGTTTCAATGATATTAAATAAAAGCATTCCATTGATTCAAACATATCACATCCCCATAGGAATATAAATAACCTCAAATTCCAATTTTTCACTAAAACCAGTAATTGAGTGTACAATTGAAACATTACACCTCTCAGTATTCGAGATGATGAATTATCAACTCAGTTTCAGTTAAATTAAATAACAACATTCAATTGATTCAAACATATCTCCTCCCCCATTGATTCAAACATCAAACAAAATATAACTGTCTTATAAGTATTTCCCAAGAGTTTCACATATTTTCAAAATACTCTTGCAGTTATTATTTTAGTTAGATGTAGTTCGTGTATTATCTCTTGAAATTGCTTAATTTCATGTGTGGTAGATTAACAATCTTAATTTCAATATGTCCTTTTAAAACAAATAAAATTGGATAGATATAATTCCTCATAGATATTCACTAATTCCTCTTTGTCATGAGCCAGAAGTTAAAATTATTTAATTTTGTTAATGTACGAGGGTTCTTTGATAAGTTTAATAATTTTCTATGAGATGGCAATACAATTAATTTGGTGACGTCACATCTGACAGGTGTCACTCTTCGGACTAGCTCACGCCAAATCAGCCATATGCGACACTTCGTTTGCGTTCTACAGATATTTGAAGCGAGTATTACAGCAGCTGCCACGAAAATGATAAAAAATGACTTCTGTGTTGTGATAAAACACTTTTATTTAAAGAATTGGATATTCAGCCTATTCTCCAGATTCAACCCCATGCGACTTCTTTTTTCTAAATTTGAAAATTTGGTTTGGTGGGAAGAAATTCTCGTCGAATAAGAATGCGTTGACACTGTCATTCCGTATGCTGCAAAAGGTCGAAAGGTACTTTTTTAACTAGCGGGATGATACAATTAGAAACATTCTGGATACAGTGTGCAGACCTCAATGGTGACTATGTTGAGAAACAAAGTAGATATTTCCAAAAAATGGTATTTAACTTGTCTTTTAACCCTACTTATCAAGCGACCCTTGTATGGGTGGAGATTAAGAATCCTCTAGTTGCAATATGCTGTTTTAAAACAAATAAAATTGGAGTATCTGATTAAAGTTTAAATTTGTTTTATCACCTTGTACTTTCATAAATATAATTCCTCTTTGGCATAAGCTAGAAGCTAAAATTATTTAATTTTGATAATATATGTGTTGAGATTTAGAATCCTAGTTGCAACATGTCGCTGCAAAACAAAGAAATTGAAGTGCCCATTGATTGTTTAAATTTGTTACATCGCATTGTACCTTTCATAGATATAATTCCTCTTTGGCATGAACCAAAGGTTTAAATTATTTAATTTTATTAAAGTATGTGTAGAGATTAAGAATCCTAGTTGCAATATGCCGTTTTGAAACAAATAAAATTGGAGTGTCCGTTGATTGTTAAAATTTGCTTCAGAACCTAGTACTTTTCATAGCTATTCTTTGGCATGACCCAGAAGTTAAAATTATTTAATTTTGTTAATACGTATGTAGATTAAGATTCCTAGTTGTAATATATCGTTTTAAGGTAATTAAAATTGGAGTGTCCGTTGATTTTATAAATTTACTTTATAATCTTGTACCTTTCATAGATACAATTCCTCTTTGGCATGAGCCAGAGGTTAAAATTATTTAATTTTATTAATGTATGTACGAAGTTTAAGAATCCTAATTCAAATGTGCCGTTTAAAACAAATAAAATTGAAATGCATGTTTATTATTTAAATTAGTTTTCATCACCTTGTACTTTTTAGAGACATAATTCCTCTTACGCATGGTAAAACTTTTAAGTATATGCTATCAACTAAAGTATACTCTGCATAGAATTACGAAAAGACTAATTTCTTGCAGCTGTTTCGTATCAATTTCCAAAATGTAATGCGTCTCAGAAGACCTCTTTAAAATAATGATGCATATGCTTCTTTTCTTTGTGACAATTTTAATGAAAAGAAGTTAAAACGCCGTACTCTACTGTTCAAAGCAAAGAGAATTTTAGAGTACGGGTGAAAGATAAGCTAATGACATGAATCTCTAAAAAGCTATATATCCCAGTCACTCAACGGTGAGTAAAGAGTGTATGTAATCTGTTTCTTTTTTAATGAATCGTGGTAATTTGATTCAATATGCATATTTTCTTACGTGTACACGAAGTTATAATAGTTAACTAAAGGAAGAAACCAAGAACTTACTCAATGTGAGAATATTTTTATCACAGCTATGCTTAACTTTTTCTATCATATTTAATTTAACACTGAGAAGTTCACATACATAATTCCACTTTGTAAACTACAATCTTCCCTGCATAACATCTAACTAATTTTAACCAAAAGAATATTTCCAAAGGATTCTATTCTAAGGTAGGTAGTTCAATTAATGCCTCACTGGAGCAACACAACGTGATACTGACGACGGTCCAGAATCCACCCCAAAGGGAAAGATTCGAGGTGGTAATTGTAATGGTAATTAACTAACGTCAAGCTGGAGCAACACAACGGGCTATTGGCGACGGTCCGCGATCAGTCCCGAAGCGAGGACAGCGCCACGTAATTTTGAACCACGGTCAGATGACGAGGTCGACACCTGAGCTGGCACCCCACTCTCCAAACTTCCACACTACACCAACGTGAGAACATTTGAGGCCACGATAGATTTAACGTGCACCAGCCCTCACGTATACGACGGTCTTTGGTTGGGACGAGTTTCAAGCTCGCAACCCTCCGTTGCTAATCCCCTTATCTACCAACCGGGCTACCGAGGCCCCAAATATCTATAAATGTTGAATGAAAAATGGAAAATATATAGTACCTCTGACAACCCTCTATTCTAAGGAAAGAAGCAATAGATTCTTTCGAAACGATTATAATGTAAGGTAGGTAGTATTTAATTAACGTCGCGCTGGATTATTGACAACGGGTTATTGACGACGGTCCGGGATCAAACCCGAAAGGAGGACAACACCACATAATTTTGAACCACGGTCAGATGACGAGGTCACACCTGTGTGCTGGCACCCCACTCTCCAAATTATAATGTAAGAAAAGGACCAATAGATTATTTCCAAAGAATACATGGATCCTATCAACCAATAGATATGGTGTTTAGTCATTAAATGCGTTGCGAGAGAAAGACAATACTTCACTACTCGGAAATCTTGTAACAATGAAAGGGTTAAACAAATTATCAAAATTTTGACTTACATGTCGTTAAGCATCGAAGATCTATTATCTCCTGTGGTCGCGGTAGCCCTGTTGGAAGAGTAATGAATTAGCAACAGGAGGGTTGCGAGTTCGAATGCAACCGAAGACTGTCGTGTGCAAAGGGGGCTGGTGCACGTTAAATTTTCCGTGGCCTCAAAGGTCCTCACTTTGGAGTGGTGTTTAAGTTTGGAGAGTGGAGTTCCAGCTCAGGTGACCTCGTCATCTGACCGTAGTTCAAAATTACGTGGTGTTGTCCTCGAATCTTTCTTTCGGGTTTGATCCGGGACCGTCGTCAATATTCAGTTGTGTTGCTCCTGTGCGACGCTAATTAAAATACCTATCTATTATCTCCTGTAGGAGAACGCTGGTCACTAACTCTTAGGGGGGGGAATTTCAATTAACGTCACACTGGAGCAACACAATGGGCTATTGGTGACGGTCCGGGATCAATCCCAAAGGGAAAGATCCGAGGACAACACCACGTAATTTTGAACCACGGTCAGATGACGAGGCCACTAACTCTTAGGAAATAAGTTTTGTTTTCGCAGATAACCATGCAATGCTGTCTTCGTTTTAGAACTTACAACTTTTTTCAGCAACTACCTTTCTCAAATTACACTTTTGGTTCTAATATCACCGACCTTCTCATATCTGCCTTTTAGAAAATTCTGTCTATTAAGTTTTTTATTAACGACTGAAATTAAAATTATTTTCTGTAGTCTGTAGTGTTAACAGATGTAAAACCTTCGTGTACTGGAAGTTGTACACCTCTGAGATACAGCTACAACGGTTAAGGAGACCGCAGTTTAATTATGGTTGCTATTAGCATTAACCTTAGGAAGGATTCACATGCATAATTCCCCTTTAAAACCTGCAGTCTTCCTTACATGACTTTAAGCAGTTTTGACGTTTTTGACGAATAAAATCTTTCCAAAGGATTCTTTTCTAAGGAAAGTACCACCAGAATCATTTCAAAGGATTCTATTCTAAGGAAAGGACCAACGGTATCTTTCCAAATTGAAGGACAAATAGAATCTGTTCAATTAATTCTATTCTAAGGAAAGGACCAATTCAATATTTCCAAAGATTGAAAAAATTCCATGGATTCTTCCAACCAATAAGTGTGGTTATTTAATTATTGAGTGTGGTTTGGGATCTTAACAATACTAAACCATTTGGAAATCTCGAGAAGCTCAGATAGTTAGCCCTTTTAGGGCTTTTAGGGCTCAGTTCTTCAACCTGCAATCTTCCTTGCATGACTTCTAATCAAGCTTGACATTCTTGACCAATAGAATCTTTCCTAGAATTCTTTCAAACAATCTATGTAGCAATTTAGTCATTATCCGCAATGCTACTACTCAAAAACCTCGTTCATAGTTAAAATTTAATAGAATTCATTTTTACTCAAAAACCTCGTTCATAGTTAAAATTTAATAGAATTCATTTTTAAAGCGATGTTAAATCCAGAAGTTATTTGTAGAATTGGGAAATATTTCAGTTTATGTTTATACTTAATACTGTAAATACTTCAAACCCAAATGAAATTTTCACTCTTACTCGCATGGTAGTTTGTTACATCTAAGGAGTCTGTGATTGGTTTTAACCTGTGCCCAAAAGCCGAATCAAAAATAGAGAAAAATCCTGGAAGAGTTTTATATAAAGATTTATTCTAAAACTCAAAAAATATTTTCTGTGCCCGATTGCTTTTTGATGCCCTCAACAAGATATCAAGAACGTAGAACTTATCAGACCTGGAATTGAATTACCTTCCCAAAAAAGCTTTTTATTTGAAGATAAAATCTTCCAAGCAACTATTTCTTTAGCAACGTAATATTGAAACCCTTAGATTGAAAGATAAAAGAAACAGTACCTAAAAGTTTCGAGGAATATTTTGAAAGCAATGTTAAAAGGAAAGAATTTCTACCTAGGAATAAAGGTCTATCTTGGACAGAACATTTATAAACAATATTTCTTCAATCAGATGTGGATTAAAATAAACTGCATTTGTTATATGATGTACAGCAAAACCTTCATAAGTTCATAAGTCGTCACTCAAAGGTACCAAGGAATTTTGACGATTTAAGCGGAGTAATCACAGAATGTATTACTCAATATACACTACAGTAATGATAGTGTGAATTTTAAATTTGGCTGAAAATTCATAACAATAATTTAAATTAGTAGAAATACTAAAAAATTACATAAATGATAAAAAATGGTAAGTTGTTTCTAGGACGCAAACCGTAGTTTGGACGAGAATACTCAGGCCTGATGTTAATTTGCGGAATTAATGAAGCAGACGTAGGAAGTTTGTACGATTGTTTATTGTGAACATTCTACAATTAATTTACAGTTTGAACGATTAAAATGCAGTTTGATAGTTATTATTGAGAGATTGTAGTCCAATATTTATTGTAGTGTAGTTTGGTAGTTTTCGATTGACACCACTTACGTAATTCTCACTTCATGCAATCCAAAGTAACATTGACCCAAAGCTCGCCCAGCACCTGTTGAATTTTAACATATTGCGGGACCCCCTCCCCGCTTTCAGTGCGCCTGCGCACTCGATCCGAAGGTCATATCAGGTATGGACATCTTTTGTCTACACGACGCTATATTTATCTTCTGAATGTCACTTCTAGTTCTTAAAACAAACAGTTGTAACGCTAGACTTTTCATGCATGATCCCAGTACTGTTCCAATTTCAAAAAGCCTATTCACGTGAAAATAGTTAACTTCACCTCTTTTGAGCTTTATTTGAATATACTTTAATATACTTTAATAACTAATGCTATTTAGATACGTATTATAATGCCAAGATTTGTTACTTGTATACTTGTACTTTATACGAAATGGACTCCACCCACCTTGGGGTTTTGCCGAAAATTGTCGGGAGGCCATTTTCCAATAATATTGGAATGCAAGATATTTACTTCAAAGCCTACAAACTGATTAACTGCTGTTTATTATTTTTATATCTCGTTTTGATGTTTTGTCTCTGTCTGCTAGAGTAAATATTCAGCACATGCTTTTGTACTGAGTGTTTACTCTAGTGAATGAATGTATTTCAAGTGCTGCTGCTAAAAATAAAAAGAAACTTTCTGAGAACTTTTGACTTTCCGGAGAAAGTCAAATAGGAAAAATATTTTCAATTTCTGAACTTAGTTTAGATGAAGGCTGGTTTTTGAAGTCCGATACCATGCCATTCCATAATTAAAAGAAACACTTATTAAAATACAGAAATGATTTTATTGCATTTTCTAAAAACAGCTCAGTTAACAATAAACAAATTCTCTCTTGGCATATTTCTGCGATTGTCCTCAAGCAACAGCTGCCGCAGAAAGCTTCCACACGAAAATCGCACCATCTGGTCCACCTGTAGAAACCAGATACGAATCATCGTGAAGGAACTGTATTACGTTCACATCTGTACTGCACTGTTTTTCTTCGTAATATGCAGCCTGGAAAGAGATGAAAACAAATTATCTTTCCCAAGTGTTTTCTATGAAAGAGTTTTTCCATAAAGCTAAGTGTAGAGGGCGTTAGTGTAGTGGTAACCTATTTCGTAACATATGTTAATCGAATACAATTTCAGCATGCCGCTTAAGTGTATTTTCTTCGAGTTGTGGCAGGCAAAGACAACCCCTCTTTATTAGGACTATGGCAACCTCGCGATTATTAGAATCTTATTAAGCTTTATAAATCATTATCTCTTTGCTTTTACTATGCCTAAATCACTCTAGTTTGCTAGATTAAGTTTTTATAACATTCATATCATATAGCCTGGTTCTCTCCAATTATTTAACTTGGACAAACTTCTATAACAATATTGCAGAAAAAGTAAAGATTTTTTCATTAAAATAAATACTTACCTAGTAGTTGTTCGAATAATCAGTTGTGTCGATTTTTTTGTTCTAAAATTATTTTCGTTACTTTTAAAATTATTTTCCACTAAGCCTAAAACGGTGTTTTTCCAGAGAAATTCTTCCTTGGCGACATAAAAAGCACACCAAAAAACTCGCCAAAAGCTTTGCCACAAAGAAGTCTATATCAAATCTGTTCCTGTTTTTCACGTAATTTTGTTCTTTAGGGTCTTAAAAATATATGTCCTAAATTTCAAGACGAAGTTCCCAAATTGGTCCAGTTATAAGCTACACTGCTGGCCACCGTAAATGCAACACCCTGAAGGAAGCATGCAAATAATATGAAATTTACAACATGCATTAGCGGAGGTGAGATATGCAAATGATTAGAATTTCAGCGCAGACGCACATCACGCGCGCCTGTGGCGCCACTTCAAAGCGCTATTTAAGGCTTGGAGATTTCGACGATTTCAAGTACGGCAATTGTGTTTTTCTTGTGGTTTTTTCAAAAAAACGATCAATTATGCCTCGTAGAAAACAGCGATCATCTTTTGATCAAGTATCCGAGTTCGACAGAGGAAGGATAGTGGCCTACCGAGATTGTGGATTATCTTTCAGGGAAATCGGTAGTCGTGTTGGACGAAACCAAACAACTGTAATGCGGATATGTGATCGGTGGATGCAGGTGGGTACGACGGACCGACGTGTTCGATCGCATCCACCTCAGTGCACCACTTCACGTGATGACAGGCATATTGTGCGTATGGCAGTGACGGATCGCTCAGCCACATCACGAACCATAGCACAGCACATTCAGTCTGTACCGCATCATCCAGTGTCTGCGCGTACCATTCGACGCCGTTTACAGCAGAGTGGTCTGTCCGCAAGACGTCCATTGCTTCGTCTACCCTTGACGCAGAACCACAGACGTTTCCACCGCCAATGGTGCGATGAAAGAAGGATGTGGACGGCAGAATGGAATGAAATTGTCTTTACTGACGAGTCACGCTTCTGTCTGCAACACCACGATGGTCGGATTCGAGTCTGGAGACACCGTGGAGAGAGGATGCTGAACAGCTGCGTTATGCACCGCCACACTGGTCCTGCACCGGGTATTATGGTATGGGGCGGTATTGGATATCACTCTCGCACTCCTCTAGTACGCATTGCCGGTACTTTAAACAGCCAGCGCTACATCTCCGAGGTGTTGGAGCCAATTGTCCTTCCTTACCTTCAGGGCTTGCCCACAGCCATATTTCAACAGGATAATGCGCGACCACACGTGGCACGCATTGTCCAAGGGTTCTTCGTCAATCGCCAGATTGAATTGCTTCCCTGGCCAGCTCGCTCTCCGGATCTTTCGTCGATAGAAAACATGTGGTCCATGGTTGCTCAACGATTGACCCAGAATACATCCCCAGCTGCCACACCAGATCAACTTTGGCAACGTGTGGAAGCTGCTTGGTCTGCTGTACCCCAAGAACACATCCAAAGTCTCTTTGAATCAATGCCGAGGCGTGTGGCAGCAGTGATCTCCAACAATGGCGGCTACTCTGGCTACTGATTTTGGCAGGAACCACACTTCACAGAAGTCTATAAATTTAATCATTTGATACTTGGTCAACATGTTATCTACAAAATAAATTTTGTTGTGATATCTCTTGTCTTTCTTGGTGTTGCAATTTAGGTGGCCAGCAGTGTATTAACAGAAACATATAGAATTTAAACTCGTTTTCCTCGGAACAGCTTTTTCGAGAGTGGTTTGCATTTCTATAAAACTATTGGATTGATCGATTTGAGATTTTTACAGCATGTCGAACAAACAGTCTTTTATCGTTTCAGGAGCCAGAAAAGCCAACTACGTTTATATAATTTTTTAGCAGAAACAATCAGTCAATTTGTTTTTGCTAAATTGATAATTTTGGATTTGCTAATTTTTTTTTCACCATTTCCTTCATATTTTCCATACTCATAATCCAAAAAATAGTTGAACCAAATGACAACAAACTTGGTACCCACGGGTTAAATTTTGATATAAATTCAAAATATCGTGTCAAAAGTGGGTGTTATTGAAGATTATGTTTGAGCAGTGATGAACTGGTTCCGATGATCGACTCGGGAAACATAACTATCTACTGGTATCAGAGGTTGGGAACCTTGAAATGTTAAAAGTAAAATATGTAATTTTAAATAGTGAGACCAATTCATCGTTGCTATCAATTATAATTCAGAATTCTTGCTATTTTCGGTTGATATCAAACAGGGAGGCCATAAAATAACTTTCACTCTTTGGAGGCATCTGTAGCTAAATGGAACAAACGGAATGGAACCAAGTTTGGTATTGAGACTATTGAAGACACACATGGGCAGATGTATTCCGCGAAAAAAACTTAGTCACAATAGTCGCCGATAGGGGGAAATTTGGAACTGTCAGAGTCGAAAACAATGGAACATTTGCATTAAATGCAGATATAATGGATTATACAAAGTTGCAACTGCGTACGTGACAGCATTTCAGTAATGAGAGGGTTATCAGTCAGTTCTTTCCAACGACATGGACGACTCGTTCCCCAGACCTCACTCCATTTGACTTTTGGCTGTGGGAGTATTTGATATCAGTTATGTATGTTGGTGGTGTTTCGAACTTGAATGCCTTAAAAGAGAACATAAAACTGGCTGTTATGAACATCCTACCCGACTCATTACCGCTTAGCTGTAGAGCATGCCGCACACCGGATGAAATCTGTTGTACACAAAAATGGTCAGCTCATTGAAATTGGTCTCTGTGGTCAAGGGGAACCGATACTGGTGAAAAGATTGTTTCCTGTGAGTTCAATCTCTATATTAATGTGCCTGTCTATTATCAGTTTTTTTATTGCACCGCACATATCCAGCTGGAATTCGTGGCGTGGTTGTTGCAAACTCAGTCGAAATTTTGCATAATCCATTTTCTCTGCATTTAATACAAATGTTGACTGTTTTCGACTCTAACAGCACCAAATTCCCCATTTCGGTGACTTTTGGTACTAAATATTTTCACGGAATACGTCTCCCCATGTCTTCAAAAGTCTCAATACCAAATTTGGTTCCATTCCGTTTCTACTATTTAGTTACAGATGCCTCCAAAGAGTGAAATTCATTTTATGGCCACCCGGTAGATTTCGTTAATTATTTTACCATTCTATTGTTTTCTTATTGAAAAAGCATTTAAATTACTGCATAAAATATATTCTCCTGTTTAAAGTCATTATTTTAAGCTAACTTTATGCAAAGGCCTACCAGCCTCTTAGAAGCACCTGAGTCCCGGAAATTTCCTAGTGGACCTGTCCATCACTGTGTTTGTGAGTAATTTAGTATAAAGATGACCCCTAAGCAACTTTTATTCATGTGAATTTATCGGAGACCTATTATAAACGATATGTTAATAAAGAGGAGTGGTTTGAATTTCTCCCCTGCACAATAACTTACCTTATCACTGGTACTAGGATAACGGAAAAGACGAATGTAGCCATTCTTGTCCCCAGCTGCCAAATATTGCTTCGAATGGGACACATGACAGCAAATATGAACAGCATCTGGTATGTGTTTGTTGTTCCACATCCCTGAAAATGCAGATGGTTATTACTTTATACACTCTTGCTTACAAAAGTTATGTCATAAATCAAGGGGAGTTTGAAATGAAAATCATCAAAAATATCGATTTTGAGAGGGGTTTGGATCATCTATTTTATGCTCTTTCAAATTATACTTCTCACTTCCATTCCTATTCTATTTAACCCTTCAAGAGGTTTTGACGGGATATTTCGTCCATCAAGATCCTACCAATTTTACTAGTGGCGAGATATCTTGTGAACACATTGTCAAGAACGAGATCAAGATTTGGTCCGTTTTCTTCTGACGAGAGACATGATTTTTATGAACGACATACCTCGTTCATAAAGATCTGTTCAGTTTTGATAATGACGAGGTACCTCGTCGAGACAACCACCAGGAGGATTAAAGTTTCGAAAATATATATAAAACTAATAATAAACTCAATTACATGTTCTCAAACTCTGAACTTCACACTCGATTTTCTTAGAAACATTTTTATCTTCGCGGTAACCTTTCTCTAAGAAACTAATTCCACAGGATAAAATTTTCCCAACACGTTCAGCTCAGGTGTTGACCTCGTCATCTGACCCTGGTTCAAAATTAAGGGGTGTTGTCCTCCTGGACTGATCCCGCACCGTCGCCAATAACCCGCTGTGTTGCTCCAGTGCGATGTTAATTCAAATACCTACCTACCTTCCCAACACGTTACGCTAATACCATAGATTACACTGAAAAAAAGCGACTGTTTTGTTCCTTGTAGAAGAATTATTTTTAGCAAATTCTTAAGAAAAACAAGAATGTCAAGATTTTGTAGTTAATTTTATATTAATATTTTTTAATTCCTGTATGGTAATGTTAAATTTTTCACTTTAGTAAATGTCTATTGAGCAAACAATGGAACTTTCAGACCTCTAATCTTCAGTATATTCTGAGAACAGTTCTACTTGAGGGGATTTCATTAACATAGATTTTATTGGTCAAGAAAATTAACCCTCCTGGTGGTTATCTCGGCGAGGTAGCTCGTCATTAGCGAAACTAAATAGACCTATTTAGACAAGATATCTCATTGTTAGAAGAAAGCACGATTACGATCATTAGAAGAATACTGAGCAGATCCTGGTCTCGTCAACATAATAAAATCGGCAATATCTTGAACACTAGGTATCTCATCACTATCAAAATTGGTCAAATCTTGATGGACGAGATATCTCGTCAAAAACCACTTCGAGGGTTAAAACTGGTTAAAAGTCATTCAGGGAAGATTGGAGGGTGCAAGGTGGATTTATGATTGGGAAACCCTCACCCTCAGAGCGTTGAAGTGCTGTCAAAAATAAATAATAAGAAGTCTAGAAAAAACTGATACAAACCATTTATTTTGTAACCTAAAGTACAGTTTGGATTGAACCAGTCCAGTTCTTTCAGCTGGGTAGCACTGTGAAGCTTCTCTTTCCGCTTTAGGTCCCCTACAGAAAAACATAACTAGTTCATTCGAGTCACATCAACTATACGAAGCAGCTCATTTCCACATCATGAATTAATTTAACTTAAGATAAAATTATTAGGTTGATGCTAAAGTTCGTCCCGTTTTCGGCGCTAGATGGAATTGCATGGCGAAACCGAAGTGTTATCTACTTCACACGTGTAAAGTTTGGATGTTTGAAAGAAAGAATTTCAGCGAGTATTTGGGGGGAAAATTGTGTTATTGGTTGTTTTTTAAATTTTGTTAAGCATTAAAAATGGCAGAAAATAAGGAGCATTTTCGACATATTATGCTTCTTTGTTTCTAAAAAGACAAGAAGGCTTCGCAGACGCAAAAGAAGATATGTTTTGTGTAGGGTGAGGGTGCCGTTGACGATTCCACCTGCCGTAAGTGGTTCAGAAAGTTTCATCACCTGGATCAGTTCTTTTACCAGAAACCTCAGAACTTCTATGAGCGCGGGATTATGCAGATACCGGAGAGATGAAGAAAGGTCATCCAACAGAACGGCCCATACCATATTGACTAAATGTAATTTTTAGTAAATAAAATTTTTCTTCAATTGTCAGAAAAACGGGACGAACTTTTGCATCAACCCAATACATAAAAAGGGGGAAATTAGTAGGTTGTATCGAGGACTCAAACCGTAGTTTCGACGTGAATACTCGCGCCTGGTGTTGGATTGTGGAATTAATGAAGCAGATATACGAAGTTTGAGCGATTGTTTATTGTGGATATTCATCAAGTTACAGTTCGAACGAATAGTGTGCAGTTTGATATTAATTGTTGTTGAGAGATTGTAGTCCAATATTTATTGTAGTGTAGTTTGGTAGCTTTCGAGAGACACCATTACGCAGTTCTCATTCCACACAATCCGAAGTTACATTGACCCAAAGCTCGCCCAGCACCGTAGAATTTCGACATATTGCGGGACCCCTCCCCACTCTCAGTGCACCTGCACACTCGATCCGAGTATCATGTCGGGTACGGACATCCTTTGTCTACACGACGCTATATTTATCTTATGGATGTGTAGTCTAGCTCTTAAATCATAAGCCAAAACAGTTGTAACACTCGACTTTTCATGCATGCCCCAGTACTGTTGCGATTTTATTCGCATTTACGTCATTCGTATTCACGTAAAACGTATTCACGTCAAACATTTTAGTTCAAAGTTTAGGTCTAGGGACTTGACAGGCATAAAAATCTTGATAGGTATGTCCCAGTACTGTTGCGATTTTATTCGCATTCACGTCAAACATTTTAGTTCAAAGTTTCGGTCTAAGGGCTTGACAGGCATAAAAATCTTGATAGGCATGCCCCAGTACTGTTGCGATTTTATTCGCATTCACGTCATTCGTATTCACGTAAAATGTATTCACGTCAAACATTATAGTTCAAAGTTTAGGTCTAGGGACTTGATAGGCATAAAAATCTTGATAGGCATGCCCCAGTACTGTTGCGATTTTATTCGTATTCACGTCATTCGTATTCAAGGAAAACGTATTCACGTCAAACATTTTAGTTCAAAGTTTAGATCTAGGGACTTGATAGGCATAAAAATCTTGATGGGCATTCCCCAGTACTGTTGCGTTTTTATTCGCATTCACGTCATTCGTATTCACGTAAAACGTATTCACGTCAAACATTTTAGTTCAAAGTTTAGGTCTAGGGACTTGATAGGCATAAAAATCTTGATAGGCATGCCCCAGTACTGTTGCGATTTTATTCGCATTCACGTCATTCGTATTCACGTAAAACGTATTCACGTCAAACATTTTAGTTCAAAGTTTAGGTCTAGGGACATGACAGGCATAAAAATCTTGATAGGTATGTCCCAGTACTGTTGCGATTTTATTCGCATTCACGTCAAACATTTTAGTTCAAAGTTTAGGTCTAGGGACTTGATAGGCATAAAAATCTTGATAGGCATGCCCCAGTACTGTTGCGATTTTATTCGTATTCACGTCATTCGTATTCAAGGAAAACGTATTCACGTCAAACATTTTAGTTCAAAGTTTAGGTCTAGGGAATTGATAGGCATAAAAATCTTGATGGGCATTCCCCAGTACTGTTGCATTTTTATTCGCATTCACGTCATTCGTATTCACGTAAAACGTATTCACGTCAAACATTTTAGTTCAAAGTTTAGGTCTAGGGACTTGATAGGCATAAAAATCTTGATAGGCATGCCCCAGTACTGTTGCGATTTTATTCGCATTCGCGTCATTCGTATTCACGTAAAACGTATTCACATCAAACATTTTAGTTCAAAGTTTAGGTCTAGTGCTTGATAAGCATAAAAATCAGCTACTACAAAATTAAAAGCACCCGTCGAGTCGTAGGATAGACAGGTGCTCACAGACAATGAGCGAGTGCTTAGGATTTTGGTGATCGATTTCAGGTAAGGGACGCTATCCCCTGGACTACTATTTGACTTGTTTAAAGAGCATTGAGAATTAACAAAAGGAATAATGTAATTAAAAATTTTAAATTTAGGAGTTTAAGGTTAGAATATACAGAATTTACTTTGAAAATAGTGATACAATTAGAGAGTGGTCCTATTGTGTCTGCGGTAAATATTGAGGATCAAAATTGAAAATGGGCCTTGGTAGACCGGTTGGAAGAGTAGCGGATTAGCAATCGGAGGGTTGTCAGTTCGAAACTCGGTCCAGCCAGACCGTCGTGTACAAAAGTGGCTGATGCACGTTAAATCTGTCGTGGCCTCAAATATCCTCACGTTGGTATGGTATAAAAGTACGGGGAGGGAGTGCCAGCTCAGGTGTTGACCTCGTCATCTGACCGTGGTTCAGAATTACGTGGGGATTGATCCCGGATCGTCACCATTCGCCCGTTGTGTTGCTCCAGTGCGACGTTAAGTAACTACCAATTACCAGAACTGGAAACTATTTAAGAGAATTGATTTAAGGAATTGATGTCACAAACTTGAATATCAGGGCATTATACCTTCCCTATAGAATGGATCAGATAGTGATATTGTGTTACCGTTCTTTTTTATTGTTTATTTTCACGAATTTCATTTTCAAATTAGTGAAATATTACAATCGCACAATAGACGTAATATTAATAATAGGCGTAATAATAGACGTAAATATTTTACTCATGACCCCTGTTGGTTGGTGATGCCCTTTAAAATGAAAATACCAAATGTATGCGCACAGTGGTCATTGTTCTCCGGTTGTGAATCCTATAGAGTAAGTGTGAGTCGGTTGGTTGTTTTTAGGTTTTAGACATATTTGGCAAAGCTGCACCAAACACAAGAGAACATCAAGAGAGTAAGTGTGAGTCGGTTGGTTGTTTTTTAGGTTTTAGACATATTTGGCAAAGCTTCACCAAACACAAGAGAACGTCAAGAAAAAATTTCATGAAAGGGGAAAAAGTGGGATTGGGGAATAGAGTAGCGGTATGAAAGCTAAAATAAATCGCTTGGATATCCGGGAACAAGCTTCTTGTGTTTATTAAAGACCGTAAACTGCGTGGGAAAAAACAGATCGCTAAAGTACCTCTGGTCCGTGAAGCCAGTACTCGCTTAAAGGAGTTGTGCCCCTAAGGACCGAGTAAGTGTGGGAGGTGAATTCAATCAAGTCAATTCCCGACCAAAGACCACTCTGAAACTGGAGGCAGCTCTACTTCATGATTAGAATGGTACACCCACTACACTCATGGACAATATCATAAAAAGCGCATGAAAAATAAATGAGGGCAGACATCTAATCTTCTAATCATCTCATCTTCTAATGCAGACATCAGTGTCTGCATAAGAAGTGGTGTTCAATCCAGTCAAGCAACCAAATATTCTAAAATTGTATGCATCTCTACTTCAAGATTGCCCCTGTACATCACTACGATCATGGACAACTTAATATAAAGCGAGTGTAAAATAAATGTGAGAACTTCAGTGTCTGCATAGGTCATGATATTCAATCAAGTCAATGAACTGAAGATCCTTTTGAAATTGGAGCAGTTCCACTTCAAGGTTGTTCCTATAATCGCTATCATGAACAACCTAATATAAAATGAATGAAAAATAAATGAGTGACACCAGTGTCTGCATAAGAAATCATGATATTCAATCCAGTCAAGTAGCCAAATATCATTCTAAAATTGTATGCATCTCTACTTGAAGATTGCTCCTGTACATCACTACGATCATGGGCAACCTAATATAAAGCGAATGTAAAATAAATGTGAGAACTTCAATGTCTGCATAAGTCATTATATTATAATCAAGTCAATTAATCAAAGATCACTCTAAAACTGGTAGCAGCTCTACTTCAAGATTGCTACTGTACATCACACGTTCATGGACAACATCACAAAAAGTATGAAAGCAGATTGAAACTTCAGGGATTATAAGAGATAACCAGGAATGGATGAAGTTTTAGATTCAATTAGTTTTATAGAATCTAAAATTTCATCTAATACTGTATAAAATATAGTATATTAAGTAATAGGTACAGAGAGTACATTACAATTTCCATTATTTCAAACTCGAATTTATCCGCATTTAAAAACACTGTTTCTAGATTAAAAGAGAGAAATATGTGGGTAATTCTTACAAAACGCGATGTCATGATATTCGCTATCGGTAAAAACAGCTTGTAGATGACCTCCATCAACTGACCAGTCCAACATTAATATTGGAACGCTGCCCTGAAATATAATATGTTACAGTTGCATTTTACATACTAAAATTAAATTTAAATACAATTCATTTGTAATAATTATTGCATTTGCACAATCCAGATTAGGTATGCCATAATGTTTTACAAACGCTTCAAAATATGCATAATGATCGTTACTGGAATTTGTTTGGTATAACTTCCTGTCACACGATGGATTACGTTTCAACATGTAAATGGATGACTTAAAAATGCTTCAAGTATATTTAATTCAATCATATCACAGGATAGGCACTGATGATTTAAATTATCTTGCATGAAGAGTTTATGGAGATACATCATGGTGATAACGATTTTTGTGAAGTCGTAAAAGGACGTTGGAAGAACCAATTTATACAAGTATAAAAATTACCAGATGAAAAAATATTTAAAAAATCTAAATAAAGCTAGAGCATACTGTGATTATAACCGATAAAATCACTAAATTAATGGTGTGTTTAAAAGTGTAAATGAAAAAGTGTTGCATTTATCTCGTAGAAGAAAACTTTCGTGCATGGGTGGCAAAGAATAAAAGAAAACTTTATTACGAGCAAAACAGTTTCGTTATTGACATTTCATACCTTATTTAAATACATTTGTCTATATAAATCAAAACGGAGCGTTTCTACATTACTTTATTTCGACTTATTTCAAGATATTCATCCGCTTTGGAATGTCTGTTTGTATGAGGTAAGACCGAACTACTTCCAAACGACTGAATATATTATCATGAAATTTTGTATACTGTGAGAGTACTTTCGGTGACTTAGTGACTGAACTTCACTACGTCTGTCTGTCTGTCTTCCAGTTCTGTCTGTTTGTATGTTTGTGTATCACATGAAATTAATTTACCATATTTTCATAAAATGTGTGTGTTATGCATTTTATAAAACATATCTCAACTTAGTGATATTTTGCCGAAAGATCAGAAAGTATGATTTTCTTCAAATAAATTAAGTATCTGATAAGCAATAAGTTTTCATTATCGAAGTTTATAAATACCTGCGCTTTTTAAGCTTAGGGATACCATTTTATTGGAATATAAGTGTCAGAAATAAGTGTACCTTCAGAAAATTCGCATAAAACTGAAATTACTTACCGGTAACACAAAATCAATTTTGTACATGTAGCCATTGCTGTGTGTTTGAAACAAATATATATTTCCATCTGCACATCCCACAGCAAGAGTATCTCCGTCTGTCATAAGAGAAAGTGTGTTAAAAATTTGAACACTATCTTCAAATTTCATACCATAAGAATACGTGCACAATTCAGGTTAGAATAATTTATTAAAAACAGTGTAGAAAATAAAATGTTTAATAATTTCTGTTTTCTTTAGTGATACTCTGAAAACAGGAAGTTTGGCAATAAATAATCAGAATTTTTATAAATATAGGATGGTTGGATGGGACCCCACAGTAATCATATCACGCGATTCCTTGACGCAAATCCGTCATCTGACCATGGTTCAAAATTAAGAAGTGTTGTCCTCGGATCCATAGAGGAAATATAAAAGTAGACTGAGCAATGGTAACCTTTTTATGTGCCCAGGATCATGTGAATAAAACTAGTAGTACCGTGACCCTTAGACTACTTTCGTCTGCTAATGGAAACGAGCATTCATCATTCGATTGGCCCACGGGGGAGATGCCCATCCATTGATTCATCATCTGATTGGTCCGCATGACAAAGTAGTAGAGTTTGGCGATTTCACATTCTTGTCGCCACTCTATCATAAAATGTATCGCCAAACGAGGCGATGAGATGTCAAATTGGTCAACCAAATCGATTTTTCAGAGCAGTCACGTGACTACTAGTCGACACGTTGATTACACTTTTTAAAGCTCCTCTCAATAGCAATGTCCAGTCTAAAATTCCGCGTGGCTCAGGAACATTGTTTATAACAAGGGTTCAAGGGTCAAAATTACATACATGATAATATTCATAGACTCATAAGGACTTGATAATCCCGAGACCGATTTCTTTTGCATGTTGTATATACAGTATAAAATAGCATGATGTATAGAGATCATTAATGTATAGTGTTATAATATTTTTGCCAACCCAATAAAATAATATTCTATACCGTAAGCTTAACGGAAATAGTTTACCAGGAGAATATTTCAATGTATATAGTGGACTGTTGGTAACGGGCAGAGTGGTGACATGTAAACCATCTTCCATATTCAGGAACGTCACATCTCCGTGTTCATCGCCTACAGCTACGATGCTGCCATGAGGATGGATAGTAACGGAAAAACATTCACTCTAGAAGACAACAGAAAATAATGAATACACAGGGAATAGGAACGTTTTGCATAGAGATAGGCAGAATCGAGTACTTTTAAAACTCGAATACTTTGTATTCAACTACTTTCTAGTATCGATTTCTAGTACTTTCTAGTATTCGACTACTATCTAGTCGAATACAAAGTATCGAATACTTTGTATTCGACTACTTTCTAGTATCGAATACTTTCTAGTATCGAATACCTTGTATTCGACTATTTTTTAGCATCAAATATTTTGTATTCGACTACTTTCTACTACGAAAAATCGAATGCATATACAAAAAACGATTAATCGATAGTAAGAATCAGCCAACTGAAATATAAGGCTATGGATACTTTTTATATGAATGCTTTGGTATTCGTATACTTTGGATGAATACTTTTGTATCTGAATAATTTGGTATTCGAATACTTCAGCGTCTGAATACTTTGGTATTCGAATAAATTTTGTATCTGAATATTTTAGTTTTTGAATACTTCGGTGTCTGAATATTTTAGTATTCGAATACTTTGGTGTCTGAATACTTTGGTATTTGAATACTTTTATATCCAAATACTTTGGTGGAAATTTAGCAAATGGTCCTTCAAAGGTTTAATCAAGCTAGTAAAACGTAGACGTGTATAGAAACAGTCGAATTCTTTTGTAGAAGAAATTCAGCAAAAGATCCATCAAAGGTTTAATCACACTGGTAAAGCGTAGACATGCCTAGAAACAGTCAAATTTTTTCCAAAAAGATTTCTGAACAACACGTTTAACCCTTCGTAAGGGTTAAACGTGTTGTTCAGAAATCTTTAACCATTTGTAAGGGTTAACCGTGTTGATTGAAAAATTTGAATATATATATTCAAATTTACGAATTTCCTGAAAATAGTAAAATCTATAACAGTACTTTGGATTTTCACACATATAGCAATATATTCAAAATTTTAGAAAACTTACATCACTTTGAACTTTCCATATGAGGCTGTTTACTTCCCATTTGCATATATACCTATCCAATCCGGCCGTCACGAAGCTGGGTTTATCGGGATGACATGCAACTGCACGTACATCATCACAATGACCCTATCGAATAGAAATCAAGCACAAGTCACGTATCCGCAATCTATGACTTTCAACAATCTATTCTACACCCATGTTCAATTACGTTTATTATCTTCAGAATATTACACTAGCTGACCCTAAAACGAGGTTATTACACTTCATAGTTTCAGGTTGCTATACATTGATTGAATTTTCAGAGTTATAGTTAATGAGTATAATTTGAACTATGATTAGATACAGTGATTAAACTACAAGCAAATATAGGACGTTGCGTGCATGTAAATTTGACCTATGCATTACAAATTCGGAAAAGTAAGATGTAAGTGCCATTAATTTTGGTACTTCTTTTGCACGGATATTTCCAGATTCTGGTCCTTATCGAGCACACATACAGAGTAATTCGTTTTTATCGAAGAATGTATGTCCACGACTGTTGAGGCGTATTTGCTAGAGTGCTGCTGGTGCGTTTGCTAATCGTTTTTTTTTTACGTTCGTCATTCGCAATTTGGATTTCGCATGTGATGGAGCATTACACAAATTCCAAGATGACTGACAAGGATCTAACGTATGGGGCTACATAAGAAATATATTGCAAAAATTATGTTGTCATTTTTCAAGCTTAAATATATGCAAAGGTATCCACAAACTTGAACTTGGTTTTCTCTATTTTTCGGATCCCATATAATTCAATATAACTCACGTGAACAACAGGATTTAACGCCCACATGACAGAACCTTCAAGGATGACGTTCTTGTTCGTACCTACGAAGACTTCCCATTCATTGGTAACGGTCTTTTGCGGACAAAGAGATGTCACACCTCCTGACCCAGTTGGAAGCTGAAACAATGAAGAAAATAATCAGCGCAAATGTACATACTTTGGCGATTAACTAAATCTAGTTTGCAAAACTATTGTGTATTCTTAACAAACCACAACATTCAGTTTCGTCTCGTCATAAATGAAACAGAGCATCCCGGTTGGAAGAGTAGAGGATTTGCAACCGGAAGGTTGCGAGTTCGAAACTCGATCCAATCAAAGAGCGCGTGTAAGTAGGGGTTGGTGCACTTTAAATATGGCGTGTCCTCAAATGTCCTCACGTTGGCGTGGTGTGGAGATTTAGAGAGATGGATGCCAGCTCAGTCGTTAATCTCGTCATCTGACTGTGATTCAAAATGCCGAGGTGTTGTCCTTGATCTTTCCCTTCGAGATAGATCCCGGATCGTCACCAATATCCCGCTATTTTGCTCCAGTGAGACCTTAATTCAACTACCTACCTAAATAAAAATGCTGTAGACAATTGCCAGGCAACATGCCATCAAACCGTCCTTCCACGAGTATCCTAAAACAGACCTTAAACAGTTCCGGTGTTCTTGAGTGCATTGAATTAGTCGAGATGGTTCGAGTCAGCGAGGGGGTCGCCATGGCTTTGCGCACTGCGGTAGCAACTTCCGAGTTGTTTCGATTCCTTTCAGGTTCGATTCCCCTGGATGTATTTATTTCTACTGAATCAATAAAACTTTCTTTGTTAGTATATGCCCACTACTTGGCGCTGTTTGTCTCGTGTTTGGCACTGCATGGCCAAATATGGCCCTTGCGCCATAAAACCCAACCAACCAACCTACGAAGTATAGGCGGCGCAGGTTCTGTTCCTGTAAATTAACCTGTATGTATTCCCCTCTCTCCTGTATCAGTAAAATCTTCCTTGTGTATGTCCATTACTTGACGTTGTCTGTCTCTATAAGGACTTCACTATGCACCCTGTATATAGTTAGTTCTCTCTCTATACGACTAGACTAGTCACTTTACTATACGTATACATCACTTTCGTAACTGTAGCTATCTTCAATCGACAGTTATGTGATTGTGATATATATATACAGGGTGAGTCTATATATAAATTGTTTTTACAAAATAAAAGGGGTGATAGTACCCATCCAGGCGAGCAATAATTACCATGGAACATAGGGTCACATTCCACTCTGAGAGGCAGAAAAGAGCAGTCAAATGCGTCGAGCATGAACAAGTCATTTCCTCTGCAAGCACACTTTTCCAGCACGGCCCGGCACTTCTTGAATGCCACATATCCCGCACGATGGATCGGATGTGGTGGAACTGTGGCTTGGCCTCCACGCTCACCGGACCTCAACCTACTGGACTTTTTCTTCTGGGGGCACATGAAATCTTTAGTGTACCAGACGCCTGTCGACTCGGCTGAAGATCTCGTAGCGAGAATCGGTGTTGCCGCAGACAAAATTAACACAACACCAGGAATCTTCGAGAGTAAGTCATTCCTTTGCCGGTGTGAACTGTGCAACGACACAAGTGGTGTGCAACTGTGCAACGACACACTCAAAGTGGCCGCCACTTTGAGCACTTGCTGTGAGTTTTTCTCTGATCAATAAATCAGATTGTGCAACTTTTGGTATCGTTCATCCGCTTTCCCAACACTGTTGTAAGTTCATGTTGAAATTCTAATTTTACTCTTTCCTGCCTCTCAGAGTGGAATGCGACCCTATGTTCCATGGTAATTATTGCTCGTCTGGATGGGTACTATCACCCCTCTTATTTTGTAAAAACAATTTAGACTCACCCTGTATATATAGCTAGACTAATCACTGCACTATACCTACACATCACTTTCATAACTGTAGCTATCAGCGTTCAACATTTAGATGAGTGTGTAAGGACTTTACAGTGCACACTGTATATAGTTCCCTCTCTATACGGCTGGACGAAATGAGTTACGAAATTTTAAAATTTCTGTGGTCTTCCAAACAAATTTGAAATGTATCATTATCGCTAAGTCAAATATTTTGGTTCCAACAATTCACCTTCACATGAATGATTTGTTGGTTGTTTGGGGGGTTTTATAACGCAAGGACCATATTTGGCCATGCTGCGCCAGACAATGTCAAATGGACATACACACACAAGGAAAGTTTTACTGACACAGAAGAGAGCAATACACCCAGGGAGGAATTCAGCCTACGCCACTTAGAACTCGCATGTTGCTAGCGCATTGGTCATACCCACTGAGCCACGACGGCCCTTACCTCCACAGGGTTGGTTGGCTGTTTTGGGTTTATTGGCGCAAGGGACATATTTGGTCAAACACAAGACAGATAATGTCAACAATGAGGGAGGAAGAAAAAGCAAAAAGCAGAAGGGTAGGTGAGGGTAAAAGGGAGGAAAAATCACTCCGGTATCCCGGGGTTGTGATGTCCTCACACTCCTAAAAATGTGCCCTGACGGCACCTTCACAAGGTAATAAGTCACTGAAAAAAATTGCGAAACATTCATACTTCTTAATTCCGTACTTTTAGTTTATAACTAAATTTATTGTTACACAGTACTCACCACTGCAGATGCAAGACCAACAAATTTCTTTGTAGTATCCCATACCCGAATCTCGCCTTCTTGATCATTGGCACTACTTCCGGATATGAGAACTCCTTCAGGTAGAGGAAGAAGAGCTGTAACTTCACCCTATATTTTTCAAATATACCAATAGATATATACCATTAGTCATATTTTAAATTTAATTTTCATTTTAACCCTCTGAGAATCACGCGAGTTCTGAGTAGAGTAGTATTGCTTTTGGTCAACACCACACATAATGACTAAATAACAACGTCTATTGGTTGAAAGAATTTTAGGACAGATTCTATTGGGGGTCAAGAAAGTCAAAGTTGGTTAGAAGTTATGCAAGGAAGACTGCAGATTGTAGAATGGATATATGCGTGTGAACCACTTAGAGGGTTAAAGGGACGTGGCAAAGCTTCAAAAATCCAATTTTTCAATTTTGTTCTTAAAAATAGAGAATATTTTAGATTTCAAATGTGGTTCACTTGTATTTTTTTTAATTTCTGAGATAAGTAAATAAAAATGTAAATAAAAATAAAATGTAAATAAAAGGCCACGAGGCCTCTTTAACAGTTTTCTCTCAAAGCAATTTATCTAATTTTAGGTATAAGCAATTTATCTAATATTAGGTATATTTTAAAAAAGTATTGATTGTATACCATTGTAAATTTAAAGTAATACCATTTAAATTAAAGTATACCATTGTAAATTTTTTTATTCTCAAAGCAATTTATCTAATATTAGGTATATTTTTTAAAAAGTATTGATTGTATACCATTGTAAATTTAATTTTCAAAGTGTACAATGTACATTAATTGCATATGAATGCGTTACACCTCCATTTAAGTTATTAAATTATGATTCTAGAACTACATGAGTAATTTTATACCAGTTTTCAATGAAATCTAGGAATATGATTTTGAACTATTTTAAAAACTTCAGATAATTTTATTTCAATTAAAAGAGGTGTACCATTTTCCCAAACATTTTTGGGGTATATTTCAAAGAAAGGAGAAATAGAGTATTTTTAAACGATTCTAATACAAAGAAAATAGCAACAGAATCTTTCCAAAGGATTCTAATTCAAAGAAAAGAGCAATAAAATTGTTCCAAAGGATTCTATTCTAAGGAAATGACCAACAGAATCTTACTAAAAGATGCTATCCTAAGGAAAGAAGCAATAGAATCTCTCCAAGGTATTCTAATCCAAAGAAAAGAGCAATAGAATTGTTCCTATTCTAAGGAAAGGATCAATATAATCTTTCTAAAGATTGAAAGAATCCATGAATTCTTTCACCCAATAGATGTGGTTAAGTCATTTAAGGGGGTTGTTATGTAAAAACAAAATACTATACTACTCAGAAATCTCGGAGGGTTAATTGATCCAAAATGGCTAAGGCGTTCTCATTTGATTAAAAGAAGACGAAGGAAGTATTTTATTCCCACTCTCGCAAAGTGCCTTTAAATAACTTGAAATACAGAGGATTGTACTTACATCGTGAGCTTTAAACTCTTTCTGAATGAAGAACACTTTCCCGGAATCTTCACTAAGTGCCCAGACTGTGATGAAGCCTCTGGAATTTCCTGTCACCAAGCGGCCATCGGAAAGGAATTCCATAGAAAGAAAATTCGTCCCTGACCTACCCTGCTGATCAGAAAAACTGTCAGGCATCGACAATAACTATCTGATTTCAAAGAATAATTTCAAACCATCTGGTTTTCATAAAATATTACGAGCAGAGAAAGAGTTCTGCATCAATGAAAAAAATAGTACAATTTTTGTTAAACAGTCGACCCTTGATTACTCGAAAAATGTTATTCGTACCTCATTTTCAGCTTTTAGTCCATGCTTCGACGAGAAGGCAGTCGACTTTGGGTCAGTCGATTTTTCAATAGGTGTGAACTATCATTAGGTCTGCCATACCAAAGCATGAATGGCGATCTTCGCGACTTGCTTTCCCCCACCAAAAACTCGTAATCACTTCCAATCACTTTTGGCACCGAATTATAAATTTAGAACCAGAATACGTGATAAAGCTGCCAGTTGTGGAAATTCTTTGTTTACGTTATCTCCAGTCCCCTAATTTAACTAATAGACTCGTTCAAAACTATGCGACTCAACTACCTTCTCGCGGCAGCCGGACTATATTTTTCGACCTCGAATTGTTTAGTTACAGATGCAAGAGAAATTCTGATGTTTGCGATCAGAAAAACGCAGATGCTTCTGTGCAATCTGCTAGAAATTAAAAGGATTGCAGTCTATTCACTTCTATTGTGGTATTATTTTCCCAGCAGAGATTGATTGCTTTTCGATGCAAAGAATTGGTTGATTGGTTAGGATTATATGGAACAAGGTCCAGTAATGGATAAGTTGCGCCAAAAGCAAGAGAAATTGAAAATCAATAAGTGCATATAGAAAATTTTAAAACAGCCAAACAAACAATAAAAAGTATATTAAACACCATGTGGGTGCACAACATGGTAAAGATTTAAACACTTTAATTTTTTAATGGGTAAAACTAAGATCATAGTTTGCCGTAACCAATATAAAATATGGTATAAAATCATGAATATATTGAAGTGATTACTTAAAACATTGATCTGAAAGTGTGTAACAAAAGGTATGATAGATAAATAGTGGGTTGTGAAAGGTGAAAAGCATATACTTAATAAGGATTACTACTAATATAGTACAACCACACTATAGTACAAAGATTATCACAACTAGAATTTTACTAATACTATAGCTAACCACTAAAGTAAGATTACTACTGTTAAAGGCTTTTGTTCAATTTCGCTAAAACTTAAGAGTATTTGGTAATTTAAGATCAATCAAACGGGCTGTTCGAAAAAAGCCCTATGAATTAGCATATTAATTCATTAATCCATAAAACCGTTGCAGGCAATTAGCACATAATCCATAAAACCGTTTCATTTGTAATGTATGTTATCGAAACGAAAAATATAACTTGTTGAGAAATCTCATGCAGAAGCATAAGAATACCTACAGCTGATAACGGATCTTTCCTATTCAAAGTCCCGTTTCCATCTTTAAGCCAAAAAGCCAAATGCTGTCTTCCGTACGTCACTATAATCTCCTCTTCAAGAGGATGAAATGCACCACCAAGAAGAGACTGTCCAGTCTGAAATTGAAACAAAATATATCATATTATGTAAATACTTATTCATTGAAACAAGTTTTGAAATGGAAGCTCAAAACCTAATGAAAGTTAAGCATACAACGTAGTGACAAAAGTCACCGGACACCTGGAATAGAAACAAGACAGCATTTATTGACATATATTAGTAAGGTGTTGGCCTACCTTTAACCCTAATACAGTCAAATCACTGCAAACAGTCCTTGCTTTGTGGCTGGGTGCGTTATTTTGAATGAGTGTCCCGTACAGTGTATTTTTACAATTGTCTTACATAATGAAACCTTAATTTTTGGTTGGTTGGAAGTTTTGGGTTTTATGGCGCAAGGGTCATATTTAGTCACTTTAATTTTTCGAGAATCCCTAAATATACTGCTGACCATCGAAAATGCAACGCCATATTTATTATACAAATAATATACGGCGCTATGGTGAAATGATTGAAATTACAGCTCCGTTCAAACTGCGAACCGCGAAGAAGTCAGTGTTTTCTGCAGCCACCATGGGAGGCGATACCTACAACTACACGTTTCGGCATTAAAATAAAAAGGTTTTGGGTGTGTGTTTGAGATGTGTCAGTTCATGTTGCTTCCACGCGTTGCCAAAGTACAACTGGCGTAGTCAGTAGTGCTCTGTGGTGTGCCAATCGTTGCGCGATCATCGATCACACGTGTTCGATGGGTGACAGATCTAGTTAACCGGCTCTCCATGAAAGAAGTGAAACCTAGTGGACATTGAGGAATTGTTGTACGTTGCATGCTAAGTGCGGTCATGCATTGTCCTGTTGGAAACTGACCGCAGGCAAGCCTTGAAGATAAGGAAGGGCAACAGACTCAAAAACTTCAGAGATATAGCGGTGGCTGTCGAATGCACCGCAATCGGTAATACGTTCTAGACGGGTGCTGGAGTAGAATCCAAAGGTGCCCCATACCATAACACTAGGTGACGGACCGATATGGCGACGCATAATGAAAGAGTCATGAAGTCTATCGCCACGGTGCTGCTAGACTCGGATGCGACTATCGTGGTGCTGTAGACAGAATCGAGATTCGTCTGAAAAGACATGGTCATGCCCATCATTTGTCCATGTACAGTATTGATCATTTGCATGTCCTTGAAATTATCAGGGCCGCTGTAGCCCAGTTGGAAATGCAATGGAGGGTTGCGAGTTCGAAACTCGGTTCAGCCAAAGACCGTCGTGTGCACGGGGCTGGTGCGCTCTAAATCTGTCGTGGCCTCAAATGTCTTCACGTTGGCGTGGTGTGGAAGTTTGGAGAGGGGGTACCAGCTCAGGTGTTGATCTTGTCATCTGACCGGGGTTCAAAGTTACGGGACGTTGTCCTTGATCTTTTCCTTCGGGATTGATCCCGGACCGTTGCCAGTAGCCCGTTGTGTTGCTCCAATGTGACGTTAGTTAACTACTTACCTTCCATGATCAAGGCATCATGGAAATTTCAAGGTTAAAGGTTATTGGTGCTACGACGGCCAGCGGTGCATAAACGCGAAATTTTTAATTATTAAGCATGTGCTTGAAAGATAACCTAGCAGGTGTTTTTCACTCTGTCGTGTTAACGAAAGCTGCATTTGGCTGTCCACTGTATTTAAACATTTTCTTACTCATTTTGCATACTATACACCTCCCTAGTATGCCACGTAATGTC
The DNA here is from genome assembly GCA_933210815.1 of Meta bourneti. NCBI lineage: Eukaryota > Metazoa > Arthropoda > Arachnida > Araneae > Tetragnathidae > Meta > Meta bourneti. The sequence goes on from OW119934.1 coordinate 94,978,453, forward strand.
AGCTGAGGCGAAAATTAAGATGCTTAATTTTTATCCAAGTTGGGGTGTTTTCAGATTTCTTGTTTTGCATTAATTATTTTTGTTTTCATAAAATTTCCAAAGTCCACAGCAGTCATCTTTTAGCAACTTCTAGCTTAAATTACAGTAGAAGAAAAGTAATTCATGCTACATTTTCCTTTAACCGCAATGCGCATTCTAGAATTCTTATCTAGAACGAATTCTTATCCTAGACTAGAATTCTTATCTAGGAAGAAGTTAACTGCACTCAAGCTTTTTAACGTTAAAACCAACTGACTACTTAACAAACCGTCTTTTAATAGAACAATTATGGAGTTTTACGACGATAACATTTGCTTTAGAGCTTGTGATAAAGAATTTATGCACTGACAATGCTATCCAAACAAGCTTCGTTCACTTGAATACTTAAAGAATCTGCTATGCCAACAAAGATTTCCCATACGAATTCTTGTAAAATAAACCCAATTTTCTAAGAAAGATCTCAAAAATCTGTCTTAAGGCCTCAAGCATTTTAGATTCTGTTCTTTTATAGAGATTAAACGATTCCGTGTTCTTCCCCAAAAAAACTGGATGTTGGAAGATACTTTCTTTACATTCGAAACAGAAAGTCGTGCGTGCTTGCCGGTTGAATTTAAATTATGTTAAACATATGCGTTCAAAAAAGGATATTTTAAGAAGCCTAGGAACCCTCTAAACGTCACTAGATTTTCGAGTAGTGCTGTGTTGTTTTCGCCCCACAACACACACTTAATGACTAAATAATCACACTTGCTGGTTGAAAGAATCCACGAATTCTTCAACATTTAGAAATATTATATTGCTCCATTCCTCAGAATAGAATTCTCTGGAAAGATTCAATCGGTCCTTTAATTAAAAAAAATCCTTTGGAAATATACTACTGATCTTTTGTTTAGAATAGATTCCTTTGGAAAGACTTCATGGCTCCTTTCCGTAGCATCCTTTGGAGTGAGTCTGTTGGTGCTTTCCTTGGAATAGAATCTTTTGAAAATATTCAGTTGATCATTTTCTTATAATAGAACCCTTTCGAACCATTACATTGCTCTTTTTCTTATAATATAATAATTTGGAACAATTCTATTGCTCCTTTCTTTACAATGGCATCCTTTGGAAAGATTCCATTGACTCATTCTGTAGAATAGAATCCTTTGGAAAGATTTTGTTGCTCCTTTGCTTACATTATAATCCTTTTAAAATATTCTACTGCTCTTTTCCTTATAATATTGTAGTATCCTTTGAAATGATTCTATTGATATTTTCCTAAGAACAGAATCCTTTGGAACGATTCTATCAGTCCTTTCATTGGATTAAAATCCCTTGGAAAACTTCTATTCCTTTCTATCTCTATCTACTTCTATTCCTTCTATCTCCTTTCTTTAGAATAGAATGCTTTGGAAATATTTATTGCTCCTTTCTTTAGAATAAAACCCTTTGAAAAGATTCTATTATTACTTTCCTAAGCGCATCTTGTCCGATTTTGAACCTTGCGCCATAAAACCCCAACATACAATCCTATTACTTTCCTAATAGAATTCTTTGTAAAGATTTATTGCTGCTTTCCTTAGAATAGTATCCTTTGGAAATATTCTATTGGTTAAGATCAAAATTAGTTAGTAGTCATTCAGGGAAGCCTGCAGATTCAAGATAAAATTATGCGTTTTTACCCCTCAGAGGATTAATTCATCTAATCACGCTTATTGAGAGTCTCGTGCTAAATACGTAGCACTAAAATTCGATATCGAGAACTTTTTTGTTAATTCGCTGTTATAATGAATCGGTAATTTTCAAACCCTAGCACCAAATACATCTATATATTTCAAATATCTCGTCCAATATTGTTGTGCTTAGAACAGTGTCTGAGCATTAAAATTTTGTGAATTTAAATTAATCCGTCTGAATTGATTTCTGATCCCTACATTACTTTTGAATGTTAAAACCATTTAATGTTTGTAAATATATCTGCGGACACATTAAAACGTTTATTCAATTTCGATAGTCATTTTATGTAACATTAAATACTATATTAACCATTGACTTAAAGATTTTTTCAGGTTCAGTGAAAATTTCAGTACACACTCGTTTTTCATGTGCGCTTGTCCTTTAAAATTGCTATTAAAGAATTCAATTTCATTTATATTGCTTATTATTGCATTTACATTAATTTATATTTAGCCTTAATCTGACGTAAAAGCATGTGCAACGTATAAAACAAAATACCAGTATATTCAGACACCATCGTTTTCTTTGGATATAATATGTAGGATTATTTAGAAAATTTGATTTACCAGATTTTTTTCGATATACTTACAGTCACTCGAGTAACCTCTGTATCATTTTGCCAATCCCACAATGAAACCACCGTATCTTGTAGGCCTTCCAAAATCATCATCGTAGAACCCTAAAATAACAGCCATGAATAATAGAGTAATTTTAAAATAAAATTTACAGACATTTTATAATGAAATAGAAAAAAATCGTTCCCTCTCAAGTATTAATTGCAACAAGGAAAGAATAACTTCCACGAAAATTTCAAGTTTAATAAATTTTAAACAAGAAATATCATTTACAACCTATGTCCAAAAAGTTATGGGACTGACCAAAAAGCACATGAAACAGTTGCGTCAGGAAACTTTCATGTGTGCTCCCTGAAGCAGCAGTGACTGTCCAATAAGGAAGAAGCCACAAACTGCTGTTTGTCGGAGAAGCAACACAGAGGGATTGACGGAAGTGATAGCACGCGTTACCCTGGAACAGCAGAGCCAAAACCCTTTTTTTATTTGAAACTGGTACAGAAACAGGTACAGGTACAGAAACATATCACATGTTGACCCTCATGGTGATTGTCTCTACGAGGTATCTCGTTATTAGCAAAACTGACCAGATCTTGTTGGAAGATATCTCGTCATTAGAAGAAAACACGAACGCGATCATTAGAAGAAAACTGACCAGATCTTGATCCCGTCATCATCGAAAGTCCGAAATATATTGATGACGAGATACCTTATTGCGAAATCGGTCAGGTCTTGATGGACGAGATATCTCGTCGAAACCACTTGGAGGGTTAAATAAAGCTTATGGAGATGTAGCAGCATCCCGCTGCCGGGTACTTGAGTGGTATGCACGTTTCTATAACGACAGGGATTCCCTTTTAAATGATTCTAACCGAAGTGGCCGTCCGTCGATAGCTCGCAGGGGGAAAATTCAATGAGTTCGCAATCTCTTCACATAAACTTTTTTGATCGGAAAAGTATTGTCCACAAGTAATTTGTACCCGTGGATGAAACAATAAACCTGGATTTCTACAAACAAGTGTTAGAATGTTTAAGACACAGTATTCGTCACCATCGTCCAGTTATGGGCATCTGGGAAATGGATTTTCATCAATCCGAGACCATATACCACTTTGTCAGTTCAACAGTTCCTGGTGCAACATCAGATAACTGTGTTGCCACATCTCCCATATTTCCCAGATCTATCGCCCTGTGATTACTTCCTGTTCCCAGGATAAAACGGGCGCTAAAAGGACAACGACCTACTATCTATCCCAGCAGCTGTGACAAAACAACTCTCAAACATTCCATCTATCCAAGTAACTGTGACAAAACAACTCTCAGACATTCCAGCTATCCAAGAAGCTGTGACAAAACAATCCTCAGATATTCTATCTATCCAAGCAGCTGTGACAAAACAGCTCTGATACTTCATCTATTCAAGCAGCTATGACAAAACAACTCTCAGACATTCCATCTATCCAAGCAGTTGTGACAAAACAACTGTGAGACATTCCAGCAAATGCTTTTCATAACTGTTTCAAATACCTTCAGAAATTCTGGAATCTGTGCTCATATCCTAGGTAGTTATTTTAAATGTTTCAACCAATAATTATAAGTATGTTACTTTAATATTTTTTCTAGCAGTAGTCATGGAACTTTTTGGACATAGGTTGTATAATGCCAGTGTTGGCGAAATGAATTAAATGACGCATAGTGTACTAACGAGTACTTTTACATTTATATTTGCTGTAAGAAAGGAAAGCACTGTAAGAGTATAGTTATATCTAGATGTTACACAAGAGGTTGTTTACACATTTCTTGAAAGATTATGAAATAAAAATACTAGAGGCCAGTGTCCATGTAAACCCAGAAGCCCGACATCACCTGTTGAAATATATTCTAATTCAACTGAATAATGAAAGCCTAGTGTTAAAAACAAAGTTTTCTTTTGACTTAAGTAATTTACAATTTTTAATATGTTCTTTATCCTCCGTATCGCTGAACTACGTGTTTGCCCGATCGTCTCGACGTTTGATTTATGTATTTCTGTTATGTGTGTCATGCACAATAGTATCTCTAACGCCAAAACCTCCTCCCTTCCTCATGCATCCCATACATGCTAGCATAGTCTAACTTACATGCACAGAGGGTCCTTGCGTAGGATCTATCAAACTTTCAAACTTTTTTTACATTCCTTTAAACCTCTGAGCGTAGAGATTTACAAGTAGTGTAGTACTGATTTTACCCTACAACCTACTTAATGACTAAATAACTACATCTTTCTAAGGAATCCCCATGGATTCTTTCAACCTTTAGAAAGATTTAATCTATCCTTTCCTTAGAATAGAATCCTTTGGAACGATTCTATCAGTCCTTTCTGGAATAGAATTCTTTGAAAAAGATTCTATTAATCTTTTCTTTAAGTTAGAATTCTTTGGAAATATTCCATTACTCATTTCCTTGTAAATGAATTCTTTGGAAAGATTTTTTTTGTCAAGAAGGTCGAAATTGGTTAGAAGACATGGAGGTTGCATGATGCAAGCTTGCAAGGTGGAATTATGCGTGCGAATCCCTCAGAGGGTTAGAAATCCCAACTTCCAGACAAAGACTTGGGACAAACGATAAAAATCCATTATCGTCTGCTAAATATTTCGTTGTCTAGTTGCAGACAATATTCTTTATTCCTTGTACTCAATTCACCGGATGTTTTGTCAGTGTTGCGATGTTATAGACAATGATATTTTTGTACCGGAAGAAAATGTATTAGATTTTTTATGACGACTTTTTTAGGTCAGTCAACCTACTTCTAAAACCAAAAGACCCAATTCAATATCTCAAGTTTCGGGGCAAAAATTGCGTGCTGACATTTCTATCATGTTACGAAGTTCTTTGACTTATTAAATGTATGGGCTGAGGAGAAAAAATCGAACCACACCCCTTTTCGCTCATCATTCATAGTACATCTCAATTCAATCTCCAGTTGTAACTGTTACCCTACGCTACTGACTAAACTATAAAATAATTCAGAGACCCATTTCGCAAGATTATTATATGAAATTTAAACAACCCTTTCCTGTAGTATATGAGAAACTCGGTTCAGCCAGATACCGTCGTTTACAAGGGGGTTGGTTCGCGTTAAATTTGACGTGACCTCAAATGACCTCACGTTGGCGTGGTGTGTGAGCTGGAGAGTGGGGTGCCAGCTCAGTTGTTGCTCTCGTCGTCTGACCACGGTTCAAAATTACGAGGCGTCGTCCTTGGATCTTTTCCTTCGGGATTGATCCCGGACCGTCGACAATAACCCGTTGTGTTTCTTCAGTGCGACATTCATTAACTACCTACCTACCATCCTGTAGTATATGAAACTTACATTAATACTGAATGAGCTTTGAATTGGAAGTTTTTGCTCTTTACGAAGAGTATTCGTTTTAATCAATTATATAATGCCAAACAAAACATGGAATCAACCTTCAATGCAAAATCAGCAACATGTTAACAATAAAGGAAATATCGGTTTTTATGGTTTTTATTCGAAATATAAAACTGGTATACAAACAAATTATTTGATATCTTCGGCATTTTCGTTGTAGCTTTTAATCGTCCTGGTGTTTGTCTAGCCAAGGTATCTCGTTATGACAAAGCTGATCAGAGCTTGATATACGAGATATCTCGTCATTGCAAAGCTAATCAGATCTTGATGGACGAGATATCTCTTCATTGGAAAAAGAAACTGACTAGATCTTGATGGACAAGATACTCTTCATTGGAAAAAGAAACTGAGCAGATCTTGATCTCGTCACTATCAAAATATCGGCAGTTTCTCGTTGACAAGATATCTCGTCAATAGCAAAATTGATCAGAGCTTGATGGACGAGATATCTTGTCGAAAACACTTGGAGGGTTGAGTATTGTGTAGTTGCTTATTCCCCTGGTCTAGAAAATGCTGGACCAGGTCCATAAGATCTTCATGCCTGAGCATGAGAGAAGTTGCCTCCTCTTGGTCTTCAACAAATAAATCCAGAGGCAGTCAAGGATATTGGGGAGTTGAATGCGAGGCAGTACAAGAGCTAGATGGAAAACCCCTGTTTCTGCGCTTGAAAACATACTCTTGATGTGCCCACTTCTGAGCCTCGCCAAAGCAGTTTGCTAAGACTGGGACCATCAAACTGAATGGAAAGTCCAGTGCGCTTACCTGTATACCAATAAGTAGGGGAGTCCGAGGGCATTTAGATTTCACCAAGGATTGGACCTCTGATGCAGTGAGCACTATGTCCGAGGGCTAACTCTGTTTACTGCCCTCATTGGCAAGCGAATCGGCGGTTTCGTTTCCAAACACGTCAACACGGGAAGGAATCCATTGCAACGTTGTTGATTTTACGATCGCCATCTTTGAAACGAAAGTGATGATGTCTGTGCATTATCTTGTCTGTTATATTTGGCAGTTCTTGAGGTGATGTATGGGGGTTTAGCTGTCTATCAAAAGCCAGACACTATCGCGCTGGAAGATGCTTCGGCATACTCTAGATCTTTATTAACGAACAGAAGTTTCTTTTAAGAGTACAAGGTGTTTCAAAACTTCCTGTAGAAACCTAAGGAGATGTAAGAAACACAAAATTAAATCGTATTCACTTGTGATGTGTATCCACCAGCATCACCCGGAGGTTAGGGTACCCTAGAGGGTACACTGAAGTACAGAAATGACAGACAGCAAGTATGCGTACAACATTTTTTCCCTCATTTTTACAATTTGGCAGTTGTTTTCCACAACATTCCGTGGTTTCATTAACCCTCCTGGCGGTTCATGGGAAACTACCCTGTAGTGGTCAGCCTGTTCCAAATTACCAGCAGTTCTGGGTAAGAGGAAATTTCTTTTTCCTACTTGGATCTTCATTCCCATTGGAGCAATAAGGCAGTTTTGTCTGGACATTAGCAAAACTGGCCAGATTTTGATGGACGAGATAACTTGCCATTAACAAAATTGGCCGGATCTCGAACGACGAGGTATCCCGTCGAAACCACTTGTAGTTAATTCTGCACGTTTGCACCATACTTTTTAGGCACACATCTTTCGGGATATCCTTTACGATGAAATCTCACTGAAGCTCGTCCATTTCCGTTAACTGCTCCACATGATGGGTGCATGTCTGCCATCACAGAATCAGTGAAATTATACATGTTAGTTGTATGAATCAGGGTCTAAAATGACGATGGTGCCCAAATCGGCCATCTATCGTGCTGTAGAACATATCAATCTCTAGCAAACCCAAGGACGCTTATGGATATACATCCTATGTGAGTAGGGTTTAATTTTGCGTTTATTTCTCTCCTGAAACACCCCAAATGATCTTGAAAGAAAATCCACGGACTCTAAGAACTATCACAATTTCTTTCTTTAACCCTCTGAGCGCCACGAGATTTCCGAGAAGTGCAGCATTGATTTTATCCCACAACACACACATAATGGCTGAACAAGTAGATCTATTGACTGAAAGAATCCATATATTCTTTCAACCTTTAGAAAGATTTTGTTGGTCCGTTTCTTTATAATAGAATCCTTTCGAAAGATTTCATTGCTCCTTCCTTAGAATAGAATTCTTTGGGAAGATTCTGTTGGTCCTTTGCTCAGAATAGAATCTTTTGGAAATATTTTATTGGTCCTTTCCTCGGAATAGGAATCCTCTTTCTCGGAATAAAGATTTTATTGGTCCTTTCCTCTAAATCTTCTTGACCATAAAAATCAATCTTTCCTTTGGAAAGATTGATTTTATTGGTCAAGAAGATTAAAATTGGTTAGAAGTCATGCAGGGAAGGTTGCAGGTTGCAAGATGAAATTATGCGTGAGAACCCTTCAGAGGTATAAATTTCTCTGCATCAATTATAAAAAAGTTTAGACATTTGACACTTAAAAATGTTATGAAACTTAAAGTTACGTACTTTTTACACTTATTGGTAATCCGCAAAACAGTGCAGAATTCTTTATAAAAATCTTTTTCTTTCCAGAAAGAGGTAGAAATATAGTAAGTTGTTGGTGAAACATAGATTATTTAAATTACTACAACAATCAATTAATATTGATTTAATGACATAATATCGCTAAAGGGAAGATAGACTTGGAAATTTATTTCCAATAATCCAGAGAAAGTTTCAGAAAATATTCATGATTACTGTTCGTTCAACAGGAAATGAAATTTAAGAAAAATCGAGAATATAAGATGCTATAAAAATAAGAGTCCACCAAAATAATGTATTAATACTCATATTATAGAAGAATTACCAGCTTTTAATCCACTCTTTCATCGGTATCAACATACCAAATCCACAACTAATTCTTCGTAAAAATGGCAAGAGACAAATATCAAAACTATACCTTTTGATCGTGTTCCTTAAAGTCTCCTGGAGTTTCCCCAATGGACAACTGTGCCTTTGATTTCTTAAAAAGAGCAGTAAAAAGAATGCAGAAAAGTACTACTTACATTAGAAAATATCCTCTTATCTTGTAAGTCTAGTTGTTTGATGGGATTGAGCAGAGATTTTCAACCTTTATCATATGGCACACATAATATAATTACTATTGAGATTCTACAGCACACCAAAAAATATATTAAATTTTTTGTCTATCTGTCAAAAAATATGTAGTTTTGATTTGATTTACAAAAAAATAGAAGTAATTACCTACCTTTTCACTCCAATGTGGCTTTTAAAAAACTTTTCGAAGCAATTTATTTACGATACTTCGTAATATATAAAAGCAATACTCAAAATTATTGTATTTATACGGGCTTTGATTGAAATTATTTGTGAACACACTTGTCAAAAGTTCAAAACTAAACCGATGAACTGAAATAAATCTTGCGCGATTTAAGCCGCTTCGCCATCTGTAAGGTACACCAGTGGCATTCTTGGGCACATCTGTTGAATTTCTCTGGGATAGAGGGAAGGACTATGAGGGGAAACATGAGAAATTAAAACATATTTCTGGAAAATCGTTCTAAAATGTGTAAACACCCTCTGTAAAATGGAGATCGTAAGGAGTCTCCTTTAGCACCTGATTCCTAGTCGAAAGCCAGCCCGAAAAGCATTCGTTTTTCATTGTAAAAAATCACCGTACACCTGTCAGGACCAGTGCGACTGACGGAGAGTTAAAGTTACAATATTTAATTCAAACTTTTCATGTTCTGATATTTTGATCTTCGCAATTTGGATTACGAGCTATAAAGACACGTATTATGAAATTGTAAAGAATTAACTTATCTGTAAGTTAAAAACAAAAATTTTCAATCTCGAAATCCTTTTTTCTTTAAATCCTTTTTTCTTTTTTCTTTGGCTCTTTTAAAGCAACCAATAATTGCAATTTGGCAACTCTAACCTTTAACTCTTACCATACATTTCTAAAAAACAGTTACGAAAATTTCACAAATAAACAGCAAATATATAAACAGCAGCTTGGAGCAACCCTCCAAGTGGTTTTCGACGAGCTATCTCGTACATCAATATCTGATCAATTTTGTTAATGACAAGATACCTCGTCATCAAGATATTGCCGACTTTTTATGACGCCGAGATCAAAATCTGGTCAGCTTTCTTCTAATGACGAGATATCTGGTCCATCAAGATCTGGTCAGTTTTGCTAATGACGAGATACTTCGTCGAGACAAGCACAAGGAGGGTTAAAACCCATAAGTTAGACTAAAAGAACAGTAAATGAAATAAATGCTACTTTCTCGGCAATTTAAGTGACCACTGACAATAGCTAATAATATATTGCTAGAAAAGATCGTTTCATATAGAGGTAGACAACCAAAGTGAACAAATAAAAAAGTGCCACAATAACTTGAAACGAAAGTTGCTTATTGAGATAAAAATTAAAACATAATTGAAGGTAATTCGTTTATATGATAACGAGATTATAGATATTTATGATGAACCTCCCGGGGTTATCACTTGCAGTGTGTGCTTCAATTGATGTATTTCCCATGAAGTTTTACTTAAAGTCGATTCCTTCTGACAGATTATTTGGTAGCTGGGTGTTGTTGCGTTCCTTTGTGATAATCTATAACACAACCGAACAGTATCAGTTATCAACATTTCTTTGAATAAAACATTGATGGCTCTTACTTCCCATGAAAAGACGGCTCCAACTATGTCACTCTCCAATTTTCCTTGTCCAATAACAGCTAATGTTGTCAAATCATCAGCTTTCCAAACACGAATGTGAGCCTAGAATACATATCAACAATAAAAATGTTATTTTAACCTTTTGAGCGCAAGTGATGCGCTACAACTTTCATAATTAAAAAAACACTCTTGTTATCCAGAAGTTTCAATTTAAACCATTAAAAAGACAATATCTAACTATTTTTTTTTATTTTGGATAAAGAACCACGTCTTTGGTGGGTAACACAGGGAGTTAACATATTTAGTTATATTCACTCCGTATCTTTTCCACACTGGCGAAAATTATTTAAATCGTAAAATAACTTTCCTCTCCATTTTAGTTAGGAAGTCAGAGCTAAAATTATATTCAGACAAAAAAGCAGCATTAATTCATCTGACAAATAATAACATCTGCCGGGACAAAACGTTTTTAACCCTCCCAGTGATTGGTTCGAAGAGGTATCTCGTCATTAGCAAAACTAACCAGATCTTGGTTGGTTTTGGGTTTTATGGCGCAAGGGCCATATTTGGGCAAGCTGCGTCAAACACGAAATAATGAGGTAGGGGGAAAAGGAAAAGTAGAATGCTAGGTGAGTGTAAATTTGATATCAATTAATATTTGACGCTAAAATTAAAATGCAGATTTTGGTGGTTCGCGTCTTGCGTATCTCCATTATAGTTGTTGGCGCTACTCCTTAATTAGCGTAACTTTTCATGTACTTGGCGAGTGCCAAGAACGTTGCCAATTTCTCAGTTTGTACCTGATCTCAACGCGATAAGTTGATATCGCCAGCGTTCCATTCCAGGAACCATTCTTTGGGTACTTAGAATAGTACAAATCTTTTGTGTACTTAGGATAGTACAACTCCTTTGTGTCTTTACGATAGTGCAACTCTTTGATAGTACAACGATAGTACAACTATATTGTATACTCTAGTGCAACTTTTTTTGTATTTAGGATAGTACAGCAATCAATGTAAATAAACATAATTACAGTCCACTAAAGCTTGTATTTTTGTGTGAGCCCCGACAGTTGTTTTGAGATTCTACTCTCCCCCAAATGAAATCTCTTTAGAAAAATGTAGAAGAAACAAACACTCCCCTTTTCATTATTTTTATTGTCACATCCTTGAAAATTAATTTATTATCATCACCACCTTTTCTCTGAACTAATAACCGAAAATAAAACCTCAAAAATATTTTCCTCTACATTATCGTCCCAGATATGTTAAAGCAAAACAGCAGCATTAAGTGATGAACGAAACATTTGCAAAGTCGATATTTTGTGGAAAAAATGCCGGGATTTACATGTACGCCACAAAATTTCAAATTAAGTAAATGGAAAGTCTAAGGAAAGTATGTACCAACCTGAGATTTGTTATCGATCCCCGCGCCTTGTCCTGTTGCCAAAACATCGTCGTGGGTGTGAAGAGCCATGCTGCAACAAAAGGGAAAAAGTGTTGTACAGAAAGTAGTGGAAAATTATTTCATTAACATAAGCTCAAAATAAAATGAAAGGATTCGGGCAACGTATTGATAATTCTTCAAGATGTTGATAGTTCTTTCGAACTAGCAAATTTCAGATTTTAAGATTCCAAAAGTACGATGGTTCATCCACTATTCAAGTGGTCGCTTTATATTAGACTTTTAAGAGTATTATCCACTCACTCAAACAATCATAAATTCTTTTGATTTTCGTGAATATTTCGTTTTTGATTCCTTTTCTTATTGCGGAACGTATTTCTGTGGCATATCACTATGCTGCCAGGAGCTCTTCGATTGATGGTTGGTTTTGGGTTTTATGTCGCAAGGGCCGTATTTGGCCAAGCTGCGCCAAACACAAGACAGACAAGGTCAAGTAATTGTGAAAATAAAGGATGGAGAGAAGAGAAAGATCGCTTGCTCATCCTGGGGTCTCGATCTTCATGTATACTAGAAGCAGTAAACCCCATGGGAAAAAAGATCACTAGGGTACCTCGGGTTCGTGAAGCTGTACACACCTAAAAAACATGTGCCCCCGACGGGGCTCTTCGATTGAAAAAGAAGTAATGGCTTGTCTTGTGTTTGGTGCAAGGGCCATATTGAACCAAGCTGCGCCAAACACAAGACAGACAATGTCATTTCATTGAGAAAAGAGAAGAGGAGAGAAGAGAAAGATCGCTTGGGCATCCTGGGGTCGCGATCCCCATGTATACTAGAGACAGTAAACCCCATTGGAAAATAATAGATCACTAGGGTACCTTGGGTTCGTGAAGCTGTACACACCTAAAAACATGTGCCCCCAGGGGGCTCTTCAATTGAAAAAGGAGTAATTTTCATGAAGGTGGGAATGTACCAGTGGTGTTCAAATAAACTCCAGCTCACATTAAGATTATAAAATTCGAAAACCTTCATAAAAACAATGACTGATCGCTATTTAAAAATTTCATTGATGCAGAAAATGCTTCGTCAATGTAAAAGATAGTCAATGGCCATTTCGGTGAAGCACGACGTTCACCTTCATTAAGACAGAAGTACTTTAATTATTTAAGGCAAATTTTTTAATCGTCATTGTTTTTAAGTTTTTCAAATTTTACTATCAACTTTGACAAAGGTTTTCATCTGATTATCTACACATTAACCTCCAAGTGGTTTCAACGAGATATTTCGTTCATCCAGATGTGACCAATTTTGCTAATGGCGAGATGTCTTGCCATCAAGACATTTCTGATTTTTTGATGATGACGATTCCAAAAATTTTACCTTCGCCTGTTTGGTTTTTTTTTTCATTATTGTTTCTTTGGTATAGGTATAAATGTTATTAAATAAATATTTCGCTGATAAGAGAAAGATGGTCTAATAAACCATGAAATTAAGGTCAGAAAAATAATAAACAATTACAAGGAGTCACGATAATAAACATTTTCAGAGAACTTTCGTTCATACTTTTGCGATAAAAAAATAACCCGACCCAAACCTTTTGTATTTCATAAAGTTTGTTAAGCAGAAAAAACTTATATAAGAATTAATTGAAAACTACACTAGACTGACCATTTATCGTTTCTAAATACATTAAGAGGCTTCTTTATAGATGATGACGCGGGCTAAGAGAAACAGGCCCTAATAAACCTTGAAGTTTGAGTCCGGAAATTAATAAACAACGAAAAGAAGTCACGACAATACACACTTTCAGAAAATTGACTAACTTTCCATTCATACTTTCGCGATAAAAAAAGTGGTCCCAAATCCTCGGTATTTCATTAAGTTTGTTAAGCAGAGAAGAGTACTGGGAAAAGTAATCGAAAGTCACACTAGACTGACCATTTATCGTTTTTTTTAAATACATTAAGAAGCTTCTTTCCAGGTGATGACGCGGGCAAATGGAAACATGGCTTAATAAACCCTGAAATTAGAGGGTCAGGAAAATAATAAACAATTCAAAGCAGTCACAGCAATAAACATTTTCAGAGAATTGGCTAACTTTCCATTCATACTTTCGCGATAAAAAAAATAACGAGATCCAAACCTTGGGTATTTCATTAAGTTTGTTAAGCAGAAAAGACTAATGGAAGAATTAATCGAAAGCCACACTAGACTGACCATTTATCGTTTCTAAATACATTAAGAAGCTTCTTTCCAGATGATGATGTGTCACGCAATATTCTACGGATAGAATCTTCGTCAGATTAAGTGTGTTCGTGATTAATCAGTCTACAATAGCTCTAAGTTTAGAATGAATGGCCTGGACACAAAAGAGAGACCAAAATGTAACAAAAGCATATACATAGACGTAAATGATTGTTACTCAAAATTGACACATTTTTAACAAATGTCGAAACGTCAATAGACTTTCGAGAATTAGTGTTTGGCACCTATTTCTTCCGGTATGTTTACCGATTACCATGGGGATACAGGTGAAAATAAGTCAGTTTTTGCATGGGTAACTTTACGTTCGTGTTATTATTCATTGTTATTCTGAAAAATAGATAAGATTTTACATTATTTTCACACGCAATTATGTATAATTCTTTATCGAATACATACACTGTGGAGAGAGAGACAATAGTGGATCAAGTCGCCTTGAGGCCTTAATCTTCCAAGTGGTTTCGACGAGATATCTTGACCATCAAGATCTGGGCAATTTTGCTAATGACGAAATTTCTCGTCATCAAGATACTGCCGATTTTTAATGATAACGAGATCAAGATCTGGTCAGTTTTTCTATTGACGACATATCTTGTCTTCCTAATGACGATATCTGGTCAGTTTTGTTGGAGACGAGATATCTCGTCAAGATAATCACCAGGAAGGCTAAGCGCAAGTAACTTTGTGATTCCACTTGTAATTATTATCCAAATGTATTTCTATATTTTTATAAAAAATTAAATTGTTATAATTTATCAATAAATACTATTTTTTGTGATGATTAGTAATATTAAACTATATTAAGTGTATAAACAGATAAAAATCTTCGTCAAATTGGTATTAAAATAAAAAACCCTCAAAACGGCTAATAAAAATTAAAAGCCTTTCCAGGTCTCGTGTAAAGGCAGGAAAGTACTAGAATTATTCACTAATGTGTTCGACAACGTAAGATTAGATAAGATTTCTCTGATGTTTAACCCTCCAAATGGTTTCGACGAGATATCTCGTCCATCAAGATCTGACTAATTTAACTAATTTTGCCTATTTTGTTATATATATCGGATATATCGTCATCAAGATACTGCCGATCTTTTGATAATGATGAGGTCAAGATCGGGTCAGTTTTTTCTATTGACGAGATATCTCGTCCATCAAGATCTGGTCAGTTTTTTTTAATGATGAAATACCTCGTCGAGACAACCACCAAAAGTTTTAAACGGAGTTATACATCCGAATATGTGATAGAACGAGGTTATACACATTTATCTCCTGATAAAAAATTATGGAATTTAAAATTTTATTGTTTGATAAGAAGTTGAATGGCATAAGGAATATTTTTACTCAAACATAAAACATATTTCCATCCTAGAAACAAAGCTGAAGCTAAATATACAATTTTTTTGTTTTTAGCAGTAATACTTGAAATACGTTCATTTACCGCAATAAGCACGCAGCACGAAAACATGGAGACAAAAGACAAAGGGACAAAATATCAAGTCGAGATAAAAAAACATAAACTTCAATTAATCAGTCTGTAGGTTTTGAAGTCGATCTCTTGCCCACCAAAAAATTATCTTTGAAAAATTCTTCCCGACAATAAAAAAAACAATATATAAATATAAAACATGGATAAAAATATTCTAACTTGTATAATAATTCTTTCCCCAACAGAAAATGAAAAGCGTGAAAGTAATACGAAACTTTTTTTTCATTAATTTTATATCTGTACCTTAGAAAAAGGGCCATGTCCAAATTCCCTGTTTTTGAGTTATGTCCCTAAATCACTTCAAGGTGATTATAGTTATAACAGGAAAAGTACCAATGTCGTCGGTTCAATATATTATGAAATAATCAAAATATGGAAAAGTTTTTGTGTACCTTGCATTTAAAATTAAGAAAATAAACGTTACTGAATAGGGTGTTATCAAAAACTTGCAAAATCGACATTGGCACTTCTACCAAGATACAGAGTTAATGAACGAGAAGTTGGCAAATAATCATCAGGACTATTTTCTCTTCATAGAGTAAAAATAAGCTTCACAGTACTTACCATAATATATCTTCGGTATGTCCCAAATAATGCCTTTGGGTGCCGTTGGTATAATGATGTATTACAGCGATAGCGCCAACATAATAAACAAGCTCTCCCGTCGACAATATGTACAGATTGCGTGCAGGATCTAACCCATGATAACCATGTCTAAAACTGCTTAAGGACATAAAGAGTACTTGGGGAAAATCATATTAATAACGTATTTTGAAAGTAACGCAGTCATTATTGAAATAACAAGGGTCGTTCGATAAGTACGGTAAAAAAGCAAGTTAAACACCGTTTTTTGGGGGAAAAATCGATCGAAAATTTTGTTTCTCAACATAGTTAACATTGAGGGCTGCACGTTTGGTTCAGAGATTTTCAAATTTTTCATCCCATCGGAAATGTACCTTTCTCAAAGGCTGCAACATGTGTATTGACGGCGGTCTTATTCGAAGAGAATTTCTTCCAATAAAGCCAAATTTTTAAATTTAGGAACAAGAAGCACATAGGATCAAGTCTGGAGACAAGGGCTGCTGTCCACTTCCTTATTACCCCTTCAAGTGTTTCAGAACGATTTATCTCGTACATCAAGATCTGGTCAATTTTGCTCGTGACGAGATATCTTGTCCATCAAGATCAGACCAATTTTGGTAATGACGAGATATCTCGTCATCAAGATGTTGGCGGTTTTTCTATGATGACGAGATCAAGATCTGGTCAGTTTTCTTCTAATGACTGGACATCTCGTCTATCACGGCGATCTGATCGGTATTATTAATACGAGACAACCAGCACGAGAGTCAAATAAAAATGTTTTATCACTCCGCAGATCTCATTTTTTCATATTCGTGGCAGCTGCTATAATGCTGACTTCAAACATCTGTAGACGCAAACAAAGTGTCACATCTGGCTAAAATTTGGCCGGTGCTAGTTCGAAGAGTGACACCTGCTGGTCGTGATGCCACCAAATTGGTTCGTCATCTCAGATATTTACCAAACTTATCAAACGATTCTCATGGTTTTAACGCAATGATAGTACACTGCTGGCCACCGTAAATGCAACACCCTGAAGGAAGCATGCAAATAATATGAAATTTACAACATGCATTAGCGGAGGTGAGATATGCAAATGATTAGAATTTCAGCGCAGACGCACATCACGCGCGCCTGTGGCGCCACTTCAAAGCGCTATTTAAGGCTTGGAGAGTTCGACGATTTCAAGTACGGCAATTGTGTTTTTCTTGTGGTTTTTTTCAAAAAACCGATCAATTATGCCTCGTAGAAAACAGCGATCATCTTTTGATCAAGTATCCGAGTTCGACAGAGGAAGGATAGTGGCCTACCGAGATTGTGGATTATCTTTCAGGGAAATCGGTAGTCGTGTTGGACGAAACCAAACAACTGTAATGCGGATATGTGATCGTTGGATGCAGGAGGGTACGACGGACCGACGTGTTCGATCGCATCCACCTCAGTGCACCACTTCACGTGATGACAGGCATATTGTGCGTATGGCAGTGACGGATCGCTCAGCCACATCACGAACCATAGCACAGCACATTCAGTCTGTACCGCATCATCCAGTGTCTGCGCGTACCATTCGACGCCGTTTACAGCAGAGTGGTCTGTCCGCAAGACGTCCATTGCTTCGTCTACCCTTGACGCAGAACCACAGACGTTTCCGCCGCCAATGGTCGATGAAAGAAGGATTTGGACGACAGAATGGAATGAAATTGTCTTTACTGACGAGTCACGCTTCTGTCTGCAACACCACGATGGTCGGATTCGAGTCTGGAGACACCGTGGAGAGAGGATGCTGAACAGCTGCGTTATGCACCGCCACACTGGTCCTGCACCGGGTATTATGGTATGGGGCGGTATTGGATATCACTCTCGCACTCCTCTAGTACGCATTGCCGGTACTTTAAACAGCCAGCGCTACATCTCCGAGGTGTTGGAGCCAGTTGTCCTTCCTTACCTTCAGGGTTTGCCCACAGCCATATTTCAACAGGATAATGCGCAACCACACGTGGCACGCATTGTCCAAGGGTTCTTCGTCAATCGCCAGATTGAATTGCTTCCCTGGCCAGCTCGCTCTCCGGATCTTTCGCCGATTGAAAACATGTGGTCCATGGTTGCTCAACGATTAACCCAGAATATATCCCCAGCTGCCACACCAGATCAACTTTGGCAACGTGTGGAAGCTGCTTGGTCTGCTGTACCCCAAGAACACATCCAAAGTCTCTTTGAATCAATGCCGAGGCGTGTGGCAGCGGTGATCTCCAACAATGGCGGCTACTCTGGCTACTGATTTTGGCAGGAACCACACTTCACAGAAGTCTATAAATTTAATCATTTGATACTTGGTCAACATGTTATCTACAAAATAAATTTTGTTGTGATATCTCTTGTCTTTCTTGGTGTTGCAATTTGGGTGGCCAGCAGTGTATATAGGGCTAGGTTTCTTTTACTTAAAATTGCTGAAAAAGGCCCTACATATACGTATACAAATGCAGTTATGAGCCCAAACCTACAAAATATTATCTAAAACCAAAACATTTGTGTGAGGTGGGGTAAGTGCGTTCGTGGAATGGTCCACTGAATTACAAAGTGTCCGTAATTAAAGTCGGGGCTGCCACCTGTTTGAAGGTTGGTTTTTATGGCGCAAGGGCCATTTTTGGCCAAGCTGCGCCAAACACATGACAATTTCAAGTTATTACGAAAAGAAATGATAGAGAGAAGAAAGATCACTTGGGCATTCTGGTGTCGTGACCCCATGTTTACCAGAGGCAGTAAACCCCATGGGGAAAGAATAGATCACTAAGGTACCTCGGGTTCGTGAAGCCCGTACGCACTTACAGAAGATGTGCCCCTGAGGGCTTGTTTGAAGGAGTCCTGTAAATTAGTTTCACTGCTACGCGCTTCGAATTTCGGCGGCCAAGTTTCCCTGACGAAAGAAGGGTATGAATTAAATAATGCTTTTGCCCCACTCACAATCTATCACATTGCAAACAAGAAAATAATCCACGGTATGTACTTAACCCATCATGTGGGGCAAGTTTGACCCATGAAATAGCATCGGAAAATACTTTTTTAATTATATCAACGGTAAGTTTAAACAAATAAGTCTATTAACATATTAGTGAAGGATCAGGGTATGTGTATTAAAAATATGAAGTTGTTTAAACACATTACTGGAAGTGTATAGCAATTGGTTCATGTGAACTTTCAAGATTTTGGTTCGCACTTGCAGCACCTCACAATATATAAATTCATAACAGATCTAATAAAATCCTTTATAAAATCCTGTAACCCTCTGAGGGGCACAAACGCATATAATTCTACCTTATAACCTGCAGTTTTCCCTGGATGACTTTTAACCATCTTTGACCTTCTTGACCAATAGAATCTTTCCAAAAAATTCTATTCTATATAATGGGACAATAGGAAAGTTCCATTTCTCCTTTTCTTTGAATAAAGTACATTATTCCAAGAAAAATAAAGTACTTTATTCCAAGAAAAAGAGAGAAATAGAATCTTTCCAAAGGATTCTATTCTACTCTAAGGAAAGGACCAATATCATCCTTCAAAGGATTCTGTTCTACTGATTGGGCCAATAGAATCTTTCCAAAGGATTTATTCCAAGGAAAGAACCAATGAAATTGTTCCAAAGATAGATCCTATTCTAAGAAAAGAGCCAATAATATCTTTCTAAAATTTAAAATAATTCATGAATTCTTTAGAAAAATGTGGTTATTTAATCATTAAGTGTGTTGTAGAGTAAAAAGGCAACACTACACAACACTCGGAAATCTTACGACTCAGAGGGTCAGATTGAGATTGGAGAAGCAAAGTACATAAAAGCGAACCAAGAAGGATACACCCAGGCGATTTCCAGTCGTTTATTTGGAGGACTGTTGATGGATACCTTAGTCTGAGTTGTATCTTGCACTTTTTTACCGTTCTTGGTCTGGGAGGTGCGTTTCCGGTCACGGTTCACTGGAGCTTTCGATGTCCGTGTGGGCTTCTTAGGAGGTGGGGATGTTGTTTTAGTCATGATGGGAGAAGAATGGACTGTTTCGAGAACTTGCGTAGTTGTCTCTTGAGAAATGAGGTCGTCCTTCACTTTCTCTGTAACAGGAAGAAGAAATTCAGATACATCCATCACAAATCTTTGTGTGAGCAGGGTTTACCTCTCTACTTGTGTCAATGTACTAATATATATATATATATATATATATATATATATATATATATATATATATATATATATATATATATATATATATATATATATATATATATATATATATATATATATATATATATATATATATATATATAAATATTTTTATATAAATATATATATATATATATATATAAATATATATATATATATATATATATAATTCAAGACGAAACAAAGATAAATTTAGGTATTGCGCACAGATATATACGAACATGAAAGTAAATTGGCCTATCAAATCGAGAATACGAATTATAGCACTCTCCAACAAAAACTATTATTTTTGTGTAAAAGAATCCTTTTCACCGTGGCATTCTGGATGTACTTTTGACTTGCTGGATTTATGTTTCTTAACTGTGATACATAATATAATTTTTGTAGGCGTTATAAATGGCCTTTGTTGGTGATCCTCATGCGAGTTGCGGCGGGTTGTTGTCGATCTGAAGTGTGTTAATGTGGGTGAGTTTATACTATATTCTATAGTTTGTATGATATTGTGTTGTGCTTGTCTTTAGTGTGTGTCCTTGGTTATTCCGTATTGCCTAGACTTCTCTTCCAGTTTGACCTTTTACCAGTTTTGCTTTTCTAATTTTGCCTTTCTACTTGTGGTGTTTGGGCTAATTTTGGCGAACTGCCACCCACACGTAGAAAACACCATATCGTGTTGACTGAATCAGACTCCTCCCTGATAACGCCCTGATCCACCAACACTTCTTAATTTTTTCGAAATTTTCTTAGTACCCTTAAATTTAAATTCTTAAATTTCTCTTTGTTTTGTATTATTGAATTATATTGTTAGCCATGCTATGTCTGCAGCTTCAGCGCACATACATGGACAGTACTGTTTTCTGGCTTCTGTTTGACTATGTTTATACCCCGGTATTTTGGCTTTTTAGCCTTTTGGCTTTTTGCCTGTCTGCATTTTTGGACCTCTGGCTTTTTGCTGGTTTATATATAATATATATTATATATATAATATATATATTATATATATATATATATATATATATATATATATATATATATATACATGAGACATGCAAGTGGAAAAAAGTATTCAAGAAATTTACCTCATCTTTCCCCTTTAGTTCTTTTCTAGATAATTTAAAGCTTTTATACTTGAATTTGGCAATACCTTTACGCATTTATTTTATCAGTACATGGTCAACTGTTCTAAAACCAGAGGTAAGAAGATTTTTTTACTATGAACTTGACTGTCTTTGCCGGCAATTGTTTCTACTAATATTGTGCATTTTTGTTTAATTTTCATGTGTAATAGAAAGAGCTATTTAAGTAGAGGAAATTATGTCTAATTTTGTAACAGATACCAATAATTATAGTTATGGAATGGTTTCGAAAAAAGTGCTTAATATAATGTAACGTGAATCACAAAAATTTAGTTTTTTTAATTATTTTATAAAATTCTACGTTTAAAATTAAAACTTTCACTTTTCTTCTTGCTTAGTATGAAGAATAAGACTAACTGAAAAACTTTATTTTAATTTATGCTTTTTCTTAAAAGATAGAATAGATTTAATTGTGTAACGTAAATCACACATAACCTGCCATGAGATTAAATGTTACACATAAATTATTGCCTTTCATTTTTCAATAAAATTTGAAGTGTAAACGATTTTGTGATAGATTTATTTTTATTAAAACTTGTTCTTTTTCTTTATACAACATTAAAAATTATATTATGGCACCTACAGTAGCTGCAAAAGGGCAAACAAAACTCAGAGAAATATTAAAGCAAGAAAGAAATTATGACGATTATAAAGAAAAGCACCGTCTTGCTACGAAATAATACCGATGCAGAAGGGAAAAAGAATCAATGAAAATGCCAGTAGCTGTACAAAAATATTTAAAATCAAAAGAAAGTTAAAAAAGTTAAAAATAAAGTTAAAAAGTATTGCGTTTTAAGAAAAAAAGAAACTTTAAAGAAAGAAACAGCTCAATAGTGCAAAAATGCGAACACTTTTGGCAAAGTTATGACCCGAGCAAAACTTGGTTTATCTAGCACACCATGCCGTAAAGAATTTGTGGTGAGGAAATTGTTTAGCAGCATTTGCAATGCGAGTTTAAATACAAATTTAAATTCAGTTAGTAATCATTCGAAATCATCAACTTTGAGTAGAGATACAGTAGACAAAAGTATATCATTTTGTGGACGAAATGATATTAGCCGAATGGCTCCTGGGCCTAAAGACGTCGCTACGAAGGAAGTGTTTTGTAAATAATGCGCACGAATTCGTACAAGCTGCCAAAAAAGTAGAAGTTAATGTGTTTTAAATTATAAAGAAGAAATAACAGAGAAATTCATGTCTTCCATTACAGCATATTTGGTCCAAAGTACTTCCAATAATAAGAATAAAGATTTAATGTTATCACAAGGGTATCTCCTATAAAGTGACATCTCCTGCGCCACTGTATAAACTATTGACACAACTGAAGCGCCACCTGTCGATGGCAAATGTAACTATTCTATCAACAAACATTTTCATTATTAAAAAAATCCCATGTCTTTCTGTGCATTTCTGTGAAAACCGCATGGTCCTACTATCTATACTTTTCGAATTATTGAATTTTTACTTTTTCTGTGACTTCTGGATCACCCTGTGCAATGCCTAATTTCACACATTGATGGTAACGTGTTTCGAAAATATCAGGTCAAATTATAAAGGGCGGTAGAGAGTCCAAAATAAACATTTCTGTCAACGAATGTGTGTCCGGAAATGCCGCGTTTAGGTAGTAGAGGGCATTGTTTAGGTCAGTCGATAACATCGTTTCTGTGGCGTAAGGCGTTATTTTGAATTTTCAACGACCGTCCTAGCTCTCTCAGTCACTGCAAATGCGACTGTTTTACATAACAATAACATACGCTCACTAAGAGCATCCATCACCCAACAGATTAGTCCAATGGATTCGTGACTTTTCAGGCATAGGCATCAATGTCCCCTCTCTTTGAATACCAAGTTGCAGCAATTCCACAGAAATCGTTCTCGTTATATTGGCAGTGGTTGGATATTTTCCGGACAGACCTTGTATATCACTAAGGGATCTAAGCTGAATAAAGAGGGTAAGGTTTTAACCCTCCAAGTAGTTTCGACGAAGTATCTCGTCCATCAAGATCTGACCAATTTTGCTAATGACGAGATATCGCATTATCAAAATATTGCCGATTTTTTTTATAATGACGAGATCGAGATCTGGGCAGTTTTCTTCTAATGACGAGATATCTCGTCTATCAAGATCTGGTCAAATTTTGCATGGGACACCTCGTCCAGATAACCACCAGGGAGGTTAAGCACAGGATGTTTATTTTATTAAATAATATTTTATTTTTACTTGATGTTCTTTTCAACACAGTAGCTCCTGCTTACTTGAGTGGCAACACATTGAGAATTTAAAAAATAAAGAAAAACTAATTTGTAGAGGTTCCTTAAAAAAGTTGTAATACGTTACTCTCGAATAATTCATGACAGGAAATATTAAAATGTATTTTGACTTGATTCCGCTTTGTTGTTTCGGATCGTCAATTAAGGAAAGGATACATGAATGTAACATGCTAAATTTTATCTTCGCTTTCTTCTCTCAAAGTTATGTTAAAAAAGTGATTGAGACTAACATGAAACACTATTCTGATACTGCTCATAAAATTACCCCACACTAAAATGCGATACAGTATATTTTACAGAACAATTTAAAATATTACTTCATTCGAACTAAATTTTTCAGAGTAGAGTTTTGAGAACGCCCCTGTTGCTGGTGAATGGTTTTGTGAGAGAGAAAAGTTCATCGCACCATTGACCATGTCATCTATCGATCATCTAGTAAATGCTTTACACAGAAAACATTTTTGTGTTGCATGTCGAGAAACATATCAGTCATTCAAGATCATAAACTTAAAGTATCCGTGACTGAACTTCATTGCAAAGTAAAAGAAACTACTGCAGAGTCCTTAACGTAAGCAAATATTTTCAAAGAACGGTGGACGGTACAGACAGTTAGGGAATAACTTCCAATATCGAAAGAGAAACCAAATTTGGTATTGCATGTTGGCATTTGGCATTGGCTCAATGTTTAACCCTCCTGGTGGTTGTCTCGACGAGGTATCTTGACATTATCAAAACTGACCAGATCTTGATATACGAGATATCTCGTCAAAACCACTTTGAGGGTTAACCAACATCAAATTTAAAAAATAAAAATGGCAATTTTACGTCGAATCAACTTGAATTTTATATATAAAGTACTCTAATGTTGATTCATCAGGCTTGGATCAGATTGGTAGCCATAGGCGTAACAGCGAATTGGCATTGGAGTCGCGCGGTTTAAGACGAGTCTATGCATTGAATTCGGGGACAGGTTAAACGGAAGCAATGCGTTCCCACATTGGCGTCTTTACAGTGGCTTCTGGCCTCGAGTTTAGTGTTCGATGCGAGAAGTGCTAACAGTGATCACAGTGAGTTTGTGAAGCAAATACTCACCTATGACGATCGCGATACATGATTTTGAGTAAAACAGACCTTTCTTCTCTGCGAGCTTAAAACTACCTTTACCAAAGGACTTTCCCAAGGTCATAGGCCTTGTCATCAGAACCGCACTACAGACTCGTTCAAAACCACGTGACTCAAATGCTACTCGCCGGAGCCGTACTAGGTGATAGAGCAACCAATAATTGTTAAAATTTCACCTCTCTTTCTAGTCTCATCGCTGAGCAAACAAAAGCATTCAAGAGAAAAGGATCATAAATAAAGAATAGACCATGATAGTTTCTTGATGGTAAATATTATTGCAGTATTCTAGTTCAAAAATCTCACTGGGATCAATTTTGTAATGTCTGCCAAAATTGAACCGATATTTATTAACCCTTTGAGCGTCACGAGATATCCGAGGAGTTACCCAACAACGCACTTAGGCTAAATAATCACATCTATTGGGTGAAAGAATCTTTAGATTCTTTCTAAAAGTTGAAAGAATCTAAAGATTCTTTCAACCTTTAGAAAGTTTCAATTGGTTATTTTCTCTTTTAAGACAGAACCATTTAGCAAGATTCTGTTGATCAGTACCTTATAACAGAATCCAGAAGATTTTATATATATCGCTCCTATCTAGAGAATAGAATCCTTTGGAATTATTCTGCTTTCCTTGAAAGTAAATCCGTTGGAAAGATTCAGTTGATCTTAACCTTAGAATAGAATTCTTTAGTAAGATTCTGTTGGTCATTCCCTTAAAATATATTCCTTTGAAAAGATTCTATTGGTCACGAAGGTCAAAACTGGTTAGAAGTCATGCAGGGAGGACAGCAAATTGCAAGGTCAAGGCTGCAACAGCCATAACACTTGCAAAATGCGTAGAAGCATTAGTAGCATAAATTTTTTAAATAGTAGCAAAAATTATTTTCTTAAACCTTATTTTAGTAGCAATTTCAGTCGCTGAGATACAAAATGAATCAGCTAAAACACAAAATGTGCTAATTAAGTATGAAAGTGACGTTGAAGATCTCGCCAAGAAATTTGAATTTTTGAATTAAAAATTAAATATTTTCTTAATAAGGTTTTCATGACACTCTAGCAACCACAGATTTCGATGTTTTTCCTACATGGTTGCCATGGCTTGGTGCCAAAACTTCGAAATTGGCGTCTCGTGGAAGATTTTCTCACCAAAGAAAAATGAGATAAATGTTTTTTCTATCCAAAATTTGTTAAAAAACAAAGGGATTAAATTTCGTTGTGACCTTTGCTGAATTTTCATAAAATATTGCCAAACTTTTCAAAAAGTTGTCAAAATTTCAAACAGTTGCCAAAATTATTAAAATAGGAGGCTTGGCGCTAAAACTTGGAGACCTTTGGAAAATTTTCTCGCGAAGGAAAAATCCGAAAAATATATTTTTGGTAAATTTTTGTTGATCTCTGGGGAATTTTCAAAAAAGTCGCACAAAAGTCGGCACAATTTTAAAATTAGTAGCTTTTGAGACGATTTTGCTTGAAAAGACACCTCTAATTCGCCAAGGTTGAAAAAGAGTTGCAAAAGGTCGCCATTTTCTCGCCTGTTTCATCCCTGCAAGATGGAATTATGCATGTGAACCCCTCAGAGGGTTAAAGACAAAGTCAAATCTTTTTCATAAGATGATCAACATAAATACGTCATTTTGAAATTGGCGCTGCTAAGTTCATAGCCTCACAAATCTTTAATATTACACATTTTACTTTCAACATTTCAAAGTCATCCCCTACTGAGGCCGGTAGATAGTTACAATTCCCTTGACGGTCATCCGAACCAGTCCGTCACTGGATGCAACCACAGGCCCCATTTTGTCAAGAGACATCAAAGTATAATAAAGTTGGTAGCATCAACTTTATTATACTTTGACTTAATTGGAAACTGTTACTCGCCATAAATTATCCAAGTTGACGCCACTAGTTGAAGCGGTTATCTCTTTGACATTTATCGATGGGTATCAGCTGTAGTTAAGGCCATCATAATCGATATTTCCCATTTGCATCGTAAAACACGAGCACGCGTTTTACTCATTTGCGTCCATATTTTTCATTGCTGCTCTACAACAATAAAATTAAATTATCCGATCTCGACGAAATTATATAGAAAGCAAGTTGTTAGTATCATTATGACTGTTATTTTTCCCAGTAGATTACGTTGTACTACTTTTATCAATTGGAATAAATGATTCTAAAGTAGAGGTTGACACTTTTTTGTTGTTTGGGAAATAGCTGTTGTTCTCGTCGGGGGTCAGGTTTAACCCTCCAAATGATTTCGACGGAAATGAGCAATAGAATCTCCAATATTTTTCATTGCTACTACAACAATAAAATTAAATTACCCGATCTTTGTGAAATTATATTGAACGCAAGAGTACCGTTATGACTTGTTTTGCCCAGATTACGTTGTACTACTTTTATCAATTGGAATATATGATTCTAAAGTGGAAGTTGTCCCTTTATAGCTATTGAGAAATAGCTGTTGTTCTCGTCGGAGACAGGATTAATCAGACTGTTCTCAATAAACGTATGCTTAAGATAAAGGACCTTAAGAGTAAGATAAATAGGTAGAAGCACAAAAATAAATTGATCTCAGGCCCAGATATGGCCCTCCAAATATTTTATGAAGCCCATAGACCAGATACTGTCTATGGACCTCATAGACAGTATCTGGTCTAAGGGGTAATTATTAACCGCATATGTTTAAGAGGCCTAGGGTCCAGATCCGGTTCTCGAGATAGATTTTCCCGGCCCGCAAACCTGATACGGCCTTTCGAAACAATTTGCACTGCCCGTCGGCCAAATATGACAGAATCGAGTACTTTATAGAAACGAATACTTGGTATTCGAGTTCTTTCAAGTACCAAATAAGTATTAGAATACATACTCAAAAATCGACTAAGCGGTAGTAAGAATAAGCCAACTACGATATAAGGCCTTTTTACAAAAAATAAGCTGGATGAATACTTTGGTATTCGAGTACTTTGTAATCGAGTATTGTGGTTTTCTATACATAGATATTCGAGTACTTTGATATTCAAGTACTTTGGCTTCCGATTGCATAGATATTCGAGTACTTTGGTATCCAATTACATCGGTATCCGAGTATTTTGGTATTCGAATACTTTGTATGAATACTACTGTATTCGAACACAAAAAGGATCGAGTGCAACGAATACTTTTAAGTATCTCGAGTACACGAGTACTTTTGTATTCGAATGTTGCTATCTCTAGTCAGTAGTGCGCCATGAATTCTTTGTGTACTGAACTACGTAGAAATTCAGTGTTAACTTTTGGTAACTTAAAATATTTTTACTCATAAAAATTACCCTACACCAATTAAACATGCCAGGCATTTCTGTTTCCTTATTGCAAGATAATTATAAAAAGGGACCCAAATTTTTTGTCTTTTCTTTTCCAACAGAAGAACCCTTAAGATTGCTAAAGATCACGAGGAGTTTCACAGCAACCATAACAAGGTAAGAAAATTTTCATTTCATTTAAGTTCAAGACTTGTTTTTAATATAACGTTTGGGAAAACGAAATTTTGCAGCTGTGTGTAAAATGCTTGTTGCAAGACTATAATCACTATCTAGTTAAAAGTTTATTTGCATTAATGGGTGTTGTGTTAGTTTAAAATATGTTGCTGAAACAATGTACGTTAATTTTAAAATGAAAATATAAATTTAACCTTAGAGCAGATACTCATTAACTGACAAAAATAAATTTTACAATTCAACTGATTAAAGACTATTAGTTTTTAGGTCAAAAAATTATAAGCACCTTGACAGTGTTATATCTTTTTAACAGATCACAATATGATAATGTAATTCCCGTCATGAGAGTAAGCATTTAACGTCTTTGAAAAGATATCAATACAGGAGTTTAAATACAGCTTTTAGAGATATGCGTATAATTTGGTGCAACGCTTTTGGCACACTTTTTACGTCGCCAAGGAAGAACCAACGAAATCAAAGGAAAATTTAACGGTTGATTGGGGTTTTATGGCGCAAGGGCTATATTTGGCCATGCTGCGCCAGATACAAGACATACTATATCATGTAATAGACATACACACACAATGTGAAGTTTTAACTGTCACAGAAGAGAGAAATACACCCAGGGAGGAATGCACCTAACAGGAAGCGAACCTGCGCAGCCTGCAACTCGAAGGTTGCTAAGGCAGTGGGCATACCCACTGAGCCACGACGGTCCCAGACAATTTTAAGGGATTTGAAAAGAACATTCTAGAATACTCGAAATGAAAATTTTAACTTTACGCTTGCCGAGGTTGCCCTAAAAGCTGGAATAATCCTAATAAAGATGGATTGCCCTTACCTGCTATTACTCGCTACAAAAAGAGCGCCAAAATCGTTGCCAGAAAAGTATGCGTATATCGAAGCTGTACCGGAGTTTCTGCTCTAAGCAATATATATTCCGTGTCAGGGTAAAAGGGGTTAAGTCAAAATGGCTATTTCTCAGAATCATTTAAGTTGAATATTTCAATCTTTCTCACAAATATTTAGGGGAAAAAAGAAGCATACCATGCTACAAATAATTGAAATTAGGATTCGTAGATTCATTTAGTTTTGATTTTAAGGTATCTATACATTCAAAGGCAATTTTTGAAATTATCGCGGAACTTAGATTTTTTATGAATTTTGTTATTGATTTCTACCAGAAAAGCATTTTATGGCAAAAAATATTGTGTTTAAAATTTATTTTTTATAAAAATGGACTACAAAGTGTAAAAAAACATTCCAAATACCATTTACTCAAAACGTCATATTTAAAAAATAATTTTTTCCAGTTAGTAAAGTGAATTATCTTCTAAAAACATTTATTCAGGTGTTGAACTACAATTATATATATATTGCTGTATTTAAATTAATTGTGTGGACTTTATTGTCAGTCATCCCTTTAAAAAACATGAAAAAGAGCAAAATGCAAAAAATATTAGGGTTTACATCCTGCTCAATTTTTAAATGCATAATTCTTTAAAATAATAGTTCAAACCCTGCTTTATAAACTTTAAAAAATACATAAAAATTTCAAAAGAATTTAATTGATGCATTCTGGGATATCGTGTTTTGAAGAGAAACGCTTAGCGAAAATTTCATTTCGAGGAAAAGCTAAAAATAATAAACCCCCGTCAAATATAGGTGTCAATACTTCTTAAAAATTGTATACCTCAAGTTCTAATGGTCGTAGAAGTAAAATTCAAAGTGATTTGAAGAGCTAAAGAGTTGTACAATAATATGTAAAATTTGAAAAAGGTGAAATTTTGGTGAAAATGGCGTTTTAAATGTATACAGGGGGATACCTTAAAGCATATTATATTACTTTTTAAATTAATGATGCACTTGGCACCTTTGGATCCATCAAAAGTCAGAATTAACCCCTTTTGCCCAGACACGGAAGATACTTAATTGAAAGTAATTCAATCTGTAACTTTTTATAAATTTCTCAAAACTTTAGGTTCGTGGAATGCATTTCAAACCATCAGACATTCTGCGGGAAGTTTAGTTAACGCATTTGATGAAAAATCTGGAAAACTTTAATTGCAAATTTAAGAAATCCTAATTTAAAACCAGGAGCTGTTCTTCCTCAGACTCCAAATTGCATTACGTATCTTTCAGCCAAAATTAAAAACAGAAAGCCCAGGAATAAAAAGGGAAAAGGTTCAGTACGCTTCTTTAGTTAAAGTTATGGAAATAGATGAAGCTGGGAAGAAAAAGTATGAGAAAATGGGTTTTTTTCTAATTTAGCACAACTTAGCATGCGTCTTGATTTGCTGCTTTCCTCTAGAGCGTTGTAATTAAAAGTAATTGCATTGTATTTTTAAATATAGAATATTACCCTGCCATAAATTTTTGCTTCCTGTCCTAATTGACGATACATTAACCCTCTATGAGTCGCGAGACTTTCGAGTAGTGTAGTGCTGTTTTTACTTCACAACATACTTAATGACTCAATAGCCACATTTATAGGGTGAAAGAATCAATTTAATGTAGTTAATATTTTTATTTAACATAGTTAAAATTTTTATTTAATATAGTTAATATTTTTATTTAATATAGTTCATATTTTTATTTAATATAGTTCATATTTTTATTTTTACAGTTAATACAGAATATATTTATTTTTATAGTTAATGCAGAATATTTTTACATATAAAATATAACCTGCCATAAAATTTTCCTGTCTTAATTGACGATGCATTAACCCTCTAAGCGTCGCTAGACTTTCGACTAGTGTAGTATTGCTTTTACTTCACAACACACTTAATGACTAAATAGCCACATATATAGGGTGAAAGAATCCATGGATTCTTTCAACCTTTAGAATGATTCTATTGGTCCTTTCCAAAGAATAGAATCCTTTGAACAACTCTATTAATTATTTACATAGAATAGAATCCTTTAGAATGATTCCATTGTCCCATTCCATAGAATCCAATCCTATGGAAAGATTTTATTGGTCCTTTCCTTACATTAGAGTTCTTTGCAAATATTCTATTACGCACTTCCTTAGAATAGAATCTTTTGGAAATATTCTATTGCGCACTTTCTTAGAATAGGATCCTTTGGAACGATTCTTATGATCATTTTCTTACACTAGAATCCTTTGGAAAGATCTGCTGGTATTTTCTTCAGAAAAGAATCCTTTGGAAAGATCTGCTGGTATTTTCTTCAGAAAAGAATCCTTTGGAAAGATCTGCTGGTATTTTCTTCAGAAAAGAATCCTTTGGAAAAATTCTATTGATGTGTGTGTGTGCCTCCCTTAAAATATAATCCTTTGAAAAGATTCTACTGCTCCTTGCTTGGGAGTGAATCCTTTGGAAAGATTCCGTTGGTCATTTGCTTAGAAATGAATCCTTTAGAAACATGCTGTTGGTCAAGAAGTTAAAACCTGTTACAAGTCATGCTGTTAGGACTGCAGTTTGAAAGGTGGAATTATGCATGTGAACGGATGAGTTAAATGTGTCAGTTAACATAAGGAATGTTGCACTTAAGAAACTTAAGTGTTGACTACCTGTAAAAATTAAAAATTTCTATGCTTAAATACAATTTTGGATAAAGCCAAACATTTAATCTGCCCTGTTGAATCTCAGACGGAAATTTGTGGATCATTAATCCAGGAAATGTTAAATATCACTGGAAAATAATTTGAGTAAATCGGAGAACCCTATGTTATATTTTTGAAAGAGAGAATATCATTATTATCGACATGGAAGCATGAGGAGATATTTCACAGAAATTTTGATATTCACATCACTGTTACATTCGATGGTTTCTCAAGCATAGAAATTTTTAAAATTCTGGTTATCTAATCATGTCACATACCACCACTATTACAAATACATGTGTTCCAATTGAAACTTGCCCACAAAAAGTAAAAGCAGAAGGAAGTTTTCAGTACATAAGCCAATTTCCGTTATTGAAATACGTATAGTTTTGTAACTATATACACTGCTGGCCACCGTAAATGCAACACCCTGAAGGAAGCATGCAAATAATATGAAATTTACAACATGCATTAGCGGAGGTGAGATATGCAAATGATTAGAATTTCAGTGCAGACGCACATCACGCGCGCCTGTGGCGCCATTTCAAAGCGCTATTTAAGGCTTGGAGATTTCGACGATTTCAAGTACGGCAATTGTGTTTTTCTTGTGGTTTTTTTCAAAAAACCGATCAATTATGCCTCGTAGAAAACAGCGATCATCTTTTGATCAAGTATCCGAGTTCGACAGAGGAAGGATAGTGGCCTACCGAGATTGTGGATTATCTTTCAGGGAAATCGGTAGTCGTGTTGGACGAAACCAAACAACTGTAATGCGGATATGTGATCGTTGGATGCAGGAGGGTACGACGGACCGACGTGTTCGATCGCATCCACCTCAGTGCACCACTTCACGTGATGACAGGCATATTGTGCGTATGGCAGTGACGGATCGCTCAGCCACATCACGAACCATAGCACAGCACATTCAGTCTGTACCGCATCATCCAGTGTCTGCGCGTACCATTCGACGCCGTTTACAGCAGAGTGGTCTGTCCGCAAGACATCCATTGCTTCGTCTACCCTTGACGCAGAACCACAGACGTTTCCGCCGCCAATGGTCGATGAAAGAAGGATTTGGACGGCAGAATGGAATGAAATTGTCTTTACTGACGAGTCACGCTTCTGTCTGCAACACCACGATGGTCGGATTCGAGTCTGGAGACACCGTGGAGAGAGGATGCTGAACAGCTGCGTTATGCACCGCCACACTGGTCCTGCACCGGGTATTATGGTATGGGGCGGTATTGGATATCACTCTCGCACTCCTCTAGTACGCATTGCCGGTACTTTAAACAGCCAGCGCTACATCTCCGAGGTGTTGGAGCCAGTTGTCCTTCCTTACCTTCAGGGCTTGCCCACAGCCATATTTCAACAGGATAATGCGCGACCATACGTGGCACGCATTGTCCAAGGGTTCTTCGTCAATCGCCAGATTGAATTGCTTCCCTGGCCAGCTCGCTCTCCGGATCTTTCGCCGATAGAAAACATGTGGTCCATGGTTGCTCAACGATTGACCCAGAATACATCCCCAGCTGCCACACCAGATCAACTTTGGCAACGTGTGGAAGCTGCTTGGTCTGCTGTACCCCAAGAACACATCCAAAGTCTCTTTGAATCAATGCCGAGGCGTGTGGCAGCGGTGATCTCCAACAATGGCGGCTACTCTGGCTACTGATTTTGGCAGGAACCACACTTCACAGAAGTCTACAAATTTAATCATTTGATACTTGGTCAACATGTTATCTACAAAATAAATTTTGTTGTGATATCTCTTTTCTTTCTTGGTGTTGCAATTTGGGTGGCCAGCAGTTTATATGTGTAATTTTATTGATGGATGAGAATGGATGCAATATTTTCGTGGATCTCCTAAATTTTTTATAAGAATACCCTGTTAACCCTCCAAGGGGTTTCAACGATATACCTCGTCCATCGAGATCTGACCAATTTTTTTTATTGACGAAATATCTTATAACCAAGATATTGTCGATCTTTCGATGATGATGAGATCAAGACCTGGCCAGTTTTTTATAATAACGAGATATCTCGTCCATCGAGATTAATCAGTTTTGTTAACGTCTAGTCAGTTCTAAACTAATTCACCTCATCGGGACAATCACCAGGAGAGTTTATAGTTCGCAGTGGTAAAGCAAATTCTAAACAAAATGTTTCCTTTAATATATATCGCCGAGTTGTTGAAGTTTTTGATTGATAGGTATTTTTGTTCGTTGCGAAGTAACCTTATTGGACCTTGGAACCAACCTGTTTCAAAAACTAACGTAGGCAAATTTGAAGTGATGGATAAGTTCGTGGCAATATTGACAACCAAACAGGTAGTTCTCTCCCATAACAAAAACTTCGCCACAATTTATAAAAAAACTTTCGTCTTGTGGAAAGAATAAGAACTTTGTATTTAAACGTTTTGCAGTTTAATACATAATAATATTGACTCTGAGGGATTCAGACGCATAATTCAACTTTACAACCTGCAGTCTTCCCTGCATTGATTCTAACCAGTTTTGACTTTCTTGACTCATAGAATCTTTCCAAAGGATTTTATTCTAAGGAAAGGATCAACAGAATATTTCTAAAGATCGATGAATTCATGCATTATTCAATTAATACACTGCTGGCCACCGTAAATGCAACACCCTGAAGGAAGCATGCAAATAATATGAAATTTACAACATGCATTAGCGGAGGTGAGATATGCAAATGATTAGAATTTCAGCGCAGACGCACATCACGCGCGCCTGTGGCGCCACTTCAAAGCGCTATTTAAGGCTTGGAGATTTCGACGATTTCAAGTACGGCAATTGTGTTTTTCTTGTGGTTTTTTCAAAAAAACGATCAATTATGCCTCGTAGAAAACAGCGATCATCTTTTGATCAAGTATCCGAGTTCGACAGAGGAAGGATAGTGGCCTACCGAGATTGTGGATTATCTTTCAGGGAAATCGGTAGTCGTGTTGGACGAAACCAAACAACTGTAATGCGGATATGTGATCGTTGGATGCAGGAGGGTACGACGGACCGACGTGTTCGATCGCATCCACCTCAGTGCACCACTTCACGTGATGACAGGCATATTGTGCGTATGGCAGTGACGGATCGCTCAGCCACATCACGAACCATAGCACAGCACATTCAGTCTGTACCGCATCATCCAGTGTCTGCGCGTACCATTCGACGCCGTTTACAGCAGAGTGGTCTGTCCGCAAGACATCCATTGCTTCGTCTACCCTTGACGCAGAACCACAGACGTTTCCGCCGCCAATGGTCGATGAAAGAAGGATTTGGACGACAGAATGGAATGAAATTGTCTTTACTGACGAGTCACGCTTCTGTCTGCAACACCACGATGGTCGGATTCGAGTCTGGAGACACCGTGGAGAGAGGATGCTGAACAGCTGCGTTATGCACCGCCACACTGGTCCTGCACCGGGTATTATGGTATGGGGCGGTATTGGATATCACTCTCGCACTCCTCTAGTACGCATTGCCGGTACTTTAAACAGCCAGCGCTACATCTCCGAGGTGTTGGAGCCAGTTGTCCTTCCTTACCTTCAGGGCTTGCCCACAGCCATATTTCAACAGGATAATGCGCGACCACACGTGGCACGCATTGTCCAAGGGTTCTTCGTCAATCGCCAGATTGAATTGCTTCCCTGGCCAGCTCGCTCTCCGGATCTTTCGCCGATAGAAAACATGTGGTCCATGGTTGCTCAACGATTGACCCAGAATACATCCCCAGCTGCCACACCAGATCAACTTTGGCAACGTGTGGAAGCTGCTTGGTCTGCTGTACCCCAAGAACACATCCAAAGTCTCTTTGAATCAATGCCGAGGCGTGTGGCAGCGGTGATCTCCAACAATGGCGGCTACTCTGGCTACTGATTTTGGCAGGAACCACACTTCACAGAAGTCTACAAATTTAATCATTTGATACTTGGTCAACATGTTATCTACAAAATAAATTTTGTTGTGATATCTCTTTTCTTTCTTGGTGTTGCAATTTGGGTGGCCAGCAGTTTATATGTGTAATTTTATTGATGGATGAGAATGGATGCAATATTTTCGTGGATCTCCTAAATTTTTTATAAGAATACCCTGTTAACCCTCCAAGGGGTTTCAACGATATACCTCGTCCATCGAGATCTGACCAATTTTTTTTATTGACGAAATATCTTATAACCAAGATATTGTCGATCTTTCGATGATGATGAGATCAAGACCTGGCCAGTTTTTTATAATAACGAGATATCTCGTCCATCGAGATTAATCAGTTTTGTTAACGTCTAGTCAGTTCTAAACTAATTCACCTCATCGGGACAATCACCAGGAGAGTTTATAGTTCGCAGTGGTAAAGCAAATTCTAAACAAAATGTTTCCTTTAATATATATCGCCGAGTTGTTGAAGTTTTTGATTGATAGGTATTTTTGTTCGTTGCGAAGTAACCTTATTGGACCTTGGAACCAACTTGTTTCAAAAACTAACGTAGGCAAATTTGAAGTGATGGATAAGTTCGTGGCAATATTGACAACCAAACAGGTAGTTCTCTCCCATAACAAAAACTTCGCCACAATTTATAAAAAAACTTTCGTCTTGTGGAAAGAATAAGAACTTTGTATTTAAACGTTTTGCAGTTTAATACATAATAATATTGACTCTGAGGGATTCAGACGCATAATTCAACTTTACAACCTGCAGTCTTCCCTGCATTGATTCTAACCAGTTTTGACTTTCTTGACTCATAGAATCTTTCCAAAGGATTTTATTCTAAGGAAAGGATCAACAGAATATTTCTAAAGATCGATGAATTCATGCATTATTCAATTAATAGTTGTGGTTATTTAGTTATGTGTGTAAAAGGCAATTCTATCCTACTCGGAAATCTTGTGGCAATTAGAGGGCTAAAAAGACTTGCGACTAATGGAGGGTTAATTGTGCAAGGAAGATAAAGTTTCGAGAAAATCAATTGCTGAAAAACTAAAGTGTAGCATTCATTAATAACATTTCTCTTACAATACGATAAAACACGAAGTAACTATTCCTTCTTTGTGATATTATATCCTCCTTATCTTAAAGCGTTAAATACGCAATACTTTTGCTTCTGTAAAAAGAATATCTTAATGAAGTCAATCATATGCTTTGTGATCAATGCTTACTAGATTTCAAGATTTAATTTGGCTTCCTTCACTAACATTCAGAAATAAATGAAATATAATAATACATAGATGTACTAAAACATAAGCATACTAAATGATGCATGTTGTAATTTTCAAATTAAATAATGCGTTCTACGGACATAAAGATATACATTAATTATACACGCATTATGCTACTTTCACGTAAGTACTTGAATTTACGTCTCACTGGATCTCACAAAGAGCAATTGAACAAGGTCCGGGATCAATCCAGAAGTGATAACACCTCGTAATTTTGAACCATGGTTAGATGACGAGGTTAACACCTGAGCTGGAATCCCAATCTCCTAATTCCACACAATGCCAACGTGAGGACATTTGAGATTGAAGGATGAGAAGGCAGATTTAACGTGCACCAGACCCCACTTACACGACGGCCATTGCTTGGATCTCGTCTCGAAATCTCAACACTCGTCAACAATAGCCCGTTGTGTTGCTCCAGTTTGACGTTAATTAAAATACTTACCTACCTCAACACTCCGGTTGCTAATCCGCGATTCTAATATGCCGGGCCTTATACTACTTTAAATAACGAAACATAACCCAATTATGAAAATTAAAGAAACTCAGTTTTCTATTACATAATTATCTCTAAAAACGACACGGTCAACTTTTATTTTCTTAATTGCAGTTTTCATTATAAAGTGTGTACTTTCAAGTCAAGTATCTTTAAGTCAAGTAATCATTATTAGTCGTTGTAAAGAGCGTACTTTTTAAGCTGGCTACAAAATTGAATTACCGTTTAAAGAAAAGAAGATGATTAAATATATTATACTAGTTAGTCTGGTGTAATCTCATTTAAAATAATATTTACTTTCAGAATATTGAGTTTTTTTGACAGAATTTCCTTTTATTTTACGATGTGGGCTTTTTTTGGGGGAGAGCGCAATTTTCCCTTTTTAAAGAGCACATTCCTTTACCTTCTTTTCGAAACTATTTTATAAACGGACAAAAAACAAAAACATTAACAATAATCAATACTCTTTCTCCGTTTTCTATACTTCTTTTTTCTTTTCCCTTAAGAATTCAACTAGGAAAGGTAATTCCGCGAAATGAATTAGAAACTATTTAGGATGTGTAGTTGGTTAATGCGGAAAATGAGATTATAGATTCGGATGTCGACTATTAAGGTTAATATTTTTAGCATCCATAAACCAATTTCATAACATATATTTTTAGTTTTATTTCTCTAAAAGGATAAACCATTTGACGGTAGGAAATCTGTCTAAATATTTCGCAAAAGTAAATTAGTAATATCCGAAAATAAATTTTTCTGGAACTTGTCCAAAACTGTTTTTTTACAGTTACAAACTTAAAACATCTATTAGATGCTTCTAAAACTTAAAATTTTACTATTTTTCTGATTTATGACCTTCATGCTATTCGTGTACAACGCTAATTTGCTTACCAAAACAAAAACCAAGGTTACCTTTAAAATTAATTCATGAAAAGCTAATATAAGAGTTTACCATTAGGGAAGAGTTAGTGAGGTAAGTAGGTAGGTATTTTAATTAACGTCGCAATGGAGCAACACACGGTCTATTGGCGTCGGTCCGGAATCAAACCCAAAGGGAAAGATCCGAAAGAGTTAGTGAATAGCCCAAGTCTTCTATTCTAAGAAAATGAGTAATAAAATCTTTCTGAAGGATTCTTTTCTTCAGAATGGCCAATAAAATCGTTCCAAAGTATTCTATTGCAAGGGAAAGACCAATAAAATCTTTCTAAAGGTTGAAAAAATTCACATGGATTCCTTTAACCAATAGATGTAGTTATTTAGTCATTATGTTTGATGAGGAGTAAAAGGAATACTATTATACTTGGAAATCTCGTGACACTCAAAAGGTTAAAAGAGGGTTATTTGCTTTACATAGTGTCTAAATATTCACTATCCATCGGTCGTCCGGTCAGCTGCTTTGGGTTTTATGGCGCAATGCGCATATTTGGTCATGCTGGGCCAGACACAATATCAAGTAATAGGCACACACATAAAGTTTTACTGACACAGAAGACAGAAATACACCCAGGGAGGAATGCACCTGATAGGAATAGATCCCGCGCCGCCTACAACTCGAAGGTTGCTAGCGCAGTGGGCATACCCACTGAGCCACGACGGCCCCACTTGTCGTCCGTAATTACAATCAGGCTTGATTTAGCTGAACAAGTATAATTTATAATTTTTTCAATTTAATTAGAAGTTTGTCAGACTAAAAAGCCATTTATAAGTTTGGTTTTGAAGAACAGCACTACCTTTCTTCGCTAATAGGTCTTCCTTTTATTGCCTTCAGTGAGCAGGAACCCACCGTAGCACGACGGAATCAGTCAAAGAATTTAAG
Organism: Meta bourneti; assembly: GCA_933210815.1. Classification (NCBI taxonomy): domain Eukaryota; kingdom Metazoa; phylum Arthropoda; class Arachnida; order Araneae; family Tetragnathidae; genus Meta; species Meta bourneti. Next base: position 95,017,928 of record OW119934.1, read on the forward strand.
AACTATCTCAGTCTACATAAATTCGCTTCGAGTCACGTATTCTATTGCAAGATATAACTTGCAGGGCTGGAATCGGATAAAATACCAATATTGGTGAAACTGTGTTTATGAGCAATTATCTGTTTAAAGGCTGTGCATAAATAGCCTGCAATTAACCATCTAAGCTATATGTGTCTCTTCCTAACAGCTTTATAAGTTTGGTTTTGAAGAACAGCACTACCTTTCTTCGCTAATAGGTCCTCCTTTTATTGCCTTCAGTGAGCAGGAACCCACCGTAGCACGACGGAATCAGTCAAGGAATTTAGGAACTATCTCAGTCTACATGAATTCGCTTCGAGTCACATATTCTATTGCAAGATATAACTTGCAGGGCGAGGCACTGGAATCGGACAAAATACCAACATTGGTGAAACTGTTTATGAGCAATTATCTGTTTTAAGGCTGCGTAAATAGCCTGCAATTAACCATCTAAGCTATATGTGTCTCTTCCTAACAGCTTTATAAGTTTTGTTTTGAATTCCATCACTACCTTTCTTCGCTAATAGGTCTTCCTTTTATTGCCTTCAGTGAGCAGGAACCCACCGTAGCACGACGGAATCAGTCAAGGAATTTAAGAACTGTCTCAGTCTATATCAACATTGGTGAAACTGTGTTTATGAGCAATTATCTGTTTTAAGGCTGCATAAATAGCCTGTAATTAACCATCTAAGCTAGATATGTCTCTTCCTAACAGCTTTATAAAATGCAAAATGTTCACAGTAGACACTTCTTTCCAGTATGAATCCGGAACGGGGTTGCCAAGTTGGAGGAGAAACGGATTAGCAACCGGAGGGTTGCGAGTTCAAATCACACCAAAGACCGCCGAGTACAAAGGGGGTTGGTGCACGTTAAATCTGTCGTGGCCTCGAATGTCCTCACGTTGGCATCGTGGGGGAGTTCGGAGAGTGGGGTGCCAGCTCAGGTGTTTTCTAGTCATCTGACCAGGGTTCCAAATTACTTGGTGTTGTCATCGGATTTTCCCTTGGGGATTGATCCCAGACCATCGCCAATATACCGTTGTGTTGCTCCAGTGCGACGTTAATTAATTACCATTACCGTCGTGGACGATTGCGCAAATAAAGAGAAGACAGATTTTGACGACAGCTTGGTTCTAATAATTCAAAGAAAGTTTGGTGGTTGTCTCGACATCACCAGATATTTCGTCCACCAAGATCTCGTCGTCTCTCGCCATTAGAAGAAAACTAACAGATCTTGATCTCGACATCATCAAAAAATCGTCAATATCTTGATTACGAGATATCTCGTCGTTAGCCAAATTGGACATATCTTGATGGACGCTATATCTCGTCGAAGTTAAGGTAAACATTGATGGTTATTATTGCTCTGTTTGCCATCTCAAACCCACAGCAATAGCGAAATGAAGCATGTTACCGTTTCGAAGTTTAGTTTCGTCTAAAATGGCGATAGCCCAAACTGAGCAATTGCCGAACAGCGCCCTCTAGAAATCCAGATGGCGCTGGTGTAAATACAATTGTGAATGCGGCTTGTGTTCCCTCCTCAACTCAACCCTCTGTGATAAATAGGTAGTTGAATTAACGTCGACTTTAGCGACACAACGGGCTATTGGCGACGGTCCGGGATCAGTCCCAAATGGAAAGGTCCGAGGATAACACCTCGTAATTTTGAACAACGGTCAGATGACGAGGTCAACACTAGAACTGGCACCACGTCAATGTGAGGATATTTGAGGCCATGACAGATTTAAAGTGCACGAGCCCCCACGCACACGAATTCGGATTGGCAACCCCCCTCCGGTTGTTAATCTACTACTCTTCTTAACGTCACGAGATTTACTAGTAGTGTGTAGTATTGTTTTTACCCCATAACACACATAACGGTAAATAACTACATTTATAGTAATCCGTGTATTCTTTCAACATTTGGAGAGATTGTATTGTTCTTTACCTTAGACTAGAATTGGAATGATTCAATTGCTCCTTTCCTTGGAAGTGAATCCTTTTCAGAGAGATACAAAAATTGTCCCTTTCCGTAGAATAGAATCCCTTAAGATTCTCTTATTCATTTTCTTATAATAGAATCCATTGGAAAAATTCCATTTCTTCTTTCCTTATAATATAGAGCCGCTCCAAGTGGTTTCAGCGAGATATCTCGTCCACCAACATCTGACCAATTCGGCTAATGACGAAATATCTCGTCATCAATATATTTTTATGATGACGAGATCAAGATCTGGCCAGTTTTCTTTTAATGACGAGATACCTCGTCTATCACGATCTGGTCAGTTTTAATAATGACGAGATACCTCTCTTCGAGACAACCACCATGAGGGTTAATTCAACTACCTACCTCCCCTTGGAGTAATAGGTCAGTTCTATCTCAACGAGACATCTCGGCCCTAGCAAAATTGACCAGAACTTGAAAGAGATATCTCGTCGAAACACTTGGAGGATTAAAACTTTAGACCCGTGCGTCAGAAATGAAAGAATACTCACACACTTCGTTGATTTTATTTTTAGCTTCCGTGCTTCTCTTTAATCAAAGTAATATATTTCCTTGGTCCAGTTAAGTGGACTTTAAAGTAGGCGTCGTCCCAGAAATGGCTTTTAACTGTGTTAGTCTGGCTTATTGTAATTTAATGAACTTACGCTAAATAAAGAACATACCTCTTTGACCAGAGTGCAAGGGTGCGGCCATAAAGGCTGAAAATCTATAAAAACGAACTCCATCCCTCCAGGAGCCAAATTAACTCTTGTCATTGTCTTATTTTGCCTATACATCATCACTCGCTTCGCGATCCATACTTCGTTACCATATGCGGCTAATTTTTACTTATACTTAACGAAGTTTGCGTTCGTTACTGGAGGCGAACACAAAAGCGATTTACTTCTTTCCGATCGTATCGTCGTGTGTTACATATTCGCGTGAGGAATTAATAAGGGTGAGTTAAAAAAAACGACGATCATCGATTGCGGACAGTTCATCATTTTATATTTGATGTATTCCGAGATAAATTGAGCCCTGAATGTCCGAGAAAATAAAACGCGATTTATCGAAAGTGACAGGCTTTGGGGGCATTCTTTTGAATACGATACTGTAAACTCAATATATTGGTTATTCGTTTCTTCGCTCTAGACTTATGAGAGGTTCACACGCATAATTCCATCTTGCAAACTATAGTCTTCCTTGCATAATTTTTGTGGTTCAAAATTGCGTGATGTTGTCCTCGAATCTTTTTCCATTTGGGATTGATCCCGTACAGTCATCAATAGCCCAATGGGTTGTTCCAGTGCGACGTTAATTAAAATACTTACCTACCTACCTTGCATGATTTCTACCCAGTTTTGATCTTGAAACAGTTCCTTTCTTTATAATAGATCGTCATCTGATCGTGGTTCAACATTATGTGGTGTTGTCCTCTATCTTTCCCTTCGGGATTGTTCCCGGACCGTCGTCAATAGCCCGTTGTGTTGGTCTAGTACGACGTTATTAATTACCATTACCATTACCTTACAATAGAATCTTTCCAAAGGATTATATTCAAAGGTAGGTATGAAAGTAGTTGAACTGACGTCGCACTGGAACAACTGGAACAACGCAACTGGGCTATTGACGACGGTCCAGGATCAATAAAGGGAAAAGATCCGAGGACAAAACCTCGACTTTTTGAACCACGGTCAGAAGACGAGGCCACACTTGAGCTTGCACCGAACTCTCCAACACCCCGCCAACGTGAGGACATTTGAGTCCGCGGCAGATTTAACGCTCCATAAAGGCTAAAATTCTATAAAAACGAACTCCATCCCACCAGGAGCCAAATTAACTCTTGTCATTGTCTTAGTTTGCCTATACATCATCACTCGCTACGCAATCCATACTTCGTTACCATATGCGGCTCGTTTTTTACTTAAACTTAACAAAGTTTGCGTTCGTTACTGGAGGCGAACACAAAAGCGATTTACTTCTTTCCGATCGTATCGTCGTGTGTTACACGTTCGCGTGAGGAATTAACAAGGGTGAGTTAGAAAAATCACCGATCATCGATTGCGGACAATTCATCATCTTTATCTTTGATGTATTCCGAGATGAATTGAGCCCTGAGTGCCCGAGAAAATAAAACGCGAGTTATCGAGTGGCAGCACGTGGGGGGCATTCTTTTGATCTGCGGGGCTGTAAACTCGATATATTGGTCATTCGTTTCCTCGTTCGAGTCATGCAAGTTTTATTACCTCAAAGGGGATGAATAATAGAATCGTCATTCCGAATCCATGAATTTTCGATTATCGAGCATGCGAATGCTGAGACATTTAATTCTTTTACGATGTTAGTGCGTGGTATTTACTCGTAAAAGCTGTCGTCGAATAGCAGTTTTATAGGATGCTTTACAGGTGGTTCAAACCTTCCTTGCGAACATTAACCTTCTGAGAGGTCACACGCGTAATTCCACCTTGTAACCTGCAGTCTTTCTTGCGTGACTTCTAACGAGTTTTGACTTTCTTAAAGCAGTTCCTTTCCTTAGAATAGAATCTTTCCAAGGAGAAATAGATTTTTTCCAAAGGATTCTATTCCAAGAAAGGAGAAATAGAATTTTTCCAAAGGATTCTATTCCAAGAAAGGAGAAATAAAAATTTTCCAAAGGATTCTATTCCAAGAAAGAAGAAATAGAATTTTTTTTCCAAAGGATTCTATTCCAAGAAAGGAGAAATAGAATTTTTCCAAAGGATTCTTTTCCAAAGAAATGTCCCAAATAATCAGGAAAGGGACGATAGAATCTTTCTAAAGGATTCACTTTTTAGGTAGGTAGGTAGTTGAACCTTCGACGCACTGGAGTAACACAACGGACTATTGATGACGTGCCGAGATCCATCCCGAAGGGAAAGAACCGAGGACAACCCTCGTAATTTGGAACCTCGATCAGATGACGAGGTCACCACCTGAGCTAGCACCCCATTCTCTAAACTTCCACACCACGCAACGCCCCACCTACACGAGTGTTTGGTTACTTTCGAACTTTTGGAACTTTTACGTTTGGCCGACTTTCGAACTCGCAACCCACCGTTTCGTAATCCGCTACTCTTCCAACCGGGCTACAGCGACTACTCCAAGGAGAATGAAGATCCAAGTACAAAAACAAATTGTCCCTTGCACAGAACTGATGTCAGTTTAGAATAGATTTTTGCTCCAGAGACTGGCCAATATAGGGCAGTTTTCAGAGTGTAGATAAACCATCAAGAGGGTATAAGCAGTGGTTCCCAAAGTGTGGAACCCGCAGACCCCGGAACCCCAGGGATCTCAAGAAAATAGAGAGCTCAAGAAAAATAAAATATTCCATTATTTTTTCGATCCTTCTTTATTCCCAAAACCGTCATGTTCTAAACATTTACTGTCAAAATTCATTAACAAAACTCAATTTTGAAGGGAGGGTATCTAGGTATTTTAGTTTGCGTCGCACTGGAGCAACACAACGAGCTATTGGCGACGGTCCATGATCAAACCCGAAGGGAAAGATCCGAGGATTTTCCACGAGGATTCAAGTAATTTTGAACCACGGTCAGATGATAAGGTCACACTTGAGCTGGTACCCCACTCTCCAAACCTACACACCACGCCAACGTGAGCACATTTGAGGCCACGACAGATTAAACGTGCAACAGCCCCCTTTATACACGACGGTCTTTGGTTGGATTCGAACTCGCAACCCTCCGGTTGTTAATCCTTTCTTCTTTCAACTTGACTTCCACGGTTCCTTTGAAGGGAGGGATATTTTTCTCTGGGAAAACATCGGGTAAAAATCACAAACCGTAATTTCACACCACTATGGTCTAAACACCACCATATAGACACCGATATTTAGAATCTAAGCGACGTCTAGTGAGCGTTTAGGTAGCAAATGACAAAGCGTAAATTGAATGTTATTGTTGTGGTATTGTAACGCAATTTGTCCGCCATATTTCATCACTTGTCAACAGCCAGTGCGAGTTAACTAATGCATCTAACCTGTGTTACGAAACAGTCTCTCCACAATGGTCCTTCATAAATTTATGAAAGGAAATATTTTTTGTAATTTCACACCACTATGGTCTAAACACCACCGTATAGACACCGATATTTAAAATCTAAGCGACGTCTAGTGAGCCATTTAGGTAGCAAATGACAAATCGTAAATTGAATGTTATTGTTGTGGTATTGTAACGCAATTTGTCCGCCATATTTCATCACTTGTCAACAGCCAGTGCGAGTTAACTAATGCATCTGTGTTACGAAACATTCTCTCCACAATGGTCCTTAATAAATTTATGAAAGGAAATATTTTTTGTGGACTGCATTTGTGTACTTCCTATGGTACAAAGTTTGTCTAAAATAATTAGGTATTGAATAACGAAATTGCTAAATATCGTTTTCCAATCTTGCTACAGGTTACATCCGCAAAAATATCTTTCGAAAAGCTTTATTTTAGGAGATGTTACAAAGAATATAAAAAAGGTGATTTAAGACCAGAATTGTGAGAAATTAGGGTAATAGTATTAAAAGTTTACGATCTTGAAGGGCCGCATAACTACCTGTCCAGGGTCGTATGCAGTCCGCGGGCTGTACACCCCTGGTGTCGACATTTCAGAGAAGAGAGAGACATTTTATTTTAGAATTGCGTACAAATCCCTCTTATTTCCTTGAAATTACTTAAAACATCTAACAAAAGTTCGGAATGAAGTTTTCTTAGATATCAGGACATAATGAAACCAATTTAACCGTCTGAGGAATTCACACGTATAATTTCGCCTGGAAACCTGCAGTCTTCAATGCATTAACTTTTAACCAATTTTGACCTTCTTGACCAATAGAATCTATCCGAATGGTTTTGTTCTAAGGAAATGAATAATAAAATCATTCCAAAGGATTCTATTCCACAGAATAGACCAATAGAATCATTCCAAAGGATTCTACTCCAAGGAAAGAAGCAATACAATCTTTCCAAGACATTCTATTCTAATAAAGGAGCAATAGAATCTTTCCACAGGATTCAATTCTAAAGAAATGACCAACGGAATCTTTTCAAAGGATTCAATCCCAAGGAAGGGAACAGTAGAATCTATCCAAAGGATTATGTTCAAAGGAAAGTACCAATACAATCATTCCAAATAATTCTCTTCTGAGGAAATGGAATAATAAAATCGTTCCAAATGATTCTATTCCACAGAATGGACTAATAGAATAGTTCCAAAGGATTCTATTCCAAGGAAATGACAAATATAATATATAAAGCATTCTAACTCCAAGGAAAGAAGTAATGGAATCTTTCCAAGGGATTCTATCGTAAGAAAAGGAGCAATAGTATAGTTCCAAAGGATTCTAATATAAGGAAAGGGGCAATATAATCGTTCCAAAGCATTCTATTCCAAGTAAATGTGCAATATAATCTTTCCAAAGCATTCTATTCTAATAAAGGAGCGCAATAGAATCTTTCCAAAGCATTCTATTCCAAGGAAAGGACCACTAGTATCTTTTTAAAGTATTTTATTCTAAGTAAATAAAGAATACAATCTTGCAAAAGGTTAAAATAATCCTTGGAATCCTTAGAAATATGTGGTTATTTAATAATAAAGTTTGTGTTTTGAGGTAAAAGCAATTACACTACTCGCAAATCTCGCGACGCTCAGAGGGATAACAAAAATTTTTCTGATAGAAGGGCTCAGAAAATGCTCTGAACTGGTAAAACCCTCACGAAACATTCAACCGCCTTCGCCATTCGATTTCCTGAAAATGCGTTCATTTTAACTCTTTGAGGAACACGATTTTAAAGAAAAAACCAAGTTGCACGAAATTGTTTATTCACTTATTCAGCTTCAAAATTAGTATAAAGCATCTAATAAAATGTTTTTATTATAAAACAATTTTTATTCACTCATAATAAATTTTTGTGAAAAAACATTTACCGTTATGAAAGACAAAAATTCACTGCACCACATAATTCGCCAACCTTAATCAAAACAGCGTCAACAACTTACTAATGCATGTAAATTTTGGTTTTCAGTTATTTACACATTTAGCGTTAGTTCATAGCATTGCCAATTCAATGGAAACTTTAAATAAAATATTAAACTGTATGACTGCGAGTGATTTCAACTTTTTGAGGTGGTTTAAAAATATCCCACCGTGCACAGAAACCTAAGCAAAAGGTGGGACAGTTTTAACCCACCTAACCCCAAAGAATTAATGCAATCACTGACCACCTTAAATTCAAAAGAAAAATTACGCCTTTCCCAATCGCCAGAACCGATCACGAATCCACCGGCCTCATTCCACATTTAAATGTTTTTACCTCTACAGCCTCCCAAAAATAAAAAGAACCCAGATTAGTAGGAAGCCCTCGTTATCACCTATGGGTATTAGAATTAATGAAACCTCGCTTCAAGCACTTAAGCGAATTTATGGACAACCATACCCACATAAACTTATCCTTAACGATTGCCTCTACACTGACTGAATACCACTGCATAAGAAAATTACGAACAGCTTCATGCAAAAGTGGGGCAGAATATGTGAAGTGGGGAAATATGGAAAGCAAACTATCCCGCCGTGTGATTAACGTAATGGAATTTTAGCTTCACCTGAAAGATTGGGTAGACTGCCAGCTTGGACAAGGCCCGAATCCCTGGAGTGCTTGAGGTTATTTTCGTTGACGTCCATGGAGAAGTATCCGTCTTCGCTTTTGTCTCTGTCGGTCGTGCTCAGGCTGTTGTTGTTCGCCTCTTCGGTGTCAATGTAGAAGGTCTCGCACTTCTTCAGCTCGTGCTTCAGCTGGGAGAAGCTTCGGACCTAGAAATGAAACACCAGGTTCTTACAAGGAAAATAAAACCAAATCTGTATAAGAGGCACAAAAATAAAATGTTCTTGAAAAAATTATGGGTGTCCATCGAGGTCTGAACAATCTTACTAATGACGAGATATCTCGTCAAGATAATGCCTATTTTTATGACGTGATCAAGATCTGATCAGTTTTCGTTTAATGACAAGATATCCCGTCCAGCAAGATCTGGTCAGTTATTTAACGATGAAATATCTCGTCCATCAAGAACTGTCAAGATTTCTCATCCATCAAGATCTTGTCAGTTTTTAATGACGAGATATCTCGTCCATTATGATCTGGTCAACTTTTAACGACGTGATTTCTCGTCCATCAAAATCTGGTCAGTTTTTTAATGACGAGATATCTCGTCCATTAAGATCTGGTCAGTTTTTCTAATGACGAGATTTCTCGTCCATCAAGATCTTGTCAGTTTTTAATGACGAGATATCTCGCTCATTATGATATGGTCAGTTTTTTAATGACGATATATCTCGTCCATTAAGATCTGGTCAGTTTTTCTAATCACGAGATTTCTCGTCCATCAAGATCTGGTCAGTATTTTTAATGACGTGGTATCTAGTCTGTCAAGATCTGGCAGCTTTTTTTCTAATGACGAGATATCTTGTCCATCAAGATCTGGTCAGTTTTGATAATGACGAGATACCTCGTCGAGACAACCACCAGGAGGGTTAAAAGATAGTAGAAATAAGCATTTTTGTCAAAGAATTACATCTGCAACTGTTACGCGTTGGTGCTAGAGGGGGTTGGTTGGTGCGTTTGCAAATCGTCCTTTTTTAAGCTACGTCATTCGCAACTCGAAATTCACACTTCTCGAATTCCAAGGCTCTCTTAAAGGGGAGTAGCCCGTTGTGTTACTCCAGTGCGACGTTAATTAAAATACCTACCTACCTCTAAAAGGGAGGGATCAATTTACCAGAGTTACCTACAAAAACTCACAAAAGGGGCTCCAAGTACTAGGGATATAAACCCTTGGGTCCCAACATTTTTATAGCTGGCTCCTCACAAACGCATGCATTATAATTATTGCAAATAAACTGATACCATACATTACAGATACACTGATCATTTGGTAACCAATCATGAATGATTTTATAAACCAAATATTCTCCTCTCCTCCAGGATTGCTCGGCGACATTTGTTTCATCATTTGACTGCTATGTCAGGAAATAGGACATCAATTCCTGGACTCCTAAATATTTTATGGTTGAGGACGACCCCAAGACGGGGCTAAATACAAAAAATATACCAATAAAATTGGTAATGATTTGTATTACCATCTGTCCTATCACAACTCATCTCCACATCAAGGAACCAGCAACACATCATTATGACGCCTTTGTAACTCTTGGTTGTTAACTCCTTACTACACTTAGGGCCGTGATAACCCAGTTGGAAGAGTAACGGATTATCAACCGAGGGTTGCGAATTCGAATCCAACCAAAGACCGTCGTGCACAAAGGGGGCTGATGCACTTTAAATTTGTCATGGCCTGAAATGTCCTCACGTTGGCGTGGTGTGGAAGTTTGGAGAGGGGGATGCCAGCTCAGGTGACCTCGTCATCTGACCGTGGTTCAGAATTACGGGGTGTTGTCCTCGGGTTTGATCCTGGACCGTCGCCAATAGCCCGTTGTGTTACTGCAGTTCAATGTTGATTCAACTACCTACCTACAGATTAGTGTAGATGGAATGTTAGAGATAATTTAAAAATTTTATGTCCCGTAAAAATTTAAAAGGGCTTGGGTGATTATTTTCCCCAAACAAATCTTCCAAAATTGAAATTGATTAATTGAAAAAGTATTTACGTTGACGATTAAAAACAGGACAATCGACTAAAATATGGCGGGCAGTAAGAGACCACACACAGGCACACTCTTCCAAATAAGATGCATGTGAGTAAAATGTGTGTCCGATTCGAAGACTCTAAAAGTGCATCGGAGTCAGATTGATTCAGACTGACCCGGATTCTGTTGGTGCGAAGCAACCCTTACGAACAAAGAAAAATTGGTATCATCCAGCACTAAAAAACTTAATTCCACAAGTATCAAAAACGGAAAAATTCTTTCACGATCCAATGATATGATATACAATAATACAAGATTTATACTCACTAATTAGATTCTTGAAAATTCGCTATATTCTAACACTTTTTTTTCCCCATTCATAAAATAGAAAAAAAATTTTCGATAACATTCACATTTACTTTATTTCGAATGAAACTAGAAACCTCAGCATCTGTAAAAATAATACCATGAAAGGCCCTTTGTGTTTGATTTATTCTAACGGTTCCTGATTCAAATGCGTTGTGTGCATGTATTCTTTGTCTTATAAAATCCATTATGTATTGTTTCCTCCCACGGTAAGAGTTCAGATGTTCTTTTAAATTTACATAAGCCTCTACAACAATGTTTATTCTAAAAGCAGAGGAATATTAAATGTGGGATTTGAATAATTATCTTCAATATGTGAGTGTATATGTGATCCATTTTTCTTATACCAGACTGAAACATTAATTTAACTGACACATTTATCAGCTGCGATTATCATACAAACTAAAAATGTGTATACAAAATTTCGAATTAAAATAAAAGAAAGTGAACTTATTGATAACTTGATAAACATTAATAATTTGTCAAAGAATACGTACAAGGCGAGGAGAGGGAGAAAGGAACCCGATTGTGTTTAAAAAGATCTCGGTGCCTTTCTTTAAACCTTTGTTTCGAGTTGGGCAGAATAACATTTATACCACAACGCACTTAATGACTAAATAACCACATCTATTGGGTGAAAGAATCCATGGATTCTTTCAACCATTAGAAAGATCCTATTTTTCCGTTCCTTAGGATTTTTCCGTTCCTTAGAATTCTGTAATAGCACATTCTGTTGGTCATTATAATATAATCCTTTGGAATGATTATTTATTCTCATTTCCTTGAAATAGAAACTTTTGGAAAGATTCTATTGTTCCTTTCCGTAAAATAGAATCCTTTGAAAATACTCTATTCCTTATTTCCTTAAAATAGAATCCCTTGAAAATATTCTATACTGATTCTTTCCATATAATAGAATCCTTTGAAAATGTTATATTGCTTATTTCCTTAGAATACAATCCTCTGGAAAGATTCTATATGTCAAGAAGGTGAAAATTGGTTAGATGCCATGCAGAGATAGTAGGTAAGTGTGTATTTAATTAACGTCGCACTGGAGCAACACAACGGGTCCGGGATCAAACCCAAAGGGAAAGATCCGAGGACAACACCACGTAATTTTGAACCACGTTCAAATGACGATGCCGTGCAGGGAAGACTGCAGGTTACAAAGTGGAACTATGCGTAATTATCCTTCAAGACTTAAACACACAAAATAAATGCTTGAACCTTTTGATATGAAACTAAATACAGCAGAATCAATTAAACTATGTTTGTTCTATAAAAATCATTTTCCCCCACAGAGGGGCTCATACCCATAATTCCACTTTGAAACCTATTGTCTTCCCTGCATGACATCTAACCCGTTTTGACCTTTTTGACTAATAGAATTTTTTCAAAGGATTCTGTTCTTAGGAAATGAACAATAGATCTTTCCAAAGGATTCTATTCTAAGGAAAGCAGCAATTGAATCTTTCCAAAGGAATCATTTTAAGGAAAGAAGACATAGAATCTCTCCAAAGGATTCTATTATAAGGAAATTACCAACAAAATCGTACTAAAGGATTCCTTCATAAGGAAGGGACCAATAGAGTTTTTCCAAAGGATTCTGTTCTAAGAAAAAGGAGCTATAGAAAATTCTATGCAAAGGAAAGGACCAATAGATACGTTCTAAAGGTTGAAAGTATCCACGTATTCTTTCACCCAATAGATGTGGTTATTTAGTTATTAGCTCCCCTCATCTCACCATGATTCAAAATAACGAGGTATTGTCATCTGACTAAAGGATTCAATGCTAGGTAAAGGAGCAATAGAATATTTTCAAAGGATTCAGTTCCAAGGAAAGGAGCAATTGAATAATTTCAAAGAATTCTAGCCTAAGGGAAAGAACCATAGAATCTTTAAAAAAGTTTAAAGGATTCATGGATTCTTCAACCCAATAATGTGGCTATTTAGTCATTAAGTGTATTGTGGAGAATTAATTGCGTTAATAAACTACTTACTGGCCTTGTAAAGGATTGCATTCTAAGTAAAGGACCAATATAATCGTGTCAAAGCATTCTATTCCAAGGAAAGTCGCAATTGGATATTTCCAAATGATTCTATTCTAAGTAAATTACCAACAAAATCTTTCAAAAAGTTGAAATATTTCATGGATTCCTTAAAAAAGATGCGGTTATTTAGTCTTTAAGTGTGTTGTGGAGTGAAAGTAATACTACCCTACTCGCAAATTTCGTAACGCTCAAAGGATAGATATACTATAGTTAATCTCGATCTACGAATAGTGATTTTTAATGTGGAGATGCTCCCTGAGATTGACAATAACTTTGACATTGAATATCTCCGGATATAAAGATAGTAAAGTCATGAAATGTCATATTTAGACTAATTTAACGATGCGGAATCTGATTAAGGCATCAAAATAGGATGTTTTCATTGGAACAGAAGATTACCACACCTTCCGAAATCCTTTTGAATATGTTCATGTTAATTTTCATGACTAACACTTACAAATATCAGCATACACCTTCAAACACAATAGGAAGAATTCGCAAATCTTATAGTCTCGACCTGAATCTCTGAAACCTGACAGAAGCTACGGCGACATGTCTGGAGGTAGGTAGGTAGTTAATTAACGTCGCACTGGAGCAACACAACGGGCTATTGGCAACCATCCAGGATCCATCCAGAAGGGAAAGATCCGAAGACAACGCCTTGTCATTTTGAACCGGTCAGATGACGAGGTCAACACCTGATCTGGCACCCCTTCACCAAACTTCCACACCACGCCAGCGTGGGAACATTTGAGGCCACGACAGATTAACGTGCACCAGCCTCCTTTATACACGACGGTCTTTGGCTGGACCGAGTTTCGAATACGTAACCCTCCTTTGCTAATCCGTTGCTCTTGCAACTGGGCTACCGTAGCCCCATATCTGGAGGAAAACTTACAAGGAAAATATCTGGAAACTTTCAAGGAATAAAGCGAAAGTCTCGTAACAACGAAATAAGCCTTATTGATCGCGTCAGCTGAAACATACATCAAAGTCGAAATTTACTCTTCGGCTTCTATCTATTATCGCTTCAACGGAATATGTTCACCATTTCGGCTCATAAGAATCCGAATATTCGGAATGATTAGTAGGAATGAATTTTCTCAGCAAGGATTATTCAAGCTATAATCTCCCCTTGTGCATTAAATGACTCGGATAAATTTATTAAAGAATAGGATAAGATGTACAAATATTTATACTCCGTTTCGATAGAATAGGTTACCTCTGGATTTTTGGAAATTCGTGTGTTGATGTTATTTTAATGGTATTCATAAGAATCTTAGTTATAGTATATTTACAGTTTGTCCTGCGCTCCGAATTATCTGAATCCTGTTCCTGAATTATCTGGTTCTTGAAGAAACGCAATGATAATTTAACACGATTTATTACTTATTATGATACATACACGATTTATTATGTTATTTTAATGGTATTCATAAGAATCTTAGTTACAGTATATTTACAGTTTGTCCTGTGCTCTGAATTATCTGAATCCTGTTTCTCAATTACCTGGTTCTTGAAGAAACGAAATGATAATTTAACACGATTTATTATGATACATACACGATTAATCACTTACACGATTTATTATGTTATTTTAATGGTATTCATAAGAATCTTAGTTACAGTATATTTACAGTTTGTCCTGCGCTTTGAATTATCTGAATCCTGTTCCTGAATTATCTGGTTCTTGAAGAAACGCAATGATAATTTAGCACGATTTATTACTTGGAAGGGACAACGGTTGCCCAGTTGGAATAGCAACGGATTAGCAGCCGGAGGGTTGCGAGTTCGGAATTCGGTCCAGACAAAGACCGTCGTGTACACGGTGGCTGGTGCACGTTAAATCTGTCGCTGTCTCAAATGTCCTCACGTTGACGTGGTGGGGAGGTTTGGAGAGTGGGGCGCCAGCTAGGTGTGGCCTCGTCATCTGACCGTGGTTCAAAATTACGTGATGTTGTCATCGGATCTTTCGCTTGGGGATTGATTCCGGACCGACAGCAATAGCCCGTTATGTTTCTCCAGTGCAACGTTAATTAACTACCTGCCTGCATTATCTGATTCTTGAAATAACGCAATGATAATTTGATTTTATCATGATTTACTCCCTAGAGGTAGGTAAGTATTTGAATTTAATTCGCAATGGAGCGGCACAACGGGCAAATGGCGACAGTCCGGCATCAATCCCGAAGGGAAAGATCCGAGGACAATACCTCGTAATTTTGAACCACGGTCAGATGACGAGATCAACACCTGAGCTGGCACCCTACTCTCCAAACTACCACACCACGCCAACAAGGACATTTGAGGTCACGGCAGATTTAACATGCTCTAGCCCCCACGTACACAGCAGTCTGTTTTGATAGATTTTCCAACTCGTAACCCCCCAGGTTGCTAACCCGCTACTCTTCCAACCGGGCTACCACGGCCCCTTTATTACTTAGAAGTATGGAAAGAAAAATAAAACTAAAACAAATTTCTAGGAACTTCAAAAAATGCAAGATGAAAACATGATAAAAATGGTCTGTAACATTTTCGGTGGAATAAAATACCATAGAGGAGATTTAAAAATTGAATGAGTATATTATGATAACCTCTTTATGTGCCCAGGATTATGTAATCAAAACTAATAGAGTAACTTGACCCTTAGACTACTTTCGTGTGCCGGGAGGAAATGAACATTCATCACCTGATTGCTTCAAGGGACGAGAGAACACGACTATCCATTGATTCAGCACCTGATTGGTCCAAGCAACATAGTTGTAGGCTTTGACGATTTTACCTTTTTTGTCGCCACTCCATAGAAATGCGAATTCACACATCTACACCGCATAAGATGTTATACCTTCAAACGAGGCGATAAAATGCCAAATCGGCCAACCAATTCAATTTTTAGAGTTGTCACGGGACTACTAGTCGATATGTTGGTCACACTTTTTGAAGCACTTTTCAGTGGTAATGTTCAGTCCACTTATATTATACGTCTATGCAAAGTACATATCACTATAACGTCGTTCTAAGTAAAACATGAACGTCGTAAGTTAACATGAGGAAGTAAAAATAATAATTGCAGCTTGTAGTTTACTTTTTTGTAAAGATTTTTGAGTTTGACAACGTTGCTTAGTTGTATCCAATATGTTTGTATTATACTATATTTAGATATAAATATCCTACACAATTTCGGATACAAGTACGTTTGAGTATACGGTGAATTCCTCTTATAACGAACTCTACGAAGCCGTTGAAATATTTCGTTGTAGATATTTACGTCGCCACCTAATTGTTTTTATTTTATTATTACGTAATATATCCATGTAAAAAAGTTAAGTATTTCTATCTCTCAAACTTATGATTTTAAGGTGTACTAATACAGTAGATTTTTTTTAATTTTGACTTTTTTTACAATAGGTTATTGGTTCATGATTAAAATCATTTCAGTGTGAAAAAATCAGATTAGGCTAATCATTAATTATCTAATTTAGATATAATTAGCTAATTAGCATTTTTTGAACAGTGATACATCAAATTCTAATTTGTTCAGAAAGACAATTCTGCTGGAAATATTCCTATAATATTATTCTTCATGTTTGATCCTCGATCAAGTTGCTAGAATTCCTTCTAGCAACTAGGCTGTTTTGCAATTCTTTTCACCAAGGAAGCATAAAAAATCAAAATTGTTTCAGGTATTGGAACATTTAAAAATCAACTAAAAATTCATTTCTTAAGTAGTAATATCTTTTTGATGTAACTGAGAACACCAAGGACAAGTATAGCTCAGCAAAATCTCACCAGATGGACGGTGATGTCACTGTATCAAAACAAAGAAGAATTTAAAAAGTAAAGTAAAACGAGTATGTAAAGCAAGCACCATCTGGTATTAGTCACGAAAAATGCTAGCTCAACCAAAATTTTGTTTTCTTTGCAAGCCTGCTGTTAATTTTTTCATTAAAGGACACCATCAATTCGAAACGTTAGGGTGATACTTTAACTCGTGCTTCGGACGATTAATAATAAAGATATAATTTTTCAGTTGAGTTATGACCATTCTGTTCACGACATTGTTCATGATAAATGGCAACGGTAGCTTGTATCGGTTAAGGTTAATTACTACTGGCACTTCATCATTTTAAAACTTTGTATTGTTAGGAATTACATAAATAAGCACTCGTTAATGGACACAGGAATGTTTGATTAATAATAAGCAATGCATGACTATAAATAAAGAATAAATATCTGTTTATAGCCAAACAGATGATTCAACATAGTATATAAATAAATTAAATTTCGATGCTTGATCTAGAAAAAAATCATTTAACCCTCTGAGGGGTTCACACGTATAATTCCACCTTGTAACCTGTAGTCTTCGCTGCATAACTTCAAACTAATTTTGACATTCATGACCAAAAGAATCTTTCCGAAGAGTTATATATATATTCTAAGGACATAAGCGATAGAATCTTTCCAAGGTATTATGTTCCAAAGAAAGGAGCAATAGAATATTTCCAAAGGATTCTATTACAAGAAAATGACCAACAGAATATTTCCAAAGGATTCTATTACAAGAAAATGACCAACAGAATCTCTCTAAAGAACTCTTTCTAAAGAGAAAGCTCAATAGATTATTTCCAAAGGATTCACTTCCAAAGACAGTAGTAGACAAAGTAGAATAATTCCAAAGGATTCTATTTTAAGGAAGGGAACAATAGAATATTCCAAAGGAAGGGACCAAATAAAGTATCCCTGATTTATTTTAACCAATGATGTGGTTCTTTAGACATTATGTGTGTTGTTGAGTAAAAGCAATTCTACAATACTCGGAAATCTCGTGGCGCTCACAGGGTTTTCAAAAAATTTAAATTATCTCTGACTATCAATTATTATCTCTAGCCAAGTAAGGGTTTCAACAGCACGGAGGCACTCCTGGGAAAAGCGAGTGACGTGTGGCCAGACGTTATCGTGCTGGTATAGTACGACTCCCTTGAGTTGGCGGGCCGCGGTAGCCCGGTTGGAAGAGTAACGGATTCGAGTTGCGAGTTCGAATTCAACCAAAGACCGTCGTGTACATAGGGGACTGGTGCATGTTAAATATTAAATCTGTCGTGGCCTCAAATGTCCTCACGTTAGGGTGGTGTGCAAGTTTTGAAAGTTTGGTTCCAGCTCAGGTGTTGACCTCGTCATCTGACCGTGGTTCAAAATTACGTGGTGTTGTCCTAGGATCTTTCCCTTCGGGTTTGATCCCGGACCGTCGCCAATAACCCGTTGTGTTGCTCCAGTGCGATGTAAATTAAAATACCTACCTACCCTCCCTTCAAAATTTAATTTGTTTTTAATTTTGATAGTAAATTTTTGTACCCTTTGTAGAGTCGGTATTCCAAGATGTGTAGCTCAGGTGTTGCCTCGTCATCTGACTGTGGTTCAAAATTACGTGGTGTTGTCCTCGGATCTTTCCCTTTGGGATTGATCCCGGACCGTCACCAATAACCCATTGTGTTGCTCCAGTGTGACGTTAATTGAAATACCCCCCTCCAAGATGTGTAAACCTCATCGAAACCACTTGGAGGATATCGTATTATTGATATACAGGGTGAGTCTAAATTGTTTTTACAAAATAAAAGGTGTGATAGTACCCATCCAGACGAGCATTAATTACCATTCCACTCTGAGAGGCAGAAAAGAGTTAAAGTCGAAACGCGTCGAGCATGAACAAGTCATCGCCTCTGACGTCGTTTTGTACCTGCCTACGTAGCATATCCCCTAAGCACGATGGATCGGGCGTGGCGGACCTGTGGCTTGGCCTCCTCGCTCACCGAACCTCAACCCACTGGACTTTTTCTTCTGGGGACACATGAAATCTTTAGTGTACCAGACGCCTGTGGACTCGGCTGAAGATCTCGTAGTGAGAATCGGTGTTGCCGCAGACAAAATTAACACAACACAAGGAATCTTCGAGAGGGTGCGCCAGTCATTCCTCGCCGGTGTGAACTGTGCAACGACACACGTGGCCGCCACTTTGAGCACTTGCTGTGAGTTTTTCTCTGATCAATCAATCTGATTGTGCAACTTTTGGTATCGTTCATTCGCTTTCCCAACACTGTTGTAAGTTCATGTTGAAATTCTAATTTGACTCTTTTCTGCCTCTCAGAGTGGAATGCGACCCTATGTTCCATGGTAATTATTGCTCGTCTGGATGGGTACTATCACCCCTCTTATTTTGTAAAAACAATTTAGACTCACCCTGTATAATTCAACCTTCTAAACCTAAAATGGGTGAGACAATATCGACTCTACTCATTTTAAAGTGCATATTATCCACAATATTGGGAGCCGCAGTAGCTCGGTTGGAAGAGTAACGTATTAACAGTCGGAAGGTTGCGAGTTCGAAACTCGGTCCAACCTAAGACCGTCGTGTACACAGGGGCTGGTGCACATTAAATCTATCGTGGCCTCCGTTGAAAAAAGGATCGTCGTGGCTCAGTGGGTATGCCCTTCAAGCTGTAAGCTTCGGTTTTGTTCCCGGACCGTCGCCAATAGCCCATTGTTTTGCTCCAGTGCGACGGTAATTAAATACCTACCTACCCTTGAGTTGACAGTCAAAGTACGTGCTTTGAAGCAGCGTAAACAAAGCGAAACTACGTTATTATATTATCCTGTCCCATTCATAACCATCAGTAATACAAAATCTAACTTGTCAATTTGTGCTTCATAAACCTTTTGTATTATCCTTTCCTCATTAAATGAGATGAATGAATAAATCACGGAAACGTGGTTTTAAAGTTGCCTTCGCAGATTGCATTTTATTATTTCCATTGTTGCCGACTTTTGAATGATTAGCAGTGATCCATAATGAGTATACACTGGTTTACAAAGCTGACTCTGATAGTCAGAAAACGGCAATTTCCGGCACATAACCATCCATTGGTGACTAGGTATACTTCAATCATACTGCTACTTTTGTTTGTTAGTCACGTATACTTGATATTCGGCCTTTGTGATCTTTGAATCATCCATCATCTGCCATACAAATATTTAATTTCTGTGTCAAACTTGGGATTTTTGCTGTCGGCTTTTATTAAGAAATTCGGGATAACTCTCAAAAATATGAAATATGACGTCTTTTGGAGTTGGAAAAATTAAGCATTTTTTTCAGTAATGATAATTACTTAGAAATAATTCAAATAAAGACTCATAAACAGACTATTCGACATGGAGTGTTTGTACATTGAATATTTTCTATCCATTTCAAGTTTTCTATCCATTTAGGGCCGTTGTGATGCAAAATCCGTCTCTTGGCGTTTGGTGTCTGTCTATCAGTCTGTCCGTCTGTCTGTATGTGTGTTCCCGTGCTCTGTGTTTGCACAAGTATCATATAAAATGTTCCAAGATATTTTAATGTAAGTTCTGTATTTTATAAATTGTATTTTAGTTTATTGAATACGCTATTTTACATTCCTTTGTTTGCATATTTAGACAAGTTTCATGCTGAAACATATGAGCAACTATACTTAAATCAAGTAAAATTTGTTAGTTTTGGAGCTGGAAGGTATATTGAGCATTGCAATTACTTGGATTATTTTACTAGAGCTGTGAAAAATCAATTATTTTTCCAAAAACAATTTTTACGGAATAAAATTCTGATACTTTTGTAGTTTGAGCCTTATTTATTTTCTTTGCGAAGTATAAACTATTTCCGAATATTTGAGACAGACGATAAAAAGAATAAAACATTATAAATAAAATATACAGAATAAGAGCATTTAAAATAGAACTTAGCTAATATGGCAACCTTGGTATTTTTTAATCGTTTGCTTTTTTAAATTTGCGTCCGTTATATTCCAAGGATCTATTTTGCAGTGAAAAAACAGATACATTCATTACTTTTCGTTCGAAGCTTTTTTTTTATCTGTTTTAAGATGTATTTCTGGATTTTCACTTTGATGTTTTTCGTTCAATAACTAATCAAGGTAAGTAATGGTTTAATTAGTTTTAAAATCATTTTTAAATATTTTTAATCAGGCCTTTATTAGGGTGTAGTAGTTCTTGCATGTGATGAATAGGAATTATAATTTATTAACAAAAACGGAAGTTAATTAACCAATTCAACCCCAGTAACGCAGGGTAATTCTGCTAGTTATAAATATAAAACTGTATTTAATCAGAGAAATGTAATTAAAGAGCTAACTTTTATTTAGAGATATTAAAATTTAAAAAACAATTTTTAAATAGAGAAATGTAATGAAAGAGCTAATTTTTATTTAGATATATTTAAATTTAAAAAAATATATAATTTTTAATTAGAGAAATTAAAATAAGTTAACTTTTAATTAGAAAACGTTAAATATGGAGTTTAATTTTTATAAAGAGAAATTTAATTAAAATAGATAGATTCATTTAGTTCTTTCCTTAGAATAGAATTATTTGGAAAGACTGTATTGGTCATCTCTGAAAATAGAATCCTTTGGAAATATTTTATTTGTCAAGAAGATTAAAACTGGCTACATAAGTCAAATTATGTGTATGAACTTCTCAAAGGGTTAAGGTAGTCAAAGTACGATTAAAATAGAATTTTATTTGAAAATCTGATGGAGACAAAAATTCTTGAGTGTGCATAAGGTCCAGTCAATATGCGGAGATGTCAATGGTACTTAATTAACATCGCACTGGAGTAACACAATAAGATATTGGCGACGGTCCGGGATCAATCCCCAAGGGAAAGATTCGAGGATAACACCACGTAATTTTGAATCAAACTTCCATACCATGCCAACGTGAGGACATTTGAGGCCACGGCAGATCTAACGTGCACCAGTCCCCGTGTACACGACGGTCTTTGGCTGGACCTAGTTTTGAACTTGCAAACTTCCGATTGCTAATCCGTTGTTTTTCCAACTGGGCTACCGCGTCCCCTTGACTTATTAAGGATATTTTCTTAAGGATAAGTCTTATGTAAAGTAAAAACTAATCTTCTTAAATTGAAAACTTTAAAAATCATTCTTATCGAATATAGAAACTACAGAAAAAATAAAGAGCTTGTCAAGGAATATATTTCGCGTTTGTTAAACTCAAATTCTTTTCTAAAACACAAAGATCAAAATA
Source organism: Meta bourneti (assembly GCA_933210815.1). Lineage (NCBI taxonomy): Eukaryota > Metazoa > Arthropoda > Arachnida > Araneae > Tetragnathidae > Meta > Meta bourneti. Next base: position 95,040,103 of record OW119934.1, read on the forward strand.
AATATCTTTTTAAGACAAGCGGCTACAATTACTTAGTTAAAGAATAAATCATATCATCAATAAAAAGAACCCAGTTCCATTAACACAAAATTTGTGAAGAACATGGTAATCACGAAAAGTATTTCGAATCAGTAAAGGTACCCATGCAATATAGAAACTCATCTTCTACAACTGATTACCTTGAAGATAATTCTTATGTACTCAAGAAACTGACGACAGTCATAAAACTCTTGTCCAGAAATATATTTCTCCTTTATTGAACTCAAATTCGTTTCTTTCGTAATTTCTTTAACCCTCTGAGGGGTTCACATGCATAATTCCACCTTCGAACCTCAGGCTTTCCTGCATGAATTTTATACAGTTGTAATCTTGACCAATAAAATCTTCCCAAAGGATTCTAAGGAAAGGATCGGTGAAATCTTTCCAAAGGATTTAATTCTAAGGAAATTAGAGCAATGAAATCCTTCCCAGAGATTCTATTCTAAGGAAAGCAGTAATGGAATATTTCAAACTGATTCTAATCTATGGAAATGACCAATGGAATATTTCCAAATGATTCTATTCTACAGAATGGGACAGTAACATCGTTCCAAAGAATTCTGTTCCTAGGAAAGTACAATAGAATCGTTCCAAAGGATTTATTCTAAGGGAAAGTCCAATAAAATCTTTGGAAACATTGAAAGAATCCATGGATCCTTTAGGAAAGATGCGGTTATTTAGTCATTACCCCTCCAAGTGGTTTCCAAGAGATATCTTGTCCATAAGGATCTGACAAATTATGCTAATGACGAGGTATCTCGTCATCAAGATATTGACGATTTTTTATGATGACGAGATCAAGATCTGGTCCGTTTCCTTTTAATGATGGGAAATCTCGTCCAACAAGATCAGGTCATTTTTCTTATAAGGCCGAGATATATCGTCCATCAATATCTAATCAGTTTTCTTCTAATGACGAGATATCTCGTAAATCGAGATCTGACCGATTTGCTAATGACGAGAATCTCGTCATCCAGATACTGACGATTTTTGAAGACGACGAGATCAGGATCTCTTCCGTTTTCTTCTTTTGACGAGATATTTCATCCGTCAAGATCTGGTGAGTTTTCTTCCAAAAACGAGATATCTCGTTCATCAAGATCTAGTCAATTTCCTTCTAAAGACGAGATATCTCGTCATTAAAGATCTGGTTGGTTTATTCTAATAAGAGATATCTCGTCATCAAAAGATATTGTCGATCTTTTTATGATGACGAGATCAATATCTGGTCAGTTTTCTTCTAATGACGAGGTACCTCGTCAAGACAACCACCATGAGGATTAAGTGTGTTGTGGGGAAAAAGCAACACTACACTCCTCGCAAATCTAACGACGCTAAGCGGCTACAATTACTTAGTCCAAAATAGCATATCATTTCCCATTAATAAAAAGAACCCAGTTCCGTCTGCAGAAAGTTTGCCAACCAAACACCAACGCTGAACCCCGAAAATAATTTCGATCTTTCATTACCTCCGATACCTGCTTTAATTTGGGGCATGTAACAACAAAAGACGAAATTCATAAAAACGCGAACGCACATCACGACAACCTTAATGATTCCCAATCGCGGCAAATGGAAGTGGTTAACTGGTAACTAAGGTTATGGATTGAGCAATAAGGATTGATTGAACCCAGGGAGGAAAAAGGTTAGACCGAACAAGCGCGACGCCCATCCGAAATTGGGTCTGAAAATGAACCCACCCGGAAACACTTAATAGAAAATGCCGGAATTTGTATCTGGAAAAGAAGGATAGGAAATCAGAAACCCGGAAACGTTATCCAGTGACCGAGATTGCTAACCTTCCTCCTAATGATCGGAGAGTTTGCTGTTCAACTACTATGTTCTCGGTGGTGAGAGAATTTGATGAGTAGGGAGCTCTGTCATCACACTCTGATTTATTATCCATAATAATTGTCTATCCAAAAGCACTTAGTAACTAAGGCTTCAAAATGATGGAACTTTGGGTTTTTGTTTTTGGAGAACGGGAACCTTTAAATACGTGATTATCACAAAGGACAATGATGTGGCAAGTTGAATTTGATCTGGCTTTAAAACATGCAAGGCTGTTGAGTGCAATGTAATGTAAGTTTTGCAACGAGTAACATTTATTCTCATCTTATTGTCATCACGCTCTGATTTATTATCCATGGTAATTGCTCAAAAGCACTTAAGTAAAATTTCAGAACTTCAGAATTACTTTTCACCAAAATCGGGCTTATAACAGAATCTCGTACAAAAATGAACAAAATAAGTAATATAAATCATCTGTAGGCATATAGTATTAACAACTATATGCCTGCAGTACTTTACAGGCATATAGTAGCTAAACAATTTCTATTGCTTAAGTAACAAAACATTTCAGAACTTCAGAATTATTATGCACAAAATCGAGCTTACAATAGAATCTAGTACAAAAAATGAATTTATATCATCTGCAGGCATATAGTATTAGGTATTATATACCTGCAGTACTTAATAACATTTGCATTACTTAAGTAACTTAAAATTTCAGAACTTCAGAATTATTATGCACTAAAATCGCATTTACAATAGAATCTCGTACAAAAAATGAATAAAATAAGTAATACTTATATCATCTGTAGGCATATAATATAAGGTTCTAAATTTGGTTGACACTTCTAATTTAAATTTTTGTATTCTAAGTCGAAGTTTACCGCTTGAAGGCTAAATAGACTAGATTAGACTAGACTAAATAAATAGGAAATTAAATTAATTAGTAGATTATGAAGGAATATTTCCAGTGATAAAATTATTTCACCAGCCAAAACTGAATTGAAGGTAATGAAATTGTGACATAATTCCTTTTTGTATTGTGTATCAGAAAAAAGCGACAAACTGAAACAACCCATTGTACAATGGGATCGAGAGTTAACTAAGCATATGTAATAAATTATTTAAACTAGGACTTAATCAATGTGAAGAAATGAATAAACAGACACATATTCGGATACTTAGTCTTTATCTTTAATTATGGTGTTCAAAAAGGGAATAAAAATATATTCATAAATATTTCAAATTCCGTTAAACGCAAGGGCCACGGTGGCCCGGTTGGAAGAGTAACGGACTAGCAACCGAAGGGTTGCGAGTTCGAATCCAGCCAAAACACCGTCGTGTACAAAGGGGGCTGGTGCACGTTAAATCTGTCGTGGCCTCAAATGTCCTCACATTGGCGTGGTGTGGGAGAGTGGGGTGCCAGCTCAGGTGTTGCCTCGTCATCTGACCGTGGTTCAAAATTACGTGGTGCTGTCCTCGGATCTTTCCCTCTGGGATTGATCCCGGACCGTCACCAATAGCCCGTTGTGTTGCTCCAGTGTGACGTTAATTGAAAATACCAATACCGTTAAACGCAATGTTTTTATTTAAATCGCAAAAATAAAATTTTACTTCATGTTACACTCGTGTTTATGTAAGTCACAAAAATAAAATATTAACTGGATATTTCACTCGTGTTTATGTAAGTGCACAAAAATAGAATAATAATTGGATGTTTCACTCATGTTTATATGAGTCATAAAAACTAAAGTGCATAGTAAGTCTGACTAAAGTCTGAAGTATGCTTTATAAAATTATAAAGCATACTTCAGACAAACTATCAATTATAACTTCAAGTTGAAAACAAATTTTTCCGATTCCTCTTGGGAAATTGTTATCAAGTAATTAAAATTTCAAATTTAACGTTTGTGGTATAAACTCTTTTCAATGAATTTATCGACGATTATATTACATTTTCCAGCTATCTATTTTATCATTTTCCCGTTGAAATAAGTTTTAGTCTAGAAATGAAAACATTGATCGTATTCCAATGTATTCTTTTAGATTTTTATTTTACTTATAAATATATTTTATATAACTAAAAATATACCTTTAATGAATTTTGAATGTTTCATGCGCCCTCTTTCTTTTGTGTTTTTTTATTCTGTGATCTTATTCTAAGAACACAGATAGGGATGACGAAAGATCCGTGTGTGTTTAACCCTCCTGGTGGTCGTCTGGACGAAGTATCTCGCTATTAGCAAAACTGACCAGATATTGAGGGACAAGATATCTCGTTATCAGAAGAAAAATGACCAGATCTTGATCTCGTCATCATAAAAAATCAACAATGTCTTGATGACGAGATATTTCGTCATTGACAAAATTGGTCAGATCTTGATGGACGAGATATCTCGTCGAAACCACTTGGAGGTTTAATATGTCTCACGAATTAGTAAGACTGGATCGAATCTGTATACGGTTTCGCTTCACCAATTAAATGAAATCTTTATAAGCTATGAAGATTTGTTTTTACTAGAAAAACAGTTGCGTAGCAGAAATCCTTTGAGAGGTCCAAAGATAGAAATTCAATATTTATGCTCAAATAGAGATTTGGTCCTAACCCTCTGAATGTCACAAGATTTCCAAGTAGTGTAGTACTGCTTTTATCCCATAACAACTACTTAATGACTAAATAATCACATTTATTTGTTGAAAGAATCCATGGATTCTTTCAAACTTTAGAGATTCTATTGTTGCTTTCCTTAGAACAGAATCCCTTGGATAGATTATATTGCTCCTTTCCTTGGAAGTGAATCATTTGGAAAATTTCTATTGCTCCTTTCCTGAGGGGATGTAATCCTTTTATAAGATTCTTGGTCATTTCCTTATAATATATTCCTTTGGAAAGATTATATTGTTCCTTGTCTTTGAATAGAATCCTTTGGAAAGATTATATTGTTACTTATCTTTGAATGGAATCTTTTGGAAAGATTCTGTCATTCCTTTCCTTAGAATAGAATCCTTTGGAATTATTCTACTGCCCCTTTCCTTGGAAGTGAATCTTTTTGATAGATTCCGTTGGTCCTCTCCTTAGAATAGAATCCTTTAATACGATTCTGTTGGTCATTTACTCATATTAAAATCTGCTGGGAAGATTCTATTGCTGCCTTTCTTAAAAGAGAATCCTTTGAGAAGATTATATTGGTCACGAAGGTCAAACTGGTTAGTCATGCAGGGAAAGCTGAGGATTGCAAGGTGGAATTATACGCATAAACCTCTTATATGGTTAAAACAACCTAAGTATCTGCCAAAAGGGACCTATTTTATCCTTGTTACTATTACATAGAACTAGATTAAAGAAAGTTAAAATAACTGAACAGACTTGGATGTTTTACGAAACAGCAAAATAATTATTACTGTTTTGTAGAACTCGTTGCTTAAGATCTCGTGGGTAATCTTTAAGTGCTCGTATTCTTAAGGGAGTACATGTTTTCAAACAAGTTCACAACAAAATGAATAATAAATATTCTCGAAAACCTTACGTTGGCTCTAAATTACCAATTCTCCTTTCCGTTGCTTTAGACATCAAGAGAGTTTTCCCCTCGAATCGACTGGATAGATTAATTCCATTTAACTCTTACCCTTTGGTTGAGCTATTTAATTTATCTGTATACATCCATATAGGAGTTCTGAGTATCATCTTTGCTTCAGCGTAATTGGTGTATTAATAGTTTATGAGTGGAACATGGATAATTCACGAACGTTGTATCGTTTATTTATGGGACAGATCTACACTGCTAACGATCGTTCACAATTCATGGTTGCTTGAAGATCAAATGTTGTTTTGGGACACTAATAATTCATTATTTAATGTCACATCTCTCATAAATTCATATGTACGGCGATCGATAGAATGGGCAGTGCTGTCTTTGACCTCTTCCTCTTTAAGACATCTTTGGTCTTTTCCACATTATATTGCTTTATTGTGGAGATATTTGTTGAATTAAAAAGCTGGAAACTAGTGCTTGAAATTCTTTCACGTACTAGTTTCCAGCTTTTCACGTACAAGCTTCCAGAAGAGTAAAGTTGGTTTTCAAAAGACGCACTTTTGACAATTTAAAAACTCGCTGTTCTACATATCATTTCTTTAAAAAGCAAAATGTAGCTTAGGTGCATAATTATCGCTTAAAAGCATGTCTAGGCTACGCCCCAAGTTACATACTGTTTTCTATAGAAGAATACAGATTTAAAAACGTGATTTAATACGAAGTAGCGTTTGTTTTCAAAAAACGCATTGTTGACAATTTTAAAGCTCTGTTCTACATATCACTTCTTTAAAAAGGAAACTGTAGCTTGGGCTCTTAGAGATTGCTTAAAAGCATGTCTTGAGGGAAGAAAAAACATTCCACCTCATTTTTTGGAAAATCAATGAGAGCAAAGTTCCCTTAATAAAATATTCAAACGGCTATGACACAATCCTTTTTCGGCCAAACTATCAAACCTTTCTAAGAGAGTGATAAAAGTTAAAAGTCAAAAGCTACTTACGTCAAAGGAATTTTAAAAAAGGAAACGCATCTGATGAATGAAAAACAAAATCATTAAAAAAGGAGAACACTCTAACACATAAAAACACCATCGCGAGGTTTCGTAACAAAGAACACTCAAAACTTTATAGATCTTCAATTTTTGTAGAATTACAAATGACCTTTCATGGCAGACACTTCAAAAGAGAAACCGGAAATTAAATGATTTTGAGCTCGTATTATGATTTATAGACCAAGTCACTTTTTGTTCAATAGATTACCGAATTGAAGTTTCCATAGCAATAATCATGTCCCTGATAATCATCTAGCCCAAGAAGTAAAAGCCATTTGTGTCCAATTTTGAATGCAGATCGATACAATGCTGAGGCCAGTCACAGAATAACGAATTATACGCTTATATGATGGAAAGCCTGCTCCCCAACTTTAAATAAGTCAAGGATTTATTGATTGCGCCTTTCGGAAACTTCTTAGTTTTGATAAATTAAGCTGGAAAGTCATACAAGCATTTTAATACCCCGAAAAATCCATTTCGGTTCGAAAAAAGACGTGAAATCGGTTCGTCTCGTTCAATTAATATCGTATGTACTTTTTGTGGATATCGAATACGATGAAATATTAGAATTTAAAAGAGATTTGGATATTTAGTTCCTACTTTTTTTACCCATTCGAAACAATTACTTCTCGGATTGTTATTGAGATTCCGTTGTTTACTGTTGTAATTTGTAAAAATGACAAGCAAAATAACCATTAGTCTAAAGTAATGTATCGAAATAATGTCTACAAAAGCTGCGTTTAATCGCTAAACTGGAAAACAAATGGCAGCAAATATATTTTAATCATGTCTACAGATATTGTTTTGTAATATTTACATTTGTTGTAATGTATTTCAGTTATACCATAATACATCTCAGAATATAGATATGATACGCATCTTGGTGATTAACCCTCACACGCATAATTTTAACCTTGCAGCCTGCAGTCTTCCCTGTGTGATTTTTAACCAGTTCCAACCTTCTTGACCAATAGTCTTTTCAAAAGGATTCTGCTCTTAGGAACGGAGCAATAGAATTTTTCTAAAAAGATTCTAGTCTAAGGGACAATGAAATCTTTCCAAAGCTAATTCCAACGCTAAAATTTTTCCACGGGATTCTATTCTAAGGAAAGGACCAATGGAATATTTCGACAGGCTTTTATTTCGAGTAAAGGTGGTAGGCAGTTGAATTAACGTCTTACTGGAGCAACACAACGGGCTATTGGCGACGGTCCGGGATCAGTCCCGAAGGGAAAGGTCCGGGAACAACACCTCGTAATTTTGAACCACGGTTAGATGACGAGGTCAACACCTGAGCTGGTACCCCACCCCCCACCCAAATTCGTGAGTTTTCTTTTTGGGAAATGTTGATGAATTCCACTTGCGACACTGTTCTTCCGAAATAGCTCTATTAAAAGTATTCGCGAAATTGGAACACACGAAAACAGTGGTTCAAGATATTCGAATGGTCTCAACATTTTTCATTGGCTTAGCGATGGACAACTGATGACCAGTTTGTAAGGCATGGTTTCAACCCGAAAGGCCAAGCTTCATCAAGTAATACATACGCACACAAGGAAAGCTTTACTGACACAAAAGAGAGAAATACACCGTGCGAGGAATCAAACCTGAGTCACCTACAACTCGCAGGTTGCTAACACAGTGGGCATACCGACACCCTTTTTATTACTAGAAGAAAGAGCTCCTTATTACACACACAATGATTGTTTTACACCTTCTACTATTCCTCTTATTTTAATTGTTTGTCCTGATTTTAATCATCGTTGCTATTATTTTAATACTTCTATTCTAAATATAAAGTATTTGAAAGAGGAAATCCCCATCCATATCTTTTTCTATTTTTAAGTGTTTTTTAACTGCTGTATAATATTTTATCTATCGTAAATTTTATAGTATACATCATTTATGCATTTTATATTACGCAACATGTTTTCAATAATCAATTCATATTCCTTTCATGTCTTCACTCTATTCATTTTTTCTGTTAATCAACTAAAATTAATTCTTACAGAATCCATGTTGTTTATCAACATAATTTTAAATCAACTATTAATTTGGCTAATTATTTTTATTTTTTGTTGAATTGGACTGAATTTATATGTGTTCCCTTTCTTTTACATTTACGTCGCCAATAGCCCGTTGTGTTGCTTCAGTGCGTTAATTAAAATATCTCTCTTTTACATTTGCAATTGTTACTATTGATCATTTTACCTTTGCTATGGTTTCAAAGTTTTAGTATTTAATTTTGCATTTGGAGCAGCTTCTCCGTTTTTGAACCTTGCGTCTTAACCCTCCTGGTGGTTATCTCGACGAGATAACTCGTCATTAGGAATACTGACCAGACCTTGGGGGACGAGATGTCTCGTCATTAGAAGAAAACTGACCAGATCTTGATTTCTTCATCATAAGAAATCGGCAATATACACAGTGCGTCAAATAAGTTTTAAGACTCGTCCCAGAGCGCTCGTTGTAATGGCGCTGTGAGTGTAAATGCGCATGCGTCATAACGTCCATCGTCTACTGGCACATTGCCAACAAGTTGTGCGCATTTCGTTAAATAGCTGAGAGAAGGCGAGCGTTCATTGCAGAAGTGAATTTTTTTCATGTTGATTTTTTTAAGATGGAGCAAAGAGCTGTAATTAAATTTAACGCAAAACTTGGTAAAAGTGCTTCGGAAACATACCAACCCATGAAACAAGTTTACGGTGACTGTTGTTTAAGTAGATCAAATGTTTTTGTGTGGCACAAACGTTTTTTGGACGGAAGAGATACGGTAGAAGATGATCAGCGTAGTGGAAGACCAATTTCATCTAGGACACCTGAAATTATTGAAAAAGTAAGAAATTTCGTAACAAACGATCGCTGTGCGTCACTGAGAATGATGGAAGACTCTTTAAACATCGACAAAGAAACAATTCGAACCATCCTGCATGAAGATTTGGGCAAAACAAAAGTGTGTGCTAAATTTGTTCCACACACTTTAATCCCTGAACAAAAAGCAATGAGAAGTGCACATTGCAGACATCATTTCAGCCGCTGAAAACGATCCAAACTTCTTGAAGTCCACCGTATTCACCTGATTTAGCACCCTGTGACTACTCCTTATTCCCAAAACTTAAAATGAAGTTAAAAGGGTGTTATTTTGAGGGTATTTCGACCATACAAGAAGCTTCGACGCGTGCTTTGCAGGCCATTCCACAAAGTGATTTACAACAGGCGTTCGATTCATTAATAAATCGCTGTAAAAAGTGCATTAAAGCCGGAGGGTCCTATTTTGAATAAAAAACCAAAACAGGTATTAATTTCTTGTTTCCATTTCTTTTTACAGACCCAGTCTTAAAACTTATTTGACGCACTGTGTATATCTTGATTTCTCGTCATTAGCAAAATTGGTCTGACCTTGATGGACGAGATATCTCGTCGAAACTACTTGGATGATTAAGACCCAACTTAGCACCGTAGATTGAGCATTCCAAATAAGCATAGATATTTGTCCATGAAATATAAACCGTCTTCTTACAGTTCTGTAGGAAAAGATGGTAGAAAACACAAATTAAACTAACTAATCCTTAATTAACTTATCTCTTTACATTTACTTAAACTGTTTAAGTTCGATACAAACTAAATATTTAGCCGAACTAGTGTTTTTATACACCCTCTCCTTACAGTTCTCCTGTAGAAAAATATCAAATGATCATCGTATAGAACATATAAAACAAACCAAAATACCTCAAGTAAATTTTCTCTTCAAGTTTACTTCAACCCGTTTTAATTTCGATACAAATTAAACATTTTACCTCACGAGGGTTCTCATACATCTTTTCCTTAGTTCTGCAGCAAAATATGGCCTTAGAGAATGTATATAACGAACCAAAATCCCTCAAGTAATTCCTCTTTAAGTTTACTTAAACACGTTTATAAGTTCGATACAAACTAAAAATGTTTCTAAACAAGTGTTTTTATACGCCCTCTCCTTACAGTTCTCCTGTAGCAAAAGATCATCGTATAGACCATGTAAAACAAAACCAAAATCTCTCAAGTAAATTTTCCCTTTAAGTTTACTTAATGGCCTTTCATAAGTTCGATACAAACTAAATATTTTTCAGAACGAGTGTTTTCATTCACCATCTCCTTACAGTTAGTTCCCATGTAGCAAAAGATGATCGAAAAGACGAAACGAAACAATCCCTCGAGTTATTTTCTCTCTATGTTTACTTAAACGCGTTTTATAAGTTCGATACAAACTAAACATTTAACCGAATGAGTGTTTTTATACACCATCTCCTCACAGTTTCCCCTGTAGCAAAAGATCATCGTATAGAACCTATAAAACAAACTAAAATCCCTCAAGTAAATTATCTCTAAGTTTACTAAACGTTGTTTTAAGTTCGATACAAATTAAACAGTTAACCCCACGAGGGTTCCCTTACATCTTTCCTTATAGTTCTGCAGCAAAATATCATTGTATAAAACATAAATTAATTATCAAGCAAATTTTCTATAAGTTTATTAAACACGTTTTATAAGTTCGATACATACTAAACATTTTTCCCAATGAGTGTTTATATACACCCTCTCATTACACTTCTGAAGCAAAAGATCATCGTATAGAACATATAAAACGAACCAAAATCCCTCAAGTAAATTTTCTCTCTAAGTTTAGGTAAAGGCGTTTCATAAGTTCAATACAAACCAAACATTTTTCCGAACAAGAGTTCATTCACCATCTCCTTACAGTTCTCCTGTAGCAAAATATGATCGAAAAGACATAAAACGAAACAATCCCTCAAATATATTTTCTCTTTACTCCCTTTACTTAAACATTTTTCATGTCCCATACAAACTAAACATTTTTCCCAACGAGTGTTTTTATGCACCTCCCCTTACAGTTCTCCCGTATCAAAAGATCATCGAATAGAACATATAAAACAAACTAAAACCCCTCAAGTAAATTTTCTCTAAGTTTATTTAAACACTGTTCTAAATTCGATACAAACGAAACATTTAAACGAATGAGTTAAAATTCCTTACAGTTCTCCTGTAGTAAAAGATCATCCTAAACATAAAACGAAACAATCCCTCAAGTAAATTCTCTCTTTAAGTTTACTTAACACGTCTTATGATTTCAATACAAACTAAACATTTAACAGAATGAGTGTTTTTATACACTGTCCTTACAGTTCTGTAGGAAAATATCATCGTATAGAACATATAAAACAAACCAAAATCCCTCATTAGTTCTTAAGTTTACTTAAACACGTTTTAAGCTCGATACAAACTAAACATTTAACCGAATGAGTGTTTTTAATACCCTTTCCTTACTGTTCTCCCTTAGCAAAAGATCATCGTAAAGATATTAAATGAAAGAATCCCTAAAGTAAATGTTCTGAGAGTTTACTTAAAAGTGTTTTTATAAATTCGATACAAACTAAACATTTAACCGAAAGAGTGTTTATACACCCTCTCCTTACAGTTTTCCTGTAGCAAAAGATTATTGTATAGAACATATAAAACAAACCAAAGTCCCTCAAGTAAATTATCTCTACGTTTACTTAAGCGAGTTTTATGAGTTCGATACAAACTAAATATTTTTCCGAACAGTGTTTTTACATTCTCCTTACAATTCTCCTTATAGCAAAAGATCATCGTATGGAACATGACACAAACCAAAATCCTTTAAGTAAATTATCTCTTTAAATTTACTAAAACGCGTTTCAAGTTCGATACTAACTAAACATTTAACCAAATGAGTGTTTTCATACACCCTCTCCTCATAGTTCTGTAGCAAAAGATCATGGTACAGAAAATATAAAATAAAACAAAGTCCTTTATGTAAATGTCTTTAAATTAAACGCGTTTTATAAGCACGACTGAATGTGCTTTCATTCACCATCTGCTTACAGTTCTATAGCAAAATATGATCGTAAAAATATAAAGCGAAACAATCCCTAAAGTAAACGTTCGCCTTAAGTTTACATAAAACGCGTTTTAGGTACGATACAAACTATTCGTTGGATTTAACCTTACGAGTGTTTTTCATACACCTGATTTGTACAATATCTTCCTATTCTTCTCCTACCCTTTTTTAATCTGAAAAGTCACATAATTGTTCCATCCTGCGATGAAACTGTTCTTTTTTCTTTTCTATCTCATTCTCTTATACTCTGCTTTGATTCTTCGGCTTTCGTTCCTTTTTCAATCTCGCTTTCAGTCCGTAGCTTATTTTCTGTTCCGTTGTCTGTCCTTTGTTCTATTCCGCGAATTGCTTTTTCTCTTTCCTTTTGACATATTAACCTTGATTTGAAAAGAATTTTGATTAAATGTTAGTCTAGTCTTTGTATTCTTTATTACGTCTGTTTCTTTTATTCATCTACTTTCGGATTTTGATTATATTTTCATCTCTGAAAGAACAAATCAAGGCATTGGGATTTTATTCGAGTTACGGAGCGAGATTGATTTTACGAGTTATTTTCTGACACTAATCTGTTTGCTACTACTCATCCATACTAAAAAGTATCACTATGTATTACTGTATCAAGTATAACGAAATTTTAAATGCTGAAAAACGGCAGTTTTCAGCAGTCAAAACAAGTCAGCTTTAATATCACAAATGGAATTTTTAATGCAGAAGAAATTTTTCTGTTGGGAAAGAAGCATGTTATTTCAGAAATAGCTTTTAAGGACTCATGCTCTAAAATCCAAATATATCTTTCACTAACGAATGCGGCACAGAAATCAACGTTCTTTGCTTATTATCGAATGGAAACAACGGACATAAGCGATATAAAATCAACCATTACGGGATTCATTCGCCAATTTTTATACTTAGTTTAAATATGGGCTATGGAGCTGTTGCTAACTACACGGGAAGAGCTGGTAACTGTAACGAAATTCTTCAGCAATCTGATTACAGAAAGCAATGAAGTATCTGATAGACAAATCAGCACAGAAAAGACAATACGAGTGAAAATAGGTTTAACATCAAAAAATGCCGAATCCCCTTTGAACAAGGGATTGGGATGAAAATGAAGTAGATGTTCAAAATTTAATTATGGTAACATGACCGAGGCATGCATTTTGTTGGAAATAAGAACTAACACCAGTAAGTAACAAATTGTAATAAATTAATTTAATTGTATGTACAAATTTCTGTTGTATAGTTTTGGATAATTTTATTTCAATTAGAGGTATGAAATCCAATTATGTGGGTATGGATGCCATATTCAGTATAAATGGATTGAAATAAGAAATGAAATGGGAGTCAACAAGATTGAATTAGTTTTTCTATTTATTTAGAAATATAGCAAAGATGCTACAACGAGCTGGTACAATTTGCTCCAAAGAGTCCCACAGTTAACAAAACGAAACATACCATGAGCGGAAACAACAAAGAAATTCTCTATGGACAATAACCATGAGCGGGTAAAACAATGAAGTTCTCTATGGACCACACCATAAACGGGATACAACAAGGATGTTCGCTATGGACCATACTATGAGCAGGAACAGGGAAGTTCGTTATGGACCATAACCATGAAAGGGAACAACAAGGAAGTTCTCTATGGACCATCATACCATAAGCGGGAACAAAAAGTTCTCTGTTCAGTAAATCATAATGCGTCGGGTACGCTTACTCTTGGCGACTTGAATCATGGACGAATATGAATGAATAATAATGGTGTCAACAATGAATCATAAATAATATGAATGAATAATAATGGTGTCAATAATGCATCAACTGATGCCATAGTATAAATATTGCCAGAATGAACTTCTCGAAAACATTTTGTAAGAGCTGGTTGTTTTTTATGATGCAAGGTACAAAATTACAAGAACTCAGACTTGATGATGTCAGGATAAGTTCTGTTTTAGACATACCCCGCAGTGATTCAGAGAGAAAAAGAAACAGAATCTGCGATGGTTCAAAGTGAATAAAATTCATTCAAAGCGAATGAAAAATTCTTCATTCTTTTGCCTCCTTTGAAGCCATGGCCTATTCAGCCAATCTTGCAAACGTAGACGGATGGCATACCATATATTTAACCTATACCCTGCTAATCACTGCGCGATTCTGTTAGTTTAAGCTGCTTTCAATTTTCCAAGCCACAAGCAAGCTGATCATTTTATGGTAATTTGAAATTTAAAAGTTCCTCACATACTAATATCAAATTCTGCCATTTTAATTTTCTGAAGTGTGATGCTGTGCTGGTTCTATGAGAGGTTCATCAAGGAATTGTTTTTAATTATTTGAATAAGTATACGTGGTAAAAAGATTTGTTTTCGTACCAACAATTTCTAACCAATTAATCTCACAGCCATTGCTGGCAAAAAAATTGTGCACATGATGTATGCCACTAAGCGATAGACTGAGTAAATAAACTGAGTAAAAATTTCAATAAGAGATACTTGACACCCCAATAATTATCTGTAATGCATATAAATTTAATTTTATTACAAATAATAGTGGAAACGTGAATTCAGATCATAATTCAATCCATGCTTTGAACATACTTCAATGATACAAAAAGGACCGAAAAATTATTCATGTTCATTTGCAATAAATATAGGCATTACTAAATTTATAAAAAAAAGTAAATAGTTTGAAATAGAATCAAAATTAAAATTAAGCTGAAAGTTGCGCGAATAGTTTGGCCGTCTGAACTATCACGGTTTAAAATAGCTGGTACAGAAAAAACATAGATGTGCTGTTCTTTAGTGTTAAAAAATTAAAAGCCGTCTTAAAGATTAATTGATCACATTAATAACACGTATGTAACTTAACATATTAGAACTTGTTCGTTTGAAAATATAAAAATTCGCCGGAGATTAAATTTATAGTATATCTTGAATGTCCTATTTGTTGAATCATTTTCAAAAAACTCATTTTGCTATATTATGAACTTCATTCTAACATCTAATAAATCCTTTTTGTATTTAAAATATAATTTTTTCATTCTATACGTTAATAAGACATTTGAGTGTGTTTTGCCCCCGTGGGGGCTTTTAACCACTTTACATACAATAAACCTCTTTATACTAAAACTGCCGTGCTAGTCAAGAAGGCAAAATATCTGTTTGGTCTTTAGGATTAATGGTTGTTTAAACTGAATATGAAAGTAACTCTTGTAAACTGAGAATACTCAAACAACAGTTGGTAGTGCTAATACTGTTATTTAGTGTTGTTTAAGTATTAGATATTTTTATACGAGCGTTTGAACGACTCAATTCTAAAGACCAAACTTGGAGATACTTCCTTCTTGACTAGCACGGAAGAAGACACTTAATATACATTTATTTGTTTCCAGACACAAGTTGCATGCAAACACAATAAATTTAAAGCACTCATCTCTAAAAAAACTTCATTTAAACATCTGATAAATCTTTTTTTCACTATATATCAGTCAATAAGATATTTGAGTGTATTCTATCCCCGTGGGGACATTTTTACCACTTTACACATATAATATACCTCTTAATAATAGAACTGCCTTGCTAGTCAAGAAGGCAAAATCTAATTTTGGTCTTTAGAATTAATGGTTGTTTAAACTAGGTATAAAAGTTTCACTTGAAAACTGAGCAAACGCTTGAAACTAGCTTCCATCCAAACAGCAGTTGGCAATGCTCATACTGTTATCTAGCGTTCAGTATTAGATACTTTTACGTGCAGCGTTTAAATGACCGTTAATTCTAAAGACCAAACTTGGATATACTGCCTTCTTGACTATCATGGTAGCAGACACTTAAAACTCGTTTCTTCCAAAAGACACATGTTGCATGCAGTCTACACAGTAAATTCAAAACAAACTCATTTCTCTATTATAAACTTCATTTAAACATCTGATAAATCTTTTTGTTTTTAAAACGTAGGTTTTTACACTATCAGTTAAAATATTCGAGTGTATTCTACTCCCGTGGAAATATTTTTACCACTTTACATATATAATATACTTCTTAATAAAACTGTCGTACTAGTCAAGAAGGCAAAAAATTTCTAAGTTTGGGTCTGGGATTAATTGGTTGTTTGAACTCTGAGTATAAAAAGTACTTCTTGAAACTAGCTGCCATCCAAACAGCAGTTGGTAGTGCTCATACTGTTATCTGGTGTTATTAAGTATAGTAGATACTTTTAAACAGCGCTCCACAACCGTTAATTCTAAAGACCAAACTTGGAGATGCCCCCGCATTGACATACGGCAGAAGATACTCAACCCTTCAAGTGGTTTTGACCTGATATCTCGTCCATCAAAATCTGACCAAGTTTGCTAATGACGAGATATCTCGTCATCTATTGTCGATTTTTTGATGACTGAATCACGATCTGGTCAGTTTTCGTCTAATGATGAAATATCTCGTCCATCAAGATGTGGTCAGTTTTGCTAATGACGAGACACCTCGTCAAGACAACCACCAGGAGGGTTAATATTCATTTCTTTGTTTCCAGATACACGTCGCATGCACATAGCCTACTGTAAACAAGCCAGCAATCAAACTTAAAAAATGCATTTACAAACCTCATCTCCCATCTGATTATATATCCTTTTCGCTTGTGGAAGCTTTATGGCTTGTCCCAAATCCTCGACAATCTCCTCGAAAGTCTGGGTCGTTCGCATATTGAGAAGCACCCTGCTAAACACAGTCGGGTTTTGGCTGTTGACGACCGTGATCGTCTTCCCTTCGTTTTGGGTCGGCAAGGAACGACTTCGCAAGTTTTTCGGAGTCCTCACCCTCCAAACCTGATTCGGAAGAGGAGATACCGGTCTGTACAGCTTCAGGTCTTCCTTCCGAATCGTGAGCGGAAGGTGCGCCCGGGACACCACGGCAGCCCGCATCCTATTCGACTGCCCGTACGCAAGCTCTTGGAAAGTTTTAGTCCCCGAGACGACATAAGAGTACCCGTCCAACAGGTCGTCCAGATCGCTGATTTTCCGCCCCGTAAGTGAAAAAAGGTACCGCACCCCGTGAGGTATGTTCATACGCTGAGTCAAATAATCACACAAGCTGTCCAAGGACATGAAATCCTTACCAGGCATGATGGATACCTTGGTGCCGCTGTAGAAAGGATCGCCGTTTTTGTAGAAAGTAACCATCCGGGCCTTCGGGGGCACGATGGGCTTGGGCATCATCATGGGACGGGTGGTGTCCCACCTGTGTTGAATACGTCCCACAGCTGCCATCCTGGGTCTTATCCTCCGGCCAGACTTCTGCCTCGCGACAACACTGATGGTGTTACCGCTTTTGCTAACTCGCCAGCGACAGCGAAAGTGCCCTTCGATTGTACCTAGCTTGAGGTGATCTGGCAGCTCTCTTGCCAGCATGTTCGACGGTCAAGTGCCACTTCCAACACATGGTTCGAAACGGCTCGCCACAAAACAGGTGTTTCAATCCATAAACGGACCAATCGCTGTCGATGAGGAGTGGGGTCAATGAATTGTTCCCGGAAGATGACGTAGGGATATAAAAAAGGATCCTTGACCACAGCTTTCCGGAGAGCGGTGCTTCCTATTCCCATTAATTCTCGGGGAGAATGTCCCAGGAGACGCCGTTACCCACGTGCGCAGCTGACCACAGAACTGACCACTCGCAAAACTATCAGTTGCTTCCAGAAATCTATCCGAGATGGAGCATGTGACTGAAGGAAATCGGTCTTTTATTGGTTGCGGTCAAATACTATCCTCGAGTATTGTTTGGACCGTTGACATGGAAACCATCAAAGCTATCGGATCGATCCTAATCATTGGGGATATTTACGAATGCCGCGATACAAGCTGCTGCATTAGGGACTTTGATTTGGTGTGTAACTCCTGGGCGTCAAGAGCGGAGGGGTGGATTTAATTCTTGTCCCGCATTCTGCGAAAAAGAAGCGCATCACATTGGGCGTGGTTCGCCTGTATGCATTGCTACTCGCTTGGGCGTGGTTAACGTTTCCTATGTCCATTCGCACCGATCGACTATTTGAGATATTAGATGCCGACCGTTCCACACAACGCATTTCGAGACACCTTTTGACACCCACTTGATCTTTTCACACCCTAACAAAAAGTCAGACACGCAATCTGACTTCGCATTATCTATATCAATACAATAAAGTTTCGAAATTTATGTATAAAGAACCGAAGGATATATGCGTGTGAAATACTCAAAAGAAATAATCAGTACGGTTTAATGTTGATTTAAATTAACTAATGAACAACTTAATAAATATATGTAATGATGGCAAAGGATTTCAGATCTCGAAAATTTTACGTTACTTTTAGCTATTAGATTACCAAAGTATCGACCGAAATTAGGGTATTTTACTATTTTAACCCATAGAGGGGTTCACACGTGTGTCTCCACAGCATGATTTCTGATCAGTTTTGACCTTCTTACTAACAAAAAGTTTCCTGGGATTCTTTCAACCAATATATATTTGGTTATTTAGTCTTTAAATGTGTATGGTGGTGTAGAATAAAAGCAATACTACACTACTTGGTAGGTAGGCATGGTAGGTATTTTAATTAATGTCGCACTGGAGCAACACAAACAGGCTATTGGCGACGGTCCGGGATCAAACCCGAAGGGAAAGACCGAGGACAACGCCACTAAATTTCGAACCACGGTCAGATGACGAGGTCACACCTGAGCTGGCACCCCACTCCAAACTTCTACACTATGCCGACATGAGGACATTTGAGGCCACGACAGATTTAACTTGTGCCAGCCCCTTTTGTATAAGACGGTCTTAGGGTGGATTCGAACTCGCCACCCTCCGGTGGCTAGTCCGTTACTCTTCCAACCGGGCTACCACGGCCCCTACAGTACTTGGAAATCTCGTGACGCTCAGAGAGCTAAAGGGATTTTTAACAGACATTGTTCTATTTGGTGGGAGAAGAGCAACCTAGAATCAACCTTAACCCTCCATAGTGGTTTCGACGAGATATCTCGTCCATCCAGAACTAACCAGTTTTGATAATGACGAGATATCTCGTCATCAAAATATTGACGATTTTTATGATGACGAGATCAAGATCTGGTCAGCTTTCTTCTAATGACGAGATATCTCGTCCATCAAGATCTTGTCAGTTTTCTTCTAATGACGAGATATCTCGTCCATCAAGATCTGGTAAGTTTTGCTAATAACGAGATACCTCATCGAGACAAAATTATTTTGTCGAGACAACCACCAGGAGGTTAAATCATGCATACACGAACTAACATCAAAATCTTTGTGTATGTCAATGCATAATGGACCATGGACCGGTTTGAATAGTGTGTAATAGTTGACAGCAGTGTGTCCATTTTCCGTTACTTTTGAAGTGCATTCCTCCCTGGGTGTATTTCTCTCTTTTGTCTCAGTTAAAACTTCCATTGTGTGTGTCTATAAGGCGTTGTCCCAGAATGCGCCTTACCCAACCTTCGCTCCCAATTCGGCATCAACCGAATTTTACTGTTATCGCCCAGTTTAATTAGAACCAAAGAAGTTATATTCAAACTAAGTTAGTCGTTTCCTAATTTCAAGAGTCCTAATGCCTTCCTGGAGGTCTTGGAAACCGGCCCAGAAAAAACGGTCTGTCATACAAGGTTGGTTAGTTGTTTTCGGGTTTTATGGCGCAAGGGCCATATTTGGCCAAGCTGCGCCAAACACAAGACAGACAACACGATGAAGGAGGAAGAAAAAGCAAAAAGCAGGAGTGTAGGCGAGGGTAAAAATGAAAGGGAGGAAGATCATGCGGGTACCTCAGGGTTGTGATGCCTGTACACACCTAAAGATGTGTCCATGAAGGCCCGTCATACAAGAATCGAATTCAAACAAACTCTTCAGTCTGTTACCCAAACAAGTGCCTCGTGTATAGACTGAAACTAGATAGAAGGCACATGATCTTGGAGAAGTCCATTTGTACAAAGGTGGTTATGTTTGCCAGGGGAAGGGCTGCCATATGCAAAATCATGTATGCGACCGCCATAAGCGAAAATTTCTTTTGCCAACTCGTAATTAATGCTACCGTTTCCGATACCGAACGATAAATTAAAACCCAGAAACCGCCTGCCAAAGACGCCGATTGTGAGAACATGCATATTACTCACGTTTAACCTGCCCTCGGTAAAATTCAAGAGAGAGAAAGAACACGGTACCATACCCTCGTCAAATTGGCCGACACAACTTTCGTCGCCAAACGGCTATTTGAATAGGACCATGGCGTGTGGGTTACCGTATTCCATAATTATCGCCAGTTAACAATGGAAATTAATCGCCCATTGACGATGGTACCATGTTATTGAGTTCAATCCTGTCCCCTAATCTAACGTGGCGATTCTTTCAAAACCACGTGAGTTAAATGCCACTCTTCAAGCGTTTTCAGATATCAGATACTTTTATACGTAGCTTTTTAACAATAATTAACCCTAAGGAAAAAATTTAGTTACGACTTCCTTGACAAGCACAGCAGTGCGTCCATTTTCCGTTTCTTTTGAAGTGCATTCCTCCCTGGGTGTATTTCTCTCGCCTGTCTCAGTAAAAACTTTCATTGTGTGTGTCTATTACTTAATATTGTATGTCTTGTGTCTGGCGCAGCATGGCGAAATGTGGCCCTTGCGTCATAAAACCCCAATAGCAACCAATCGCTACTTTTGACATTGTCTTTTAGGTATTCGAGGGTGAGTTAATAATTTCTGTCGTGAATTTGTGTTTGTGTATTGGCAGTATTGTCGATTTCGCGTGCATCAATAGGCGATGACTCTGCCAGCTTTGAAGTAGCTAGGTCAGCACCATTGCAGCTGCCTTAACGTAAACCTTGGTCGCTCCGCATTCTGTTTTCATTAAAGAATAGTGTTCAATTATTCGCTTTTCATGGTATGAAGGTGCATCAGGGGCCGAAATTAATCGAAGACTTCGATAGTGCGGCTCCGACGAGAAGGCAGATGATCTTAGGTCCGTCGATTATTGAATAGGTGTGATTGCTAGTTAGGAGAAGGACTGCCATATAGTACAGTTGCAACGAGAAGGCAGTCGACATTGGATCAGTCGGTTATTGAATGGGTGCGAAAGATCGTTAAGAGAAGGGCCGCCATACTGTGCAGCTCCGACGAGAAGGCAGGTGATCTTAGGTTTGTCGATTTTTGAATAGGTGACTGCCAGTTAGGAGAGGGACTGCCATATAAGTACGGTTGCAACGAGAAGACAGTCGACATTGGATCAGTCGATTGTTGAACAGATGCAAAAGCTCGTTAGGAGAAGGGCTGTCTTACTGCGCGGCTCCGACGAGAAATCAGTCGTCCAAAGGTCAGTAGATTTTTGAATAGGTGTGACACGTAGTTAATAGCAGGGCTGCTATACTCAAAAGCATGATTGATGACATCGGGGGTAATTTTCCCCAGCTAACTCATTACCACTACTATCGCTTACAACGTCAACGATAAACTTAGAGCCAGAATCCACGCTAAAAATGCCAGTTGCGGAAGCGATTTATTTCCAACAGTACTATTTGTCCTGCTTCCTTCCGTCAAATATTCTGGGATGATCATATTTGAAGTGGCCATTTTCTATTCACATTATTAAGAAAGCAGGAGGCAGACTCAAATAAATTGCAAGTTAAGGTTCATTTACAAGATAGTTGTATCTACGTGTTTTTAAAAAGGTTGAGTAATTTAAACTTATAAGAATTAATAAAAACTAGTGTCCAAGCACAGCATCCTACACACAAGGCCTCCCCTTCAGGTCATTCCGGATTCTCCCACACTCTTCAAAATTGCCCTTCGATTCTTCGGCAACCCTTCAAGGAGTCGCTCAAAAACCACCTTGTGGAGATCTTTAAAAGTTCCTTGAAATCGAATCTTACACCAACCCTTATCACTTTATAGAATAGACTCGTCCAAAACTACGTGACTCGACGGACTTCTCGCGGAAGCCGGAGTATGCATAGCACGGTGTTTTGCTGCAACGGAATTGTATAGTGCGGCTCTGATGAAAAAGAAGTCGACCTTGGGTCGATTTTTGAATATGAGTCAAAGCTCGTTAGGAGAAGGGTTGCCATACCAAAAACATGATTGGCGATCACTGTGAGTGGTTTTCGACGTGCTAACTCGTTATCACTGTTATCGCTTTCGTCATCGAAGGATATTTTTGGAATCAGAATCTGCGCTAAAGACGCCAATTGTAAAAGAACTTCGTTTATGTTCCAACTTATCACCTAATTTAAAGAATAGACTTTTTCGTTCTCGAGGGAGCCAGGCTATACGAATGGATTGAAAAGTCAAAAAAGAATGGCACCAAATGTTATACATGAAGAAATCAGACAACCGTTCACTATCGCAACTGACGACACCGGCGATTTATAGTGTACGTAACTTGTTTTAGTTTACACTGATGAGAGTTTATAGTTGAAGTGACAAAATTAGTCATTCACCCACGGACCACGATCTGAAAGAAGGGACAATATCAGCGTGTTTCTACTCAGCCAAAAACCTTTTCTAGGGCATAATAAAGCTTGTACAAACGATGACACAAGTACGTTGAAAAGTATGGAGACTTGAAAATTCAAATTTTATTGAATTAAAGTTTATAGCTCATTGAGATAATTATTGACTTACCGTGTACAAACATCCAAAACTCACTTTTCTATTTGACGTATATGTATTTCAATGATATCGACACTTTACGAAACAGAGTGTGATGGACTTTTCATCTTTTTTATAACCACAACCGCCTGTTAGAAGACTGGATCTGGTATGCGTGCGAAAAGAGCATGAAATCGCCATACACATTAGTTTCTCTACAAACCATTCGTCATTGCGTGCTAACATTACATTAAAAAGTACCAAACTGTTGTGCGGCAACAGGTTTGAGAAGTCATGTGCCATTGGTTATTTTCAATCCTAAGTGCTACATTTCCAGTAGACTCATTTATATAATTCAGGCACCGAACAACTTGAAAAGAAAATACAGTAACCCCTCGATATATCGCGCTTCTTCGCAATTCATCATACCATGCTACTATTACATTAAAAAGTACCAAACTGTAGTGTGACAATAGGTTTGGGATATAACATGTGCCAGTTACTTTTGATATTCTAAGTTCTACATTACTAGTAGACACTTATAATTTAGGTACCAGACTTTAATAGAAAAATACGGTATCCCCTCGATATATCGTACTTCTTAGAAGTTCATCACTGTATGCTGACATTGCATTAAAAAATACCAAACCGTAATGTGGCAATAGATTTGTGATGACATGTACCATTGGTAACTTTAAATACTACATAAATTACGCGAGACACGTTTAATTCAGGCACAGAATAACTTGAAAAGAAAATACAGTAACCCCTCGATATATCGCGCTTCTTAATAGTTCATCATTATGCGCTAATATTTCATTAAAAAAGTACCAAACTGTAGTGGGGCAACAGATTTGGGATGACATGACATACGCCATTGGTTACTTTCGATCCTAAGTGCTACATTAAGGATAGACATATTTAACTCAGATTCAAAACAACTTCAATAGAAAAATACAGTATCCCCTATAGTATACTATATAGCACTTAGGAATTCATTGCGCACTAATATAACATCAAAAGTACGAAACTGTAAACCTGCCAGAGCAGGTTTGGGATGACATCTGCTATTGGTTGCTTTCAATCCCAAGTGCTACATTACGGGTAGACACATTTAATTCAGGCACCAAACTTCAAAAGAAAGTATAGTAACTCCTTGATGTATCACGATTCTAAGGAATTCTTCATCGCGTGCTGACATTGCATTAAAAAATACATTACGAGTGGAAGTTTAATTAAGGTACCAAATAACTTCAATAGAAAAATGTAGCATCCCCTCGATATATCGCGCTTCTTAGAAATTCGTCATTGCGCGCTAACATTACATTAAAAAGTACCAAACTGTAGTGCGACATGTTTGGGATGACATGTGCCATTGGTTACTTTCAATCCTAAGTGTTATATTAGCGTAAACAAATTCAGTTCAGTCTAATTCACACCAACTTGAAAAGAAAATACATTAACCCCGCGATATATCGCGCTTCTCAAAGGATAAGAAACAGCGCGATGTACCAAGGAGAGAAGTATAGCAATGGTCGATAAAAACTTACTTATTTTCATTAAAAGGTGCAAATTATACATTAGATTGCACGTGTTTTAATTAAAATTTTAAAAATCTACGATTTGCTCTAGAACCTTTTAATTTGAAACTAAATGCAGTAGAATATTTTTGAAAATAAATTCCCTCCCGTCTTCCCCTTTTGAAGTACCCAAATCTTCTATACCAATTCAGTTTAAGAAAACAACTTCAAAAGAAGTCCTTTGAACTCCCAATTCTAAAGAAATAGATTGAGATTTCCTTTACTGTTCGCAAACCGAAAATTCACTGGGGAACAAGTGAAAAAGATCAATATATCGAGCCGAAGCGGGATATATCGAGGCGCAATATATAACGAGGTGTTACTATTAGTCACACTCTTCTGCCAAAATACTTTTTCTTATTTTCGCAGCTTCACATTAAAGCAGCTATAAATCCGGAATTTAAATTTTAGCCTTGGATACTGATTCCAAATTTAGGTTCAACACAACTGACTATTGGCGACGGTCTGGGTTCAATCCGGAAAGGAAAAACCTGAAGACAACGTTATTTTAAAAAAGTCAGATGACGAGATCAACACCTGAGAGCAGGCACCCCACTCTCCAAACTTCCACACCACGCGACGTGAGGACATTAAAGGCCACGACAGATTTAAAATTCTCCAACCCGCACGTACACGACGGTCTGTGGTTGTATCGAGTTTCGAACTCGCACCCTCCGATTGCTAATACGCTACCCTGCCAACTAGTCTACCACTACTCTTGTTGAGTTTGGCTCTGAAAAAGTTAAAATAAACTCTATCTAAATGATAATTTCCATCTAAGCTCGGTATAGATCTCTACAATCTGATAAAATTTCACAAAAAAAATCTGACTTTGCTTCCATAAAAATGCAATTTTCTTTTTTAAGGAAAAAGCATTGGATGAAGGCATTGATCTCTTTAGAAAGTATACATTTAGTTCTGAAATACATATATAATCTGTATTTTTAATCTGAATTAAATTTATTTACAACAGAGATCGAATCTCTTACATAAAAGAAAATTTTAATCAGGGTTATTTCCCCATCTTTCTAACAATACTCAATTTTATATTATTCTTTTGAATGTTTTCATACATCAAAATAGGAAGAAAACATTCTGTGACACATTTTTTATATAAGAACACATTTTTGTTTTTTAAAAGATCTAGAATTTCTAGTTTATAAGAACTGACACAAAAGGAGAAATACTTCTATACTATGAACAAAAATTCTTATTTTTTCGGATTTCGGGATTAAATGTACCTCGGAAAATTAATAGCTGTATTTTCCGGAAACGGCTGTCTATTACAAAAAATGTTCCTTTACTCAATTCCATTATTCGATTTTTAAGTTAGCAGTGTGAGTGTAGGAAATTCCCATAAGATAGGAGCTATCACATAACCCTCTGAGCGTCGCAAGATTTTCTAGTGTAGTGTTGCTTTTACCCCACAACATATACTTAATGACTAAATAACCAGATCTTTCTAAACAATTCATGGGTTCCTTTAATCTTTGGAAAGATTCAAAAAGTCTTTTCCTTAGAATAGAATCCTTTGAAACTATTCGATTTGCCCATTTGGAAATATTCTATTGCTACTTTCCTTAGAACAGAACCCTTTGGAAAGATTTTATTGCTTATTTCCTTAGAATAAAATCCCTTGGAAATATTCTATTGCCCATTTCTTTAGAATGGAATCATTTGGAAAGATTCAATTGCTGATTTCATTAGAATGGAATCCTTTGGATAGATTCAGCAAATTCACTCATCCATATTCAATCACTGTGGCTGCTTGACCCTTTCCAACTCTTTATATTCACAATGACCCAAGTCGTTTCATTTGGTATTGTTTGTTGTTTTTATGCATTGTCTTTCACTTTCAACTTGTCACGCTATGGCGACAAATATTTTTATCTAAAAATTTTTATTCGTATTTAACGAAACAGATACATTTCACAAAATGAAGTAAATTTTCCAATGCGTTCATCATTTCTTTTCCTTTCTGTTAAAGTGACCCAATAAAAACGCTTAGTGCAATCTAAAGTATCAATCTGAAATGTTTGATGTACTACCAAAATAATTCATCCCAATAAACTAAGCAACTTCATTCCAATTAAGCTGAAGCTGTATGTTAATGGTGTATTAGAAAAGGAAATATTGCCTTTAACCAGTGCAGTACTTATATCTATTCTAAATGCTCCAGAAAAATTGGAAGTAACTAAAAAAGGATTTGTATTCAAATGAAAGATTACGGAATTAAGACCTTTTTCTGAAAACATTCTCAGGAGTTATTTTATTTTTACCTCCTTGGATTTAATTTATTAAAATGTGTTTTTTTTAGAAATTTATAACATACATACATTATATCCAAGCACTTCAGGAATAAAAAATAGATAGATCGTAAAAATCGTCTCACTGAAAATTAAGACTTAAGGGTATTCATTCATTACCAATGCAAGGCATAGAATTGATTGAAACAGAGAGCTTTTACAAATTTGATTGTTACAAAAGGAAATATATACAAGAAAGCAACAAATCAAAGACCTTCAGAAAATACATACATTTATTAAAGAACAAAAATAAATAAGATACGCAGGCCGATAAAAAACATTTATCTAAGTGAAATATGAATTTTCATTCGGATATCAAATAATGTAAGACGATATATTTTTATGTGCTGTAAACATTGAAAGAGGTTCCTTGTTTTATTATCTAAACATGTTTTAAGCCTTGTTGCTTATTTAAAGTTTGGTATATTTCTCCTTTGGTAAGGGTATACGCAATATGTTTTATTAACTAGGTAGTGTGTGACTCAAACAATTTATACATTTGCATTCAAATAGGCTGGTAAATAAATATCTGAATCCTACAGATTCACCATAAAATTGAAGGAAACTAAGACAGATTAATTTCTCTTGCTTAGCAAAAAGAACTTCGATTTAGGATAATGTTCACGTTGAAAAGCATTCAAAAAAGAAAATTATTCTTACATTTTTATACTTAAAAGAAAAACTGTACACTGACGAAGTAATGAATGCAATATATGTTAATATTTAATTACTTAACCCTCTGATGGGTTGATACGAATAATTCCACCATGCAACCTGCAGTCTTTCTTGTATGACTTCTAGCCATTTTTAACCTTCTTGACCAATAGAATCTCCTAAAATTCTTTCAATCATTAGATGTGGCTATTTAGTCATTATGTGTGTTGTGGGCTAAAAGCAATACTACACTACTCGAAAATCTCGTGACTCTCAGAGGGTTAAAATGAAATTTAAATTTAAAATATGATTATTGGTATGTCTATTGGTGTATTTTAAAAATGTAGGGTGAAGTTACAGCTCTTCTTCCTCTACCTGAAGGATTTCTCGTTTTCTAAGAAAGTGAGCAATAAAACCCTTTCAAAGGATTCTATTATAAGGAGAAATGAGCAGTAGAATCCTTCCAAAGGATTCTATAAGTAAATGAGCAATAGAATCTTTACAAATGATTATATTCTACAAAAATGAGCAGTACAATCCTTCAAAATTATTCTATTTTAAGGAAATGAGCAATAGAATTTCTAAGTGACTCTATTATGCGGAAATTAACAATAATCTTTCCAAAGGATTCTATTCTAGGAAAAAAAGCAATAGTCTTTCCAATGGATTCTATCTAAGGAAAGGAGCAAAAGAATCTTTCAGTGATTCTATTCTAAGGTAAGGAGCAATGAAAGCTTTCCAAAGTATTCTTTTCCAAGGAAGGAACCAATAGAATATATCAAAAGGATTCTAATACATGGAAAGGACCAAAAGAATCGTTCCAAAGAAAGATTTACTCCAATGAAAGGACCAATAGAATAAATCTAAGGGTTGGAAGAATCAATGGATTCTTTAGAAAGATGGGATTATTTAGACATTAAGAGTGTGTTGTGGGGTAAAAGCAACGCTACTAGCAAATTCTCGCAATGCACAGAGAGTTAAGAATTAAATTATGGTTGTTAGGAACTATAATATTGTGTTTTATACATCTGGAATACTACTTCATATGATGAAAGTAAGCACGCAATCTACAAGAGCTTTAAAATCATGGTTAACTTCTTGCATGTCACTCATTCCATGTGTCAACACTGTCAGGCCAAATGCTGTGTGGAATTACTGTTGATGTTCGCAACTTTGAGCATTGACTGTGAGACTAATTGTACAGTCGCGGAAAAAAAAAGGAACCACCCCTTTTATTTCGAGCACTTTTCATAGTGGAGCAAATTCAAAGATATCATTCAATAGAGAATAACGTCCTCTAAAATTCAAATGCAGAAAAGTTGCATAAGGGGCCGTCTTCATATCAAATTTTGCACAAACAACAAAATTTCAAATGCAAACACCATGTTTTGATGGCAATCATATTCTGCATCGTTAAATTCGTCTATATATAAAATTTCATGAATTTACTATCTTTAATTATCATCATTGAATATAAGGAGATATACAATGTTAAAATTGCTGTCAATTTCAGGGATAATCTCCACATTGAAAATCACTATTCTTAGATCGGGATTAATCGCAGTTGTAGCAATATGTTTAAAATTTGAACATTATTTCAAACGTATTTGTCAGCGCGTGCAAGCGATCCGATAATTAATATATTTACTATGTAAGTGAACACGATTCGAGAATTATCATCCGAGGTTTGTCAAACGTTTTTTTAATTTTGGTTGCCGCCTAAAATCACCATAATGGGGAAAATTTAATGTAACGCAAAAACCTATCGTTTGAATGAGCTAAAATTTTGCATGGTCGTATTAGAAGTCCTTCTGAATCAATTCCTATCAAAATATAGTAAGGTTCCAATTCATAATTTTTCAAACATTAATTTAATAATTATTTTATTGCACACTAAAAACTATTTTTTAAATAAAATATTAGGTGGATTTTGTTTGGGTTGTTTAACAGTAACAGAGTACAAAATATCAGCTCTATAGAAATATTATTGAGGAAGATATCCATAAAAGTCTAAGAAACTGGTTTAACATTAGAAGCTCCAATTTTTCTGTACTCATAACTTCGGAACGGTAAAACCTAATGTCATGAAATTTGGTATCTGAAGTTAAATTTTGATATAGATTCGAAATTGGGTGTGTCAAAATAGGGGGTTTCCATTGGAAATTAGGAAGTTGGTGCTTAATTTAATAAGAAGGCGGCCCCTTATGCAAATTCTATGCATTTGAATTTATAGAAGACGTTAGTTCCTGTCAAACGCTATCTTTGAATTTTCTCTACTGTTAAAATTGCTGGCATGAAGAGGAGTGGTTCGGTTTTTTCTACAATTGCACAACCACTGCGAAAATGCAAAATTAGGTCTGGTAAAAAATGTCCTGATACTTGCTATTTTTCATTTCTGCACCTTAGTACACTCGCCAACACATCCGAATGGTACTTACAGATATACGTATATCTCTGTGAATACAATGCCCTCTGTGCGGTCAGGGCGTCATGGATGCTGCCCACCTGCATCAGCCCGGCCTTGAACCAAGAACAAGACACCAAGGAGGACAAGTCCGGGAATTTTCCGTCTTTACTGGTCAGCGCGCCACCAAATGACTCAACAGTCAAGTGTGGGCGTTGGCTAGCAAGCACGATTAAATTGGTTTGCCCACCTACGATATATAGCAGTGGTTCTTAACCTTCGATCGGTACCCACTTGAATCTAAAAATAAGTTCTCGCACCCCCTTGAAAAATGTGTTTCTATTTCTTTATTTAGGAAATTACTTCCATTGCAAGATAATTTATTTATTGAAAAATAAACACATACATTTACATATATATACAAAACAATAACTCAATTTTTAATGCCTACGTTGTAGTTGTTTATTCATAATATTTTTGAATCGAGGCTCTCTTTTTGAGAGCCACGCGTATGTCATCACTTGCATTTAAGCAATTTCTGGCTTTTGTTTTTATGAGCAAAGGTGATGAAAATCCCATTCCACATAGGTAGGTGGTGCAAATGGTAAAAGTGTCTGCAATGCTGCTTTTGCCAGCTGTGGATAAGGTTTTAACTGTGTACACCAGAATTGTTCAAATTCGTTTTTCAAATTCCATTTGAATACGTGCATTGGCTCGTATTTCAATAAGATCGTCTTTTATTAAATCACTGTCGTCCATCGAAACATCTCTCGCACCCCCAGGGGTGCACACACCCCAGGTTAAGAACCACTGATGTATAGGAATGTTTCGAAATACCCTGTATGCATACCAATCGCTTTAGTCACTCTTCTTATGTCTTATTTATTTTTATCTCCGGAACTATGTTAACCCTCCTGGTGGTTGTCTCGATGAGGTATCTCGTCATTAGCAAAACTGACCAGATCTTGATCTCGTCATTATCAAAAAATTACCAATATTTTGATGACGAGATTTCTCGTCATTAGCAAAATTGGTTAGATCTTGATGGACGAGATATTTCATCGAAGCCACTTTGAGGGTTAAAATAATATTCAGTTTAAATTTAGGAAGAATTTCATTCGTTCATTATGGTGCGACTTTTTATAGAGCACGTACCAATTAAATTACAACGCAAATGCAAACCGGTCTTAGTAAATCACCAAATTTCACCAAATTACATTCTTTTCCGGCAGATGACCATTACTATTTCTTTTAGGAATGACCACCAAATTGAAACAAAAGGAAAGTAAAGAAATGAAATATCTAGGGGCTATTTTCGCGAATAAGAGTCATGTCGAATGTTTTCAATATTCTGTCCTTTTTTCCTACTGCATTTCTACTATGAAGAAAGGCCCACAGGAAGTAAGAGCTATTAGGTATCAAGGCGATAAATATAATGGCAGTTATCAGATAAAATAATCGCAATTACCTCCTTTTGAAAGGTAAGTAGCTCAGATGCTTTTACTATAGGTTTCAGACATTTATGGTTTTGTTCATCGTTCATAATTACATTTGCACACACGTTCACTATTCTAGATTAGCTTAGATTTAAAGATTTCGAGGGCAAAGTGCCTCCTGTCCCAGACAACAAGAATAGGTAATGTACAAGATATTCTTGGCCGCTTTAATAGCTAAATACTGATAGTAGGTGTTACAGTTAACTCTCCATCCATGGTTTTGTTTATCATTCATAGTTATATTTGCACACACGTTCACTATTCTAGATTAGCCTCGACTTAAAGATCTCGAAGGCAAAGTGACTCCAGGCTAGATCCCTGACCCAGTCAACAAGAAAAGGTAATGTACAAGATATTTTTGCCGCTTAGCTAAACACCGATAGTATGGTAACCCTCCATCCATGGTTTTGTTCATTATTCATAGTTACATTTGCACACTCATTTTAAAATCATTCTAGTGCCAGATATATTTTGGGTTAAAATTGTTAACATTGCACTCATATTGAGATGCGTCCCTCATGCTTATAGCTGTTAGTCCTTTTAATTTATACCCTTATATTAAAATCATTCTAGTGACCAAATATATTTTGGGTTAAAATTGTTGACATTGTACTCAAATTAGCCGTTCTTTGATATAATGACTTTTTAACATCATTTTAATATAAGGGTATAAATAAAAAGGTAAAACAGCCATAAGCATGAGGGACGCATCTTGGCAAATATGAGTACGATGCTAACAATTTTAACCAAAAATATATTTGGCCACTAAAACAATTTTAATATAAGGGTGAAAATATAACTATGAATAATGAACAAAGCCTATTGATCTAAACAAAAGCAACCTTAATTCCAGATATATATATTACAAACTCAAAACTGAACACTGGTTTGCTTTGGTTTTAGATTACAAATAATTTTCTACCAAAGAAAAACAAAATAAATTAAATTTCATTTCACTACCAAATTTTATTCATTTAAAAGCTCGCTTAGCTTGTTCGGGAAGTTGTACTCCATACTTTTAATTACATCAGCACATCCTGATTCCTTACATTGTTCTCTCCTTTGTCAAGATGTTTCGTGAGTCAAATGCAGAATTCTGCATCGCGCACGAAATTTTCCAAATGTGCGAATAACATTGTTTCTCTTCCTAATGGAAGTGTTGACACCCGGTTTGATTGCTTAGTGCAGAAAACAGCTCTCATTTAGGGAATTATACTGCCATTAAGATCATCACCCTATTTCATCTCGAGCAGCAAGTCATTAGAGCCTGTCTGATGGGAATATCAATGACCTATGCTGGTAACAACGTTGCCGTTTGAGTGGTGAGATCCTTTTAAAAGAAAAACAGACGCAACCGATCTCAGTAGACTTTCGGAAGGGGCAGATGCTGCTCAAAATCTAACTAAACGGTTTGGGAAGAATTTTTAGTTTCTATTCAAATTTATAACAGCTTAGTACTTTAAAATATTTGCGGTAATTGCCTGATGATTCGCGCTTCCCCTAATGTAGTGTTTTCCCAAATGTTGTCAATAGCCCGTTGTGTTGCTCCAGTGTGACGTTAATTGAAAATACCAATACCAATACCCAAATGTTGTGTTTCGGGATTGATCCGGACCATCGCCAATAGCCCGTTGTGTTGCTCCAGTGCGACTTTAATTAACAACTTACCTACCTTCCTTCATCAGCAGAACAAGTATTTTTGAAATTATGAAACTCCAATATTATTTTGCAGGGCCGCGGTATCTCAGTTGGAAGACCATCGGATTAGCAACCGGAGGGTTGCGAGTTCGAAACTAGGTCCAGTCAAAGACCGTAGTGTTCACGGGGGCTTGTGCACGTTAAATCTGTCGTGGCCTCGAATGTCCTCACGTTGGCGCGGTGTGGAAGTTTGGTGAGTGGGGTGCCAGCTCAGGTATTCTCGTCATCTGACCGCGGTTCAAAATAACGAGGCGTTGTCCTTGGATTTTTCCCGGACAGTCGCCAAAATCCCGCTGTGTTGTTTCAGTCGATTTTAATTAACTACCTACCAATCTGTTACTTTTCCAACTGGGCTACCGGCCTTGAAGTAGAAGAAAGAGTGGTCCTACTTAATCACTTAATCACAGGTCTAAAAGCAATTCACATAATTGCAAACTATTTTACTTTTACATTTGTAAAAGTTCCTAGAAAATTATATACAAAGTTACTGAAATCAAAAAGTGGACGTGGCGCTTATTCACGCAAAAAAGGGCGGAGTTACATAAAGTTTGGTGACCACTGCTGCATATGTAGGGCTGTTCCAGAGGTATAAGCTGACCACGTGCTCTTCTCAAAAACAGTTGATTTTCCAAAAGAACGCCCTTCATCAAACACGCGATCAGAAAATAATGACCAGTCTTTCTCCCTGTTCCCTAAATGCTGATTGTTAAGTGCTTTTAATGATTTTTTCGATTGTTTTCAGACAATTGAGGCATTGAGGCGTATATTTTAACTTGGTGAATTACGAAACTGCGATTTTCTCTGTTATTACTTGATTCCGCACGTATTCGGCAACATTTCAGGAATCATTCGAGCCCCATGGGCTTCCCCCATCTTTGGTCAGTGTTCTTTTTTAATATTCTAATATAAATATCAAAATGTGTGCTGATTCAAAAGAATCTTTTATTTCAATTTGAAAAAGAACTTATAAATGAACCTTCTTGCTTCAGCACATATTCGGCAAGATTATTTCGGGAATCATTCGAGCCCCATGGGCTTTCCCCATCTTTGGTCAGTGTTCTTTTTTAATATTCTAATGTAAATATCAAAATGTGTGCTGATTCAAAAGAATCTTTTATTTCAATTTGAAAAAGAATTTATAAATGAACCTTCTTGCTTCAGCACATATTCGGCAAGATTATTTCGGGAATCATTCGAGCCCCATGGGCTTTCCCCATCTTTGGTCAGTGTTCTTTTTTAATATTATAATGTAAATATCAAAATGTGTGCTGATTCAAAAGAATCTTTTATTTCAATCTCAAAAAGAACTTACAAACGAACCTTTCAAGAGCGAATAAGTATAAAATTAAATAATGTCGGAAAATTTAATTGCTGGACGCGTTTATTTAACCCTCCTGGTGGTTGTCTCGATGAGGTATCTCGTCATTAGCATCTCGTTGTTCATTAGATTAAGTCAAAACTGACCAGATCTTGGTGGACGAGACATCTCATCATTCGAAGAAAGCTGGCCATATCTTGATCTAGTCAAAAAAATTGGCAATATCTTGATGGCGAGATATCTCGTCATTAACGAAAATTGGTCAGATCTTGATGGACGAGATATCTCATCAAACCACTTGGAGGGTTAGTTGTATTCTCTCTTTTCCTACTGTGTGCAAGTGCACGCTTAGCACACCACTCATATATGTAAGTAGTTAATTGACGTCGCAGTGGAGCAACACAACGGGCTATTGGCGATGGTCCGGGATAAATCCCTAAAGGAAAGATCCGAGGACAACACCACGTAATTTTGAACAACGGTCAGATGCCGGGCAACACCTGAGCAGTCTCCAAACTTCCACACCACGCCAACGTGAGGGCATTTGAGGTCACGGCAGATTTGACGTGCACCTTTGTACACGACCCTCCGGTTGCCAATCCGTTACTCTTCCAACGTGCATCAGCCCCCGTGTACACGAGTCTTAGGCTGGACCGAGCCTCGAACTCGCAATCCTATGGTTGCTAATCCGATCTTCCAACTGGGCTACCGCGGCCCGCCTTCTCGCGGTCGCACTAAACTGTTTATTATGACAAGGCCCTACATTGATGCAAAAGTTTCCCAAACTTTTCTGGTTCAAAGCCCCTTTTCAAAAACAATTTTCTTCGGCACCCCCCCTGTGCAAAACTCCATCTCAATTGACAATAAATTACAAGCGCAGCTAGACTGCATTTTTGAGTTTCACCTGGATTCAATAAAACAATTTTCTTCGGCACCCCCTCTGTGCAAAACTCCATCTCAATTGACAATAAATTACAAGCGCAGTTAAACTGCATTTTTGAGTTTCACTGGATTCAATAAAACAATTTTCTTCGGTACCCCCTCTGTGCAAAACTGCATCTCATTTGACAATAAATTACAAGCGCAGCTAGGCTGCATTTTTGAGTTTCACCTGGATTCAATAAAACAATTTTCTTCGGCACCCCCTCTGTGCAAAAGTCCATCTCAATTGGCAATAAATTACAAGCGCAGTTAAACTGCATTTTTGAGTTTCACTGGATTCAATAAAACAATTTTCTTCGGCACCCCCTCTGTGCAAAGCTCCATCTCAATTGACAATAAATTACAAGCGCAGCTAGACTGCATTTTTGAGTTTCACCTGGATTCAATAAAACAATTTTCTTCGGCACCCCCTCTGTGCAAAACTGCATCTCAATTGACAATAAATTACAAGCGCAGCTAGACTGCATTTTTGAGTTTCACCTGGATTCAATAAAAAAATTTTCTTCGGCACCCCCTCTGTGCAAAACTGCATCTCATTTGACAATAAATTACAAGCGCAGCTAGACTGCATTTTTGAGTTTCACCTGGATTCAATAAAACAATTTTCTTCGGCACCCCCTCTGTGCAAAACTCCATCTCAATTGACAATGAATTACAAGCACAGCTAGACTGCATTTTTGAGTTTCACTGGATTCAATAAAACAATTTTCTTCGGCACCCCCTCTGTGCAAAACTCCATCTCAATTGGCAATAAATTACAAGAGCAGTTAAACTGCATTTTCGAGTTTCACTGGATTCAATAAAACAATTTTCTTCGGCACCCCCTCTGTGCAAAGCTCCATCTCAATTGACAATAAATTACAAGCGCAGCTAGACTGCATTTTTGAGTTTCACCTGGATTCAATAAAACAATTTTCTTCGGCACCCCCTCTGTGCAAAACTGCATCTCAATTGACAATAAATTACAAGCGCAGCTAGACTGCATTTTTGAGTTTCACCTGGATTCAATAAAACAATTTTCTTCGGCACCCCCTCTGTGCAAAACTGCATCTCATTTGACAATAAATTACAAGCGCAGCTAGACTGCATTTTTGTGTTTCACCTGGATTCAATAAAACAATTTTCTTCGGCACCCCCTCTGTGCAAAACTCCATCTCAATTGACAATGAATTACAAGCGCAGCTAGACTGCATTTTTGAGTTTCACTGGATTCAATAAAACAATTTTCTTCGGCACCCCCTCTGTGCAAAACTGCATCTCAATTGGCAATAAATTACAAGCGCAGTTAAACTGCATTTTTGAGTTTCACTGGATTCAATAAAACAATTTTCTTCGGCACCCCCTCTGTGCAAAGCTCCATCTCAATTGACAATAAATTACAAGCGCAGCTAGACTGCATTTTTGAGTTTCACCTGGATTCAATAAAACAATTTTCTTCGGCACCCCCTCTGTGCAAAACTGCATCTCAATTGACAATAAATTACAAGCGCAGCTAGACTGCATTTTTGAGTTTCACCTGGATTCAATAAAACAATTTTCTTCGGCACCCCCTCTGTGCAAAACTGCATCTCATTTGACAATAAATTACAAGCGCAGCTAGACTGCATTTTTGAGTTTCACCTGGATTCAATAAAACAATTTTCTTCGGCACCCCCTCTGTGCAAAACTGCATCTCAATTGACAATGAATTACAAGCGCAGCTAGACTGCATTTTTGAGTTTCACTGGATTCAATAAACCCCTTATACATTTGCCATTCTATTTGGTCTTTCCTTTAGGGATTGAGGCCGCCCGGTTGGAAGACTAACAGATTCATAACCGGAGGGTTGCGACTTCGAATCCAACCAAAGACCGTCGTGTACATGGGGGATTCAAAATTACGTGGTATTACGAGGACATTACCACGTAATTTTGAATCACGGTCAGATGATGGGGTCACACGTCAGCTGGCACCCCTTTCCAAACTTTTACACCACGCCAACGTGAGGACCTTTGAGGCTACGACAGTAACGTGCACCAGCTCCCTTTGACGACTCTGGTTGGATTCCATCTCGCAATCCTCCGGTTGCTAATTCGTTACTCTTCCAACTGGGCTACCGCGGCCCATTAAGAAATAGGTAGGTATTTTAATTAACGTTGCACTGAAGCAACACAACGGACTATTGCATGACATGGAAAATGTAATAAATAGTACTGTTAATGCTTATGGTATTTCATTTGTAAAGATGCTTTTAAGTGAAAAACCAATATTTTCGTTGTGGACTTGAGATCTATATACGCCAGTGAAACAGTAGACAAATTAACAAATAGCTTTCGACACTATCGAACTCCCTCGACATTTCGCGAATTGGACTATACAGGGTGTCCCAAAAAGGTTGTTCCGCAATTTATCTTTTTACCATTGGAGATAGGTAGGCAATGTAAATTGCACAAGTGCACCAAATAAGGTAAGTAATTAAGATATATGAATAAAATTATCACGTGATAACAATTTAAGCGGATACAGTTTTTAATTTCTATACAACCCCTCTAGATAAAAATCCGAGATAGCAGAAATGTTCCTTACCTGTATCCCTATCGTTAGTAAGAAACTATATTTCTGTAGGTTGAATAGTAACGGAGATACAAGAGGTTCCATTTTAAGGGGTCCGTATCTAAATTTAGGACGGAAACTGACCCATGGCCAAAAATGAAGAGCTAAGTTCTGCATTGCTGCAGATGGAAAACATTTTGAACATGCGTTGTAAATTTCCTTTTATTTTTATTTAAACCATTTTTTATACAATATTGAAGATTACATTGTCTACTATTCAGTGCGATCTTCATCTGCAGTTGCAATACTACCTTACTTTGCACAATGTTGCACTTTCTGACCGAAAAATGCTTTTTAGCATTGTGTATATGGTCCCTAATCTGACTGCTTGAACAGCTGTGCACAAGCGGTATAAGTCAACTTTTTTGCGTCACTATGCCTCCGTTACTGTTCAACCTACAAAAAATGCAGGTTTCTGCTAACGATAGGGATGCAGGTAAGGAACATTTTTGCTATCTCAGATTTTTATCTAGAGGGGTTGTATAAAAATTAAAAACTGAATGCGCTTAAATTGTTATCACGTGATAATTTTATTCACATATCTTAATTACCTACCTTATTTGGTGCACTTTTGCAATTGACATTGCCTACCTATCTCCAAATGGTAAAAAGATAAATTGCGGAACAACCTTTTTGGGACACCCTGCATAACTTCTTACTGTACCCAGAGACGTAACTAGGCTACTTTCCACCCGGGGCAAGAACTCGCCTTGGCGTCCACCCTCCCCGACAATACCTGATATCGCCACCACACATTAATTCCACTAGTCCAAATTTTTTTATTAAACTTAGGCTGTTCGGACATTTTTTGAATGATTTTGATGAGCTGAAAAAGGTACTACGAAATAATTTTATTTTCGCAGCGGTTAAATATTTAAAGTATAACTTATCGTCTGCTAACTCAGAGTTTTGTTTACTTTCAAAATGGCGCTTTTAAATAAGCAATTAATGGAAGGCTGTTTCCTCTTTCCGAAGAGAATTGTGCTTATTCGATTATTTAAAAACGCTGTAAAAGTCATGGTTTTTCGATATCTAAAGGTACGATAAGTAATATTATTAATGAGAAAGGAAAAAACGCGCGTAAAAGTGGAAAAATACTTTCAAATACGTATCCAAAAAAGAAAGGAATTTCTGAGAATATTTGTAAGGTAAGATCTTTAATTTTAAAAGAGAATCCGCAAAGTCAAAGGACTATTACAAAGTCATTAAAAGTTCAGTTTCAACTGCAAATAAAATAATTAACAGTGATTTGAATCTTAAGGCCAAAAAATACAATGTTCATCGTCTATCTCCACGACATATTGCAGAAAGCAGAACTCGCTGCAGAATTCTGTATGAGAAGCATTTAGCTGGAGAAAGATGGAAAAATATTGTGACAATAGACGAGGCGTGGGTGTATTTAAAAGATTGCAATAAAAAAGAACAATTTATTATCATAAAAGAGGAGAAAAATCTTAAAACGTGGTTCAACTTTGTAACTTTAACGTGAGAACATTCTCTAAGAGATTTGATTGTTGCCGGTTTTGCATATAATGGAAAATTAAAAGTAAAAAGGAGGGGTAATGTAAAAATCAACTCCCACATATTATCAAGACCCTATTTTACCCCAATATTCAAAAAAGAAATGCTATATCTTTACCCAAAGTGCCAACAATCAGTAGAACTGCATCAGGACAAAGCAAGCAGCCACACATCTAAATCCACTGTTAAATTTGTGGAAAAAATGGAATAAGAAACTGGTATCAAGTCATATCAATACCCTTTACTGATATTCCTGCTAAATCTCCAGATGTCTCATCCATGGACTTTTGTGCTTTTAAAAAGAGAATTATCGAAACGTCGACCGAAAACCATTCAAGGATTTTGGAAAACTGTGGAACAAGAATTAATAACAGATTGTATTCAAGTTATTATCTTGCGCATTATATTTAGACATTTTTCACAATCTCTTAATATATTGCCAACAAAATGTGAAAAAAATTAATTTAAACACAGAAAGCTTGAACTAAAACTTAACCTTACGGACTTTTGCGGCTGCAAACATTTTCACAATGTCCTCAAAAGATAGCTTTAAAGCTAACTTGTGCTCTATTGATATGATGCTTAGTCGTTGTCCTGTTAAGTTTCTGAGGTAATTTTTTATGATCTTTAGTTTGTTAAAACTCCTTTCATTTGAGACGACTGAGACTGGTATTGTGAGGAAAATTCTCAACGCGTCTTCAAGTCCGTTCTTATATATTAACGTCAGAAGACCTGATGGTGTAGCCGTTTTCATATAAGGGCTTAAATCCAAGGCATGATATTTAAAACTCTACTTCTATCGGCAGCTAGTCCTTGTCTAAGTCTCCTTTATATGTGATAGCTAACTCAAGTACCTGGTTCTTCAATTCTTCTCCATTCATTGTTTCAAACCGAGCTCCATTGAGGAAACCAAATAAACTATTCGTTTTGAATGACTTGAAACCTTTGCCTCAGTTCATTCAGAATCCGATCTATTATTTGTATAATCAATAATCTGAACTTTTTTCTTCTGAGAATTCATAGCTTTCAACTTCGCCCTTCTCATCAAACATCCGCTGCTTCCTCCTCCGTACTTCTTTAAAAAGAGGATCTAGGTTAAGCTTTCCTGCTATTTCTTCACACATTCTGCATTTAGCTCCTTTTATAGTTTTTGTAGTCTACTAATAAGTTTTCTTCATTTGTTATCATACGTAAATATCTATAGTAAAAAAATACTCGGCCAATTTAGCGCCCCCCGAATCCGGCGCAGATGCCCCGTCTGACTGTACCCCCGATTAGAGTAACTAGACCTAAAAGCGGAAGTTCCTCTAACAAACTCAATAATTCCCTACATTTCAAGGAAAGTCCGGACAAAACTCCAATTGATGGGGCTATGTATAAAAAAATGTTGCATTGAAACTGTTAAGTAAACATCGATACTACCAAGAAACGACAGCATTTGTAATTCCCGGTGGGATCTAGACAACGCATGCTAATTTCGAACTTTTCTGGACGTTAAACCAATCGCGCGTTTTGCGAGGGTTTCAAGAGCGATATATCTATCGATGGGTTAGTGCGATCAACGTGGCGCCATCTTTTGAAGCCCAAGGAAAACTTTTTTTCCTGCCACTCAGGACTTTCAGTATTTTAGTAGTACACGCCTAATACACAAATGCAAGGATGATCTAGGTGCTTAAATGCAACATGGAAAATATTAATATACCAAACTTTATTATAACTTAATTTTTATTCAAAAAAATTAACAGTAATTAGTGATATTTACCAAGCAAATTTTATCAAATTAATATCGAACTTCCTAACAAAAATTCATTTTCATTCGGAAAAATGCAACACCAGCTTCTCTTGTTTAAACCATTCGTCCTAAAGAATTTAACAGGTACTGTGCTTTACATTTAGATTTACTGAAATCATCTTTAAATATTTTATTTAGCATATTTTTATTCCTATAAATATTGCAAGTAGAGCCCTCAGTGTATTGCTTTGGATAAGGCCAACAATGCTCTTAAGTGGTCCTTTTCCAGTAGCAAATGGAAAACCTGTCAAATCAAGGATGTTATCGGCTGTTCTTAAGGATAAATTTTTTTTAATTTAGGAGTAGCAATGACAATGAAAACAGGAACTTATACACTTATATAGCAATGGCAATCCGTCTGAGTTATTCATGTGATTTGCAGTCATTGTAAGAATGCAAGTATGTTGAAAATAATTTATTTTTATTTACCTAATTCTTTTACCCTTCATCTGAGTTATAAGCTAAGAGCCAGCATTAGACCCTTTGTACCCTGGGGAAAATTCCATGGTGCCCATATATACACAATGCATAAAATACCTCACAAGAAAATTTTCTCAATGGGACTTGTCGGATTCCTTTAGTGGAAAGTGATCAATATTTAACGAGCTGGAAATTTAAATTTTGAAAGTTTTAATTTGGTACTAAGAAAAATGTCCTTTGATATCCAATGGAGGTGTTAGAGCCCTTACCTTTCTCTATCACTGAGGGATGCTCCTTAGGCTCAAGTATGACTTAGCCAGCATAAATAAGCATCTTGTTACAATTCTCAGACAATATTTCATAGATGTGCAGGGCAGTAAAAGGCTTGTATACTTCCAATAAATATTTTTTATTGTAAATACAATTATAATTTAATAAAAACATTTAAAAATTGAAAGGTCTTTTTCTGGGGCAGATTGGATTTATAAGTACTAAAAATTAAGATTCATGTCTTATTTTAAACAATCTTTTTTGAAAACAAATCTTTAAATTGCATTACATCAAGTTTACATGTCCAGGGAACGGAAATTGAAACATTGAGATATATCACACTACCAGGAGCAAACTTATTACTTCAAGCAAGTGAGTTTATTTGACAATTCCTAGGCTGATTAGCATGCTGAGAAATATTTGGACAGTGGCTTGATCTACTCTAAACTTGCAATAAATGGGAATGGATCACCTAATTAATAACACCAAGGTTTTTTTAAAATCAAACAATTATTCAGTAGACAAAAAATGCACTTGGTTTCCTTGCCTATATCTTTTCAAGTACAAGTGGTAAGTTATTTGATGAAAATGAGTTGCTGCAAAATAGGAGAATTAGGATTCTTTAAGCAAGTTATTTTCAATAACTTAACTGAAATTTTTATGTCTTTTAAAAAATGCATGTTGCTTAATTTTAAGTACACGACTGATGTAATTCAGAATTTCATATTTTACAAAGTCAGCATTTATCGATCACTGTACAAGTCATTGTTTACAAATGTGCATTATAAGACAGAAAGAGTTGGAGAAAGATGTAATTTTTTATAACACTAAATATACTCTACACACTTCTGTTTGCAGTTTGAAAGCAAAATTGTCATAATTTGTTAGAAAAATGTGTATTATAAAAATAACCTAGTACTTGGGACAAAACAAAAAAATCTGATTATAGCTGTCACAAACATCAATGCTTTTAAATACGAGTTAAAACACTTATTCTCAGTGAAGTACTTTTGTTTGTGGATGGCATGAGCCTCTGATATCTTACACCCATTTCATTAAAGCTGGCTAAAACAAAGCTTGTTTCATACTTAAAATTGAAAATTTATGCAATGCAAAATTTTGAAAATGCAAAATAGCATTCATATTTTTAGTGTATTACAGTATTTCCATGGTGTTTTATTGTCTATTAACATTTGTATGTATTGTAAGTTAAATTGATTAAGCTTTAGGCATAAAACATTTTGAATTTATTTTTTGAAAGAAAAAAACAAACAATTGAAAATTTAGCAAAATAGCATTCACATTTTGAGTGTATTACAGCATTTCTATGGTGTTCTATTGTCTATTAACATTTGTACAAAATTAATTAATCTTTAAGCAGAAAACATTTTGAATTTATTTGGAAAAACACATAACATCGCAAACTTAGCAAAATAATCACAATTTGAGTGTATTACAGTAAATTTCTATGTTCTATTGTCTATTAACATTTTATGTATTGTTAGTCAAATTGATTAACCTTTAGGCATAAACATTTTGCATTTTTTGAAGAACAATCAATTACCCAAGAGCACCACTTTAATAGTCATAACAGTTCATATTACATATTAATGTACATGGAAACTTTTAAAATATGTTTCAAAAACAATATATTAATGTTGCATATCTGATCCCAAGCTTCCTCCTTCAACAAAGTCTGAGAAGTTTTCATGCTCTCTGGTACTATGAGTCCACTCATTATAATCAAATGGAATGGGAGGTAATGGGAGGTAATGCAAATTAGGTACCTGGTGGCTCTGATACCCTTTAGTCAACAGAAAAATGTCTTGCCGATAAGCTAAAAAATAGAAACACATAAAAACATCGAGAAAATAAATGAATTACATACAATTTTTATGGTAAAAATAAAATTAAGATTCAAACTAAAACAATCTGATGAAATCAATAATTTGAGTGAAATATTGCTTTTGTGAATACTGTCGTGGGTTAGTTACTCAAACTACAAGTCGCATTAAAACATTCATTAGCAATGAGGTGTATGGCATAACACTTCAATGATTTTTTCATAAGCATCCATTCTAGTATTTACAATACAAGTTACTCTTTAGATTTGACTTCACAAAAACTTCGTAAAATATCAACATAATAGTTGGAACGGATTTTGTACAACTTTCTTGTAATAGCCTTTTACATCTGAAACAGTTTTGAAATTTTCGATCATACTGAAATATTAAACTACAAAATTTGGGCCATGTATGTTTTTAGCATTTCAAAGATATTTTAAAATAGAGTATAATCATAAATTTATATTTATAAAAACGAAAATGGTAAGACTACCTAGGAAATTCTACCAAGAGTAGGCAGCAATGTCTCTGAAAAATTTTGGTTTGTATTGTGCTTCCAGTTAACATTACATTTTTGATTTAGAAATAAATGTTGATATTTTTCTTTTATAAGCTAATTCCTATAATGAATAATTCCTTTTATATATTTCTATGAGTGATTCCTTTTTACATATTTCTATAATGAATGATTCCTTTTTACATATTTCTATAATGAATGAT
This sequence comes from Meta bourneti, assembly GCA_933210815.1. NCBI lineage: Eukaryota > Metazoa > Arthropoda > Arachnida > Araneae > Tetragnathidae > Meta > Meta bourneti. Next base: position 95,084,604 of record OW119934.1, read on the forward strand.
TCCTTTTTACATATTTCTATAATGAATGATTCCTTTTTACATATTTCTATAATGAATTATTCCTTTTTACATCTAGATTTACTTTTGCATTTGATTACTAGTCTTGATTTTGTGTGTAAATATGAACTCTTCAAAATAATTTGTAATCCTTATAAGGTTAAATTTTTAGTGAACAAGATTTATCCACTGAAATTGGGGCATATATTCGTACCCTTTTCCTTCACTCAATATCCTTCATGTAGGTATGTAAATATTTTCTTATTTGATACTCTGAGTATAAGGAGTGCCGTAGATGGGCAGTGGAACATACCATATTGAACCATTCATCGCAAATTTAGTACTTAAGTTTTTAAGAGGTAGGACATAAAGTGGAAAGATCTTTAAAAAACTAAGATTAAAATTTGTGTTGTGATCTCACTAGTCTCACCTAGAATTTTTCTTAAAAACTTATTGTGCCCATCAAATCTTTAATATAACCAGTAGGTGAAAATAACTAATCGGCTAAATTCAAGAAATTTTCAATATTTAAGGCACTATAAGAATTAATGAGTCAAATCATCTATATGTGTTAAGACCTTCATTTCAGTCCTGACTAGTGGAGTGGGAATTTTAGAGAAATTTCACTGATCTTCATATTAGTTCAAATTTTTCTAATGCTATAGGTGAAAAAACTTTAAACCATTTTTAATCAATAATGCCACTTAAAAAAGCTCAATGTTGCACATTTATTCTCATTTCCATTACCAATTGTCTCATACCTAAAAGAAATTTCTCTACAATTTAGATATTTTTTATGGAATCGGAAGCAAGATAAAATGTAACTAGATCATCTCCAACATAGATTTGAAAGGAATTACGAAAATCATTTTGGAGACATCAATATCAAACTACATCACTTATTTAAAATGCTCCCACAATAGTCATACATTCAGAGAGGGTTGGCTATTTAATCTATCATGAGATTAATCACTTGCACATAAAATTAAACAAATGTGTGATGGTGCGAAAATTAATTCATGGGTTTGTTTGCAACCTCAAACTTCTAAGGAATACATTTTGATAAATCTTAATTTTAAACCAATTTGAAAATTTTATTTGCCAACCATCCAAGATATTTCAAAATGCAAATTCTCATGAAATCAACTCTTAAGTGCAATCGTTCATTGAGCGATTTTATAGTCAACCTTTGTGTTGTGTTTATTGCAAGAGTTTCAAATACCATACATTGAACACAAGCATATATATTAATTTTTCACTTAGCTTACAGTTTGTGTTCATGAAAATAAGTAGCCTTTAGTCTGATTTGAGTGCAAAACAGATTGTATCAATAAATAATTTTTGAAATAGCAAAACAAATCTTGTCTGTGATGGTAAATTTTCTTATTAAAATGTGTTGTCATGATATCAGATCACATCCCAGGCATTTGAATGATCTCTCTAAAATATAATGTATTATTTTTCATCTTAAACAAAATGATTGCTCTTTTCAAAAAAAAATCATTATACTGACTTTTAAAAGTGCACATTAGATGACTTATCAAAACCATCATGTATTTTAGAAAAATATATTTCCTACAAAAGAATAATATTCACTCTTTATTTTCCTTTCACTTCATTCTTTTCTACCCTAAGCTTTTCTACATTTTATTGGAAGATTGGGTTTTTTATTTTTATACTAAATAAATGCCTGATTCTATCATGATAGAATCAGCATATGAAGCATATTTAGAAATATAGTATTTATGGTGATAGATATTTACCTTTAGTGCAATGGAATGTCCTACCAATTGTCTGGCATGAACTAAACCCAACTTCATTGGACATCAAATATTCACAAAATGAATCTGGTCTCATCTCCAAGCTTCGATAAGTATTATTGATGGCAGGCTAAAAAAGAAAATAAAAATCTATTACCTTTTCAATACACAATAACTTCATACATTCAAATATAAGATTAAATACACGAAAAGTATAGCCATGATGGCAAAACTCAATATATTTTGACATTCCAATACACAAATTAAACACTATTAGATTGATATCTCAATAAGACATTTTCCAGTTGCTGAAATACACAGCACACCAATAAAATAGGAATACATAAATAACAGAATGTGTGAAATGTTCAGCAACAAAATACTGCTCTAAAACGTAAAGCCAAATAGGTCATTTTCTGTTTGGCCATTTTGAAAACTTGTTACTCCTAAATCACTCGATTTTTGTGAACAGAAAGCAATCAGACATTGTTGAACCAGAATATGGCAGAGACAAACTACATTTTTCAGTCAAACTGCTATCAGTGAAACATGGGCAGTTGTGTTGTCAGATGAAGAATCTAGGATCATTCATACAAATTTGGCCAAGTTTCATTAGGCTGTCAATAATGTTGCAAGTTTGTTTGCTCTTCAAATAAACTTGTGAAACTTCTAGTACATATTCAATCATAATGATGCTCCTAATGCAAAAGAATCAATGCTTCCCATTTTGACTTGCTGATTAGTACTTTTCATTCTCAAGTGGAAATTTTTCATTGCATAAATTAACACTTTGTGGTTTATGTTTAAATACCGTTTTCCATCTGGTTGTTCGAAAAATATTAAACACCTTTTGAACTTTCAATGTAAGCTAAATGTAAATTGCAAAAATGTACTATGTATTGAGAACTTTTGGATATTTATGCAAACTTGTATCTAAATGGTCAAAAATTTGCTGTAGTCTGTTTACCATACCAACAATTACTCTTAATGTGAACAAGTTGGCCATTTTGCAATAGCACTTATTTTCACGATTTCGTCGCTTGATGACATGCTAAGCAATTTAATTATACATACGTTCTGGACTGTACTTCCTATTGAGTGTTATATACATTAATCCATGTATAAATTTCTTTAACTTACAAACCTTTCAATGTTCAAGTTTTATATTTTATACTTTTACAAGTTTTCAATTTCACGAGAAATTTCAAATTTATGAAGATAACTTTTTACAACATAAATTTAATACTTAAAGTATTAATTTTTGCTCCTTTCTCCTAAATAACGTGATTAACAAGCCTAGTTCTGCAGGTTTGGTGCAAAATCAAGTGAGTGTATAACAGAAAATATATGTATACCTGCCAACATTTACCATGCCTAAACAGAAGTAAACATCTCAAACAGCCTCTTTCCATATCAATTAAAAGCTATTTATTCAAAATTTTCCTTGTAATGAAGACTGAGTATACTTTTTCATATAAAATGGCTATTGAAACTATTACAATTTCCATTCTGGAAAATATACATATTTCACACTAAACAAAAATAAATAAAATTCTAGTATCAAGGTTGAAGTCCCTTTTATTGCTTCACGATACCAATACGATAAAAAAATGTAATGGGACAAAAATGCAACAATAATCAATTGAGGAAAAAATAAATTTGAAAGCAAGATTCACACAAGATTTTTAATATACCACAGAAACCACAGGAAATCAAGCCTTAACAACGATCCGCATTTCCAGTTGTGCCATAGCAATTGACAAAGGGACATGTAGCCTTCATGAAATTCTCATTCAATAAATCTCTTGTATACAATAAATGTTATATCTTATGTGTATATATAAATTGCTGGATTTATATATACACATAACAGAACACAAGCATTACTCCGCATTTCCCCAACAAAAAGCAACATAATGAAAAGTATACAATAATCAACTAATATAGGACTGGAAAATTAGAGAATATATTCATGTAGGAGAAATTGCTAATTCATAAAGATATTTGCTCAAAGAACAAGGATGTTATTTCACAAAAAACAGCAATTATTGGTAACCTTTACTCTATGGAAGGAAGACAAACGAATTTTTTTTAAATATGGCTCATTATAACTAAGGTATCAAAACGTAACTTATGTGCTTGCGCATAAACGTAAAATATTTACTAACACAAATGGCAAGTTTTCTAGGACATCGTCGTTTTAAAACGTCAACAGTATTACATTTTTAAGAGTAACTTATCTTTCACTTTGATGGAACTGGATTCGTTTACCCATCTATAAATATAAAATAGACGCCAGTTACATTTTTCTACTCTATGTTCATTATAAGATAGGCTAAAAATTTAAATGAAATCGGACAGCCTAATAAAATGGCGTTTTCCCATTATGAGCATTTGAGATTAGAATGCTAAATTTGCAAATGAGGCTATATATAGGTATAACATTCGGATTTACATAAATCAAAATATTCAATGGCAGGAATCTTGACTGATATGCAGTACTCATCTCTTCAGTACATTATTGAAGAGAAAAGTTTGTATACAGGGTGAGTCTAAACTAATACGAAAAACTTCAGGGGGTGATAGAACACAACGAAACAAACACTTTTCCCCATAGAATGTATGGTCGCTAGAGGGCGCTTTCCATTTCGGCACAAACAACGGTCCGACGCAAGTTGGAAAGAGGCATGAAATATGGAAACAATGCTTTAATGTCAAATAAACATCAACAACTGCTTGACAAAACGAAATAATACAATTAGATTTGCATAAATTAAAGATAAGTACAAGGAACAACGGGTAAGAAAGAAATGACATTTACAAAACATGAAACTTTTCACATGGAAATGAAACGACATGAACAAACATCAGTCGGTAAGTACAACGCAAATGCACAATTACAAAAGCTGTTAAAAATGTTGACCACCACACCTGATGCAGGCCTCGCATCGCCGACGTAACGCTTTTTTTTATACAAGCGTTTGACTGTGCTCTAGCGGCCAACCGCTGCACTTGCGACCATACATTCTATGGGGAAAAGTGTTTGTTTCGTTGTTCTATCATCCCCTGAAGTTTGTCATATTAGTTTAGACTCACCCTGTATAGTATGGAAAAGGAACACAGTGGTGACTATTCATTAAGTGCACACATGTACACCGTTAATGTTTTTGTAAAAAATCCAAAAGGAAATAAAGAGTTTATGATGATCTATTTAAGTGTTCCACCATAAGTTGGTTTTGGGTTTTATGGCGTAAGGGTCATATATTTGGTCAAGCTGTGCCAAACACGAGACAATGTCAAGTTACGGACATACACACAAAGAAAGTTTCACTGACACAGAAGAGAAAATACAACCAGAGTTTGCTTGCAAGAGCAGCAATCAAACCCATTAAGCCTCTGACCCCTTCCAATCTTACGAACATACCAATTTTTAATTCATACATTTACTAGAGACTGCAAGTATAATTTTTTAAACAGATGTCCAATCGAGAAACTTTCAAAATAAAAAGTATTTTAATACTTCCAATTCGTTAAACATTTCAAAAGTTGCTTTATCTTTATCAATCTCATTTTATGACTCAAACCCGGTATTATTTTATAAACATGGCCGTCAGAATACAGTCACAATAAAAAATACAAGGCGGATTACAGTGGCTGTTCGGACATTTTTTGAACGATTTTAATGGACTGAAGCTCAATTTTTTACACGAAATTTGTGTTTTAAATGTTTCATTTGATAGCCCTTATTGTTAACTATCTTTCTACACCTTAATTTCCATGATAATGACTTTTGTAGTATCGACAGTGGTATTTTGTCCCATTCTTGCTCCAGTTTTCCAGTCCTTGAATGGTTTTCGGTCGACGTTTCGATAATACCCTTTTTAAAAGTCCAAAAGCACAAAACTCCATGGGTGAAACATCTGGAGATTTAGCAGGAATATCAGTAAAGGGTATTGACTTGATACCAGTTTCTTGTTCCATTTCTTCCAAGAATTTAACAGTGGATTTAGATGTATGGCTGCTTGCTTTACCCTGATGCAGTTCTACTGATTGTTGGCCCTGTGGGTAAAGATATGGTATTTCTTTTTTGAATATTGGGGATAAAATATGGTCTTGATAATATGAGGGAGTTGATTTTTACATTTTTCCCCTCTTTACTTTTAATTTTCCATTGTATGCAAAACCGGCAACAATCGTAAATCTCTTAGAGAAAGTTCTCACGTTCACTTTGCTATAGTCCTTGGCGGATTCTCTTTTAAAATTAAAGAATCTTACCTTACAAATATTCTCAGAAATTGTTTCTTTTTTGGAAGTATTTTTCCACTTTTACGTTTTTTCTTTTCTCATTAATATTACTTTTCGTACCTTTAGATATCGAAAAACCATGACTTTTACAGCGTTTTTGAATTGAATAAGCATAATTATCTTCGGAAAGTGAGGAAACAGCCTTCCATCCATTGCTTATTTAAAAGCGCCATTTTGAAAGTAAACAAAACTGAGTTAGCAGGCGATAAGTTATACTTTAACACTATTTAACTGCTGTGAAAATAAAATTCTTCCGTAGCAAACAATTTTTTTACAGCTCATCAAAATCGTTCAAAAAATGTCCGAACAGCCTCTGTATAAACATTATCTGTTAGAATCAAATAATTCCGAAATCTTAAGTAGGAATCAACTAGAGCAAAACCATTAAAATAAGGATATAAAATTATCTCACCAGTATTAATATTGCTGTCTACAATAAAATATTAAGGGAAAACCTAAGCAAGATTTAAGCCTCTTCAAAAGGACAAGAATTAACTCTTTTGTGGATCTCACTAGCTTAGTTGCAAGAGAAAACGTCAAGCAGTATAATTGTTGAAAACTTTGTTAACTGGCATGGCACACACCCATTATTCTGACTTATCTAAACAGTTTGTATATTTTTGCTTGGAACACCTTTCGAATTTTTGGTTGAGGTTTTATGGGGCAAAGACCGAAGACGGACAAGCTGCTCCAAATGCAAGATAATGAAGCCATTAAAATGAATAAAAGTTTAAAATAGTCTAATCAATAAAAAAGTATATTTAAAATTATACTTGTTGTACAGATGATATGGATTTAGTTTAGATTACATAAAAAGTATAGGATGAAAGATGTAATGCAAGTAGGTCACCATTGGTAAAATAAATTATGAAAGTTAAAAATATAACTGAAGAAAATCCCAATCTTAGTTATCTTAGCTAACTATTAAAATTCTAACGAAATGTAATTAAAAAATGAACTATAACGGTAAAATGCCGTAGCGATGTACTGAGGCAAACAGCGATGTGGAGGGTGACCCAGCAAGTCTGATAAAATTGGGGATGAAGTATTCCGAATTTTTGAATCATTTGATTTCATAAACAAAGGCACACACAGGACACATACTTCGCTTTTAGATCTTACACTTATAAATGATAAATTTTTGTAATGTTTGAAAATACAACTGAATAAAATATTTATCTATCATGCATATGATCAATCAAGGTTTGCTTCATTATATGCGTTCGAAAATTATAAGATTGAAACTTGAGAACTCCGTCAACAGAATTCGGCAAGATACTTACAACAGTAATCTGCTTTCAAAGTTGTAAAACTTTAGATATATACATACGCTTCGAAGATATGTCCAACTTAAAAACTAAGTTTGTAAATCTTCAGCACTGAGCCCAATTATACTGTAACCCATGCAATTATTTAACCGTCATTTTTCCATTTTTACTTTGAAGAGAAATGCCTTCTCAAATGATGTTTAGTGTTCACATGAAAGGCACCACAAAGCAAACCAACTTAGTTTAGCCATGTTGTCGTACAAGACAGATAAATAACATTCCACTACATTGCCAAAATATCATAGAAAATAGTCTGGCAATGTAATAAAACACTAGATTACAATTCAGGAAATGCTACAATTCATTAAATATTTTAATGCAATCAATAGTTGCTTAGAAAACAAAGTTAATGTTATCTAAACTTACTGAACACATTGCATACATATATTTTTATATACTTATTGGTTATGAAATAATAGTTTGAAACTGAAAGGGGGAACCGTTATGCACAGTCGACGATATCTCAATATCAATAAAATGAGAAATATGAACAATGTTTTACGATTCCGTAATTTTACATGCGTATCGTATGCATTACAACAAAAGACCATAGAATATTTGTACAAAATTTTAGTCAACAATGGGTGGAAGAAGTGTAACGCAAATGAAAAATCTTCAGATAATCGAAAACAAACTTAAATTAAATAAAACACATGAAAAATATTATGTGCAGTCATGCCTGAAATATTTGTTACTCATAAATACACATGAAAATTTAGTTTTGTTCAAATGGTTAGGTAATTAGCTATTTCTATTCTTTACAAAACATTTTTACTATTTGCGATGCAGTAAATACATAAGCAGTTAGCAAAAAATTTCAATTAGATCAGGTTGATCTAAGACAGATTAAATCAAGGGGTGGCCACAACTATAGAATGGCTTTCTAAAATCCAGCATGTCCTGGTGAGTAGAATATTCACATATTACGTTGGAATAACCGGGGAAATTAAAACAGCTTTTTAATAAATTATGTGCTTTGGTGAACGAGGTACCACTTGAAATTTGGTCAGGGAAATCTACAAAACCAGAATTATACTATGGGAACATTGGGCACATGTGAACACTCACTTAATTGAAAAAAGCACTCCAGAAAATCTTTCTTCCACGGAGACACCCAGACTCCACATGAGGACAAATGGGAACTGGACAAAGGAGACTCAAAACTAACACCAGTTAATGTGAATATATTTCTTATACTACCACTAGGCACCAATTAGTAAAGCTGTAATGCACTGATAACCAAGATGAAGTTAAACGGTAGAGGCAAATTAAGTAGAAATGGCTTTCAATAACAATATTTACGGGGTTTTTAAATCGAGGCAATGAAGGACAATCCAATTAATAATTAAATCCCATGGTTCTATTTGAAGCAGAAAAGCCATGCATCCTATCGTAACCAAATCTTACGACTGTCTTGATCAACATTTTCTTCTCCAAGCACTGATTCAGTGAGGCTAATTTTGTTGATGACTTAGTTGACTTGTACAATTCTCAGCTATTCCCAACAAAACCCCTTGGAAATCTGATATTGTTTGATTGGTTTATCGCTGTCATTGTTTGCTACATGAGAGCATCTACTGATATGGATAAGTTTAATTGATTTCCAGGAACTCAACTACTTCATAGATTGCGAGCACAGAAGACCTATAAAAATGATGTCCTGAAGATTTTTCAACATAAGTCTGAAAATAAGCCTGCATGTTAGGCACAAATGTTTTATTACTGTATGGCATGAATAAACCGATTAGGTAATCGGATATATACTGCAATCCTTTAAAATGACCACCATTATAATATATACTCTTTGAGAGCAAGACACAACAAAATACATAAACGTCTTTCCTCTACATATTCTCAACATTTAATAAACCAGACCGTACAAATCACCAAATGTTTAACTTACAAAAAAATACACTCAAAATGTCATACCCTTCTTACAATACATACTCAAAAATTATCATGCCAATCTGTAGATTTACATGTTCGATTTGAATCTTTAGTGGTGCCAACTTGGAGAAATTATATTCCCAAGTATAAGTACCCAATTACGCCATATATAGATATTACCCTTCCCTCGGCCAGGGAATTATTAGTGGTGTAAGGGGATCATAAAGATATATAACCTCTTCCTATAATTTTCAGTTTGAAAAAATGTTTAATGGTAGGTTTTTAATTTTTCGTAATATAAATGCTTTTGTGAATAAACGTGTGGATACATACAGAATTTTATCCAAGTCTTGTCCTCAAATTCATTTTCAAATATATTTTGTAAAAATGGTGCTTATATTTTGACATACACAGCAAACTTAATATTAAGCAATTTAAAAAGATCCTATTTGCCAAGAAAAGGAGCATAGATTTCAGCAGCAACCCTCCCATAGGAATTGGGGTATAGGTTTATGGGGCAAGAGCTGGATTAGCCATGCTGTGCCCCAAGCAAAACTCCAGTAGAAAATTTCTGGCTACAGTACTAAACTTGGCTCACATTAGATACACATATCATTTGCATCATAAGTGAAGTTTAATCAATAACATAAGGATTTGTTCTTAAAAATCTGGTTCAAATAAAAGGTTGCCAATTGACGGTTCAATTAATCTGAATGAACTGAATTTCAAAAGAATTTTTTAAGTCATGGAATAACAACAGTAATTCAATAAAGCTAAAAGAAGTTTGTCACACTCAGCCCCCAGTTGAGCAAAACTTTCTTTTGAGAATTAACATTTATTGAGCTGTAGTGAGAAGCAACTCACAAACACGACCAAAAGTAGTGAGACCAAAAGTCAAAAAGTCAGAACAAAAGTAATCAGTCAGACTTCCCCTTGACCTCCGAGCCGAACGGACGTGCTTTGATGCGCTCCTGCTGAATGTCTACCAGGACCGTGATGGAAGTTGAAACTAGTTGGTTTCCAGTAAGGGACCGGAAGGAACTGACTTCTGAGAAGGCAGAATGGATTGATGAAGCTCCCTACGAAAAGATGGTCGCTAAGAGACGAGCACTTCGAGTGGATCAAGAACTTGCAGAGTACAGTTGAAAACCTGCAGTCCATCTTAAAAGACAAGAATGAAGATGGCCGCTCACATATGCAGCGGCGATTGTTTCATTCAAGAAGAAAATCGCCGAAGCTAAAGGTACTGTTCAATTGATTGTTCTAAAGATCGAGGAGAGGAAGGTTCCCCCCACCTGATTTCGTGAAACCTAAGAACAAGCGTTCCCTAAAATCTAAAGATAAACCAGCCAAACAACCAAATGCTTGCTCCGACTCCCCCCGAAATTGAAACTTCTAATCAATTTGAAGTTTTGAGTGATATCCCTAGTGAAGACGAGGATACAACAGCTCCCCCTTCAACTCTTAAAATCCCTCCAGTTATGGTGCCCGACTGGAGACTACAAAAAAATTTTAAAAACGTTAAATCAAACCTTAGGAATCCTGGTAGTTGGGAAACTATCAGGTGAATTCCTTAAGCTTTTCATTAACTCCCCTGATGATCACCGAAAACTACCTACTTACTTTAACATTAATTATTTTTTCCGGTCTAAAAAAGATGAAAACCCCCTGAAAGCGGTAATTAAGGGCCTCCCAATTAGCACCCCTTGCGATAAAATTAAAAATGAACTAAACGAACTGGGATTTAAAATTACCAAAATAAACCAACTTAAACGTTTCAGAACTAAAAAACTGCTACCTATCTTCATGATACACCTCACTCCTGACGAGAAATCTAGGCAAATTTTCGACCTGCAACAATTTACGTGCTTGATCGTTCAGGTTGAACGCTACAGAAATAACAGGGCGATTCCCAAAGTTACAACTGCCAGCATTTCAATCACTCAAGTGAGAATTGCCGGATGCCCCCCCCCAGGTGTGTCATCTGTGGTCAGGGCCACAAAACCTGCCGACTGCCTAAACAAAAAACTACCACCCAAGTGCGCAAATTGCTCTGAACAACACACGGCAAATTACCGTGGTTGTGTTAATTACCAAAACCAAGGACTTTTACAAAGAAACTGACCTAGCCTGAAATTAGATATGCAGATATGTTAGCCACCCAAAAAACTCTTCTACTCCTGCAGGTTCAAATTTAACGAACACCCAGTAATCCGAATAACCAAACGGCGCAGACCATTACTAGCATTCCCTCCTATAATGACCTTAGCGTTATCATGAATTTATTTCAAGAAATTCAACTTATATTTAAAAATATCGACAACGTGAGGAATCTCGTCCACGACTTGCAGAAATGCAACAGTCCTGCCAACAAGCTCTTTTTGTTAGTCAACGCTCTCTCTAACTCAAGTTCTACCACTCCATAGTGGTCCCAATCCGGTCTGCACCATTGTTATTATCTAAATTTAATTAAATGACCACTAATTATACACTGCTAGCCACCGTAAATGCAACACCCTGAAGGAAGCATGCAAATAATATGAAATTTACAACATGCATTAACGGAGGTGAGATATGCAAATGATTAGAATTTCAGCGCAGACGCACATCACGCGTGCCTGTGGCGCCACTTCAAAGCGCTATTTAAGGCTTGGAGATTTCGACGATTTCAAGTACGGCAATTGTGTTTTTCTTGTGGTTTTTTAAAAAAACGATCAATTATGCCTCGTAGAAAACAGCGATCATCTTTTGATCAAGTATCCGAGTTCGACAGAGGAAGGATAGTGGCCTACCGAGATTGTGGATTATCTTTCAGGGAAATCGGTAGTCGTGTTGGACGAAACCAAACAACTGTAATGCGGATATGTGATCGTTGGATGCAGGAGGGTACGACGGACCGACGTGTTCGATCGCATCCACCTCAGTGCACCACTTCACGTGATGACAGGCATATTGTGCGTATGGCAGTGACGGATCGCTCAGCCACATCACGAACCATAGCACAGCACATTCAGTCTGTACCGCATCATCCAGTGTCTGCGCGTACCATTCGACGCCGTTTACAGCAGTGGTCTGTCCGCAAGACGTCCATTGCTTCGTCTACCCTTGACGCAGAACCACAGACGTTTCCGCCGCCAATGGTGCGATGAAAGAAGGATGTGGACGGCAGAATGGAATGAAATTGTCTTTACTGACGAGTCACGCTTCTGTCTGCAACACCACGATAGTCGGATTCGAATCTGGAGACACCGTGGAGAGAGGATGCTGAACAGCTGCGTTATGCACCGCCACACTGGTTCTGCACCGGGTATTATGGTATGGGGCGGTATTGGATATCACTCTCGCACTCCTCTAGTACGCATTGCCGGTACTTTAAACAGCCAGCGCTACATCTCCGAGGTGTTGGAGCCAGTTGTCCTTCCTTACCTTCAGGGCTTGCCCACAGCCATATTTCAACAGGATAATGCGCGACCACACGTGGCACGCATTGTCCAAGGGTTCTTCGTCAATCGCCAGATTGAATTGCTTCCCTGGCCAGCTCGCTCTCCGGATCTTTCTCCGATAGAAAACATGTGGTCCATGGTTGCTCAACGATTGACCCAGAATACATCCCCAGCTGCCACACCAGATCAACTTTGGCAACGTGTGGAAGCTGCTTGGTCTGCTGTACCCCAAGAACACATCCAAAGTCTCTTTGAATCAATGCCGAGGCGTGTGGCAGCGGTGATCTCCAACAATGGCGGCTACTCTGGCTACTGATTTTGGCAGGAACCACACTTCACAGAAGTCTATAAATTTAATCATTTGATACTTGGTCAACATGTTATCTACAAAATAAATTTTGTTGTGATATCTCGTCTTTCTTGGTGTTGCAATTTGGGTGGCCAGCAGTGTACTCTTTAAATTTTAACTTAGCAAATCTCCTAATATCTTTTAGCCTTCGATATTGTGTCAGTGTACCCTCCTTCCTCTCCAAGGTTTAGTTCATTTGTTGTCAGTGTCTTGGACACGCATCATCACCATCGAAAGACACCCATATGCCCGCTCGACTCCAAGTTCCTCGTCACATCTTATAAATTTCTGGACGCTCAAAAGCAAGTTCTGTTGAAGACCAAGCATGCTGATCCGGAGACGGAGGGCCTTCGGCCCATGAGCTCCGTCCACACACACCCTCTTCCAACAACTCACAAACAAAAAAAATCAGTGCCAGTTTTGGGATGGACGAAGTTCTATGCAAGGGCAAAATTGGGTGAAATGCGATTAATTCAAATAAAAATAATTTTTAAGTCCACGTCATATAATCGATAGTACTCTTCCCTTTGCAAGTTTAAATAGTTATTAAGATATTAGACAAAAAGATTAAGTCAAATCAATGATAACGTATCCATACTTTAAGTATTGTTTTTTAATATGATCAATAGATGTCCAACATGCTATGATAGATTTTGATAAACTTGTTCGGATAATTACATTTTGTTAATTATCTTGAATCTCTCTTGAAAATTTTAAAATTCGTTCTCTTCCGAAGCTCTAAACTTACATTTTAATCAACATACTGGATCCTCATGTTTACTAGCGTCACAAAAGTATAAACTCTGAACTCCTGATGCATATTTTCATACAGAAATAAATAGCAGCTTAATCTAACTGCACACATGCTTCATATCATACTCGACAAAATAAATAATCGAGTAAAACTTCCATAAGTTATTCTCTACATAAACATCCAAATTATATATTTTCATTCAGAAATAAATAGCAACTGAATAATTGCACATATGCTTCATATCATACTCAACAAATAAATATCCGAGTAAAACTTCCATAAGTTATTCTCTACATAAACATCCAAAACACAGCATGTCTGAAAAGTTATCGGACCTATTTTTAATAGAAAGACAAGTTGCTGATGACCAAAGTAGCTGCATGAAGCCTTGAGCCTGACATTTATTAGTTCTGGATATAGTCGGCGAGTAATGTGTATTAACTAGTAAAATTATGCTTAAACTTTACGCATGACACGAAGCTGATATGAAAACAGCAGAGGAGGAAACGCTATCACAGGCAACATTGAAATGATGCAATTTCAAGGTTGAACATTAGCCATTGCAAGACAATGAGAAATGGTCACTTTCCAATGGGAGCAGATGAAATAGCATGGAATGCGTCCTCCCACTTCACTAAAGACTTCTGCCTGATACTTTGTACAGTAACTGAACATTTAAATATAAAAGGACATTGTTACTGCCATTATTCGCGAAAAATTGAACACTGAAGATCACAAAAACGTTTGTACATAATTCATCCTGCAATGACTCTGGACCAAAGCATATAAATTGACATGATTTTTACTGAAACCAGCATTTTATGATAATTGTACATGCTAATGAAACAGTTTTTGCCTATAACCAACAAACAAAAATATAGTCAATTGCATGGATCAAGATAAACATCAAAAGTATGGTATATTTCAAAATAAAGGATAAAAACATTCATTCCATTCTCAGAACACCCTATAAACTATAAATTTCATCCAGGTCTAATTGTGAATTCACCGTCTTGGAGATTTGAGCATGAGTGATTTCACCACTTTTGGAAATAGCCAACTCCTGTACAATACACCTAGCTTGCAGTTTTTGTCGAATGGTAAGTTATATACCTATACACTTGACCTGGATGTTCTCATTTCCTAAATCTAAAGGGTTTTTTCCGGCAATCAAGAGAATGCAACAACTAATAGCAATTCTAGGAGTATCAACAACATCCAATTACTGTATCGCCTTTCTAACATATTGTAAGGAATAACAAGTACGTAGAAGCCTGATATGGAAAAAAGCCAATGTTTTAATTTGATTTAAAACTAATTGAGAGCAAAAGAAATTCTATGCAATAAAACATCTGATAAATATTACGTTACAGTTCTGTGAATGCAGGATACATTGAAACTGGCAAGCATGCAAGGTATGATAATGTCATCAATCACAAGATAAGTGTACAAGACAAGATTTGTGGTTTTGCTTTGGCACATATGGTTACTTTTTGCAAAATAGTTAATTACATTTGTGCTAGTTAAATAAATTTTTTTGTATAAACCTCATTCAATAAATTGTCATTTCAGATCTTGTGACTTTTGAAAGTTAAGAATTTCATTAAAGTTTCAATTTATAAACAAATACATTGTTTTATTAGCACCAAAAAAGGAAATAGCTTTTAAGGATGGGATGAGTGTCTCAAAAAATGAAAATATTTGGATTTATGTATGCATATTGCATGTTATCATGTTTTTCGTATTGTTGGATTCATATTGTTGTGGGGCTTAATTCAGAAGGAAATACTGTTAAGTTTTAAAATATCACATTTCTAATCAAGTTAATTTTTTTATAGAAATTTATTTTTAAGGACTCAAACAGCTTTATTTAGATTGTGAAGTTGGGTTCCTTAAGAGCATGAAATTCCTGAATGTCAAAATTCTTTTCCAGTTTGTCCTAAGTGCAAGGATGAACCCACCTCTAGTAATTCTTTCCTGTATGGTAATGAGCCCTTCAGACTTATTCAAGAATCCTGATGATACTTTGAGGACGAATGACTTGAACTTGGTCTAGTAAACAGCTAGACCAGGAAGAATAATCCAACAGAAAAAGGCATCAAGGATAATATAGTACCCAGACTTGAGCTTATGAGGAGCCCAGGAAATAGGAAAAGTACTTTTAAGTGCAATATGGAGTCATTTCAAGAGTTTACAAACGTTTCATTGTATTTATAAAAAGTTATATGCGTCCCCAAAGGAAATGTTTTTACAATTGTAAGTATTGGGCTTGTCTACCCAGATACTGGAGCTGAGTGCAGATGTGGGAACAGAACCACTTTTAACCCTACCAGGAAAACTAATTGTTCCAAGTCCCTGATAAGAACATTAATATCAGGACAAGTATTCCAGTCCCCATGAAAAGGATAAACTAAATAGGTAACAATTTTGGAGCCTTGAAAGCATGCACGAGAAAGAATTTTTATCTTCAAAAATAATTTTACAGCATAAAGGTTTAACCATTAATTGGGTGTTAACTTATAGTTTTACATCATTTTAAGCAAAAAATGCATACTTTAACGTAATATGGCAGCTTATTTCTGATTATCCAAGAAGCTATTTATCCAGGGGTCATTCTATGTCTCAAGTTCAATTTTTAACAAATCAATTTTAAACATGTATATATTTGCTTTTCTTTTCTTTGCCCTTATACAGCTGTATTGTAAATAAAATGAAGATTTTTAAAGCTAGAAAACATTTTACATTCCAGTCAAAATACTTTTTATGTACTCTACATCTAGCCATTGTAATGGCAATCTTCCTATATGAAGGGCTTTGTGCAAGTATTACTTCTCCAAATGTCAGAAGTATCCAAAGCTTTCATTATATTACAAAATGACCACAGGTCGGCACAATTTAAGTTCGTGAAAACGTTTTTAAAATTGTACACTTGGTTTAGTTTTTTAGGGGAACAAATTCAAAAATGGCCTAATTTTTTTCCAGTTTTCAGTTTGTGTTTGTACTTTTATACTGATGTGTAGAGCTGGTTAAATTTCATAATGTAAAAAATCAAAAACTATTTCAGTGGGAAAATACTAGACATTAAAATAGAAGAATTTAGTTTTTCTTTGTAAAACTTCCTGTTACTTTTTCTCTTAGGTGGATCGATGTCAATGTCCTTTGTTACTTTTTCTCTTAAGCAGATGGATTAAGTGACTAAGCTTCTGAATTTTCACTGTGAAACATTCAGTATGATCTACTATCATTAACATTCCATATACTTAGCACCTTTCAATTTCTTTTGTAAAAGTTATTTCTCACTGTACTAAGATTTTCCAGAAAAAGACCAACTGTTAATTAACTTATCGTAACACCTTTTTTTTTAGTTTCTACAAATAGTCATGATCATTATATTTAAAATGTGAGGATAAATCCTAGATTTTCAGTGATGTACAGAACTGCTAATAGCTACCAGGGCATATTTGTTCCTAGTGCAAAACAAGCTTTAAAAAGCAAAGGCTTCTTTCAGAACAGTCAATAAAACTACTCATTTCATCAGCTTTATAATCAACCTTCTTCATCAATCCAGTAATAAATATCACTGCAATAAACTAAGTCTCCCTCCTATGAAAAGTATGTAAACTTTTGTTTTGTGTCTAATGGTGAATAGTGTTTACAAATACTAAATAAGTGTAATCAATCTTAACAAAACTTCCTTCTAGTATTAACTAATTTAAATTGAGCATTGTAATTACAAGCGAAAAGTAGAGGATAAGACAAGACAGAAAGTAAAGTTTGAAAAAAAATGGTGCATGAAATGCCATTTGTTTTTGAAATTTTTTTAACTAAGGGCCTTAATTCTATTTAAAATAGCTGAAATTATCAAAATGTTTATTCATTGCAGACCTGAACTACCCTATCTGCATACACCCCGACTTTCAGCACGTCACTTGCAAAATTTGATTCTAATACCCCTTAATATACATCTCTTCCTTTGAAAGAAAAATACATTTAGAACTAAGGGAAAATTTACTTATGAGAATTATAACACATACATTATGCATTAAAAAGATTTTGATATAATGTTGTGTAAAATAAAAATTAAACAAAAATTGAACATTTCAAAATATTGCAAAACAAAGTAAAATACACAACAGTTGAAATTTTTAAAACAGGTCCCACCTTTTTGAGCAGAAACACAATAGGATATTGAGTACTATGAAGACCTGACTGAACAAAAATTACTTGGCTGTTTCAAGAAATCACTTGTTTGGAAGTATTCTAACACTGTAAATCTTTTATAGTGCTGAAAGTTTTTTCATCTATCTTGCAATTTATCGCAGCCAAAAGCCGTGTAAAACAGGATAGCAGTCAATTTTAACTATTAACCCTCTAAGTGGTTTTGATGAGATCTTGTCCATCTACATCTGAACAATTCTGCTGATGACAAGATACCTCGTCATCAAGATATTGCAGATTTTTCGATGAGATCAAGATATGGTCAGTTTTTATGACGAGATTCTTATCCATTAAGATTTAATGGTTATGCTCATGACAAGATACCTCATCAAGACAACCACAAGGAGGATTAATAGAAGATATACAAAAAAAAATAACTTATTTTTCAACTTATTACCAATGAAACCATATCACAAATATCAAACACATTTTAAACAAAAGAAAAACAAATTGAACTTTGCAGATCACAGCTTTTCCTCAAAAGCACATTTTTTAAAATTAACTGATTTAGAATATCAATCCAGACTTGTTCCAAAAGTATGAATAAAGGGCAAAAAGGTCTTGATTCATTTTAGGCTAAGCAACTTAAATCGTTTTTTTTTTTCACTAAAAATCAAAATGGGGAGGGCAACACATCATTTCTTAATGTTGGTACCCATCATTTTCAGCCTTTTATCAGCTTTCAACAAAGATTAGGAATTCAAGTTTGTAAAAGTGCACAAAATCTGAAATAGGTATTTTTCCTTCATTCAAGCTTTAAGTGAATCAACAGAAATCCTTTTAAGCAGTAACATTTGAGAAACACGCAACTTATACAAACAATTATTTACTTCATTTTATTTCTAACATTTTGCTGCATTTTCCAATGTCTACCATCAATGCTTGTTTTATTGTAGTTTGTAATTTTACACATAAATCATAAATTATTTTAATGCATGTTTATTCTCCATGTTAATATCTTGAGTTTTCTCTGTATTGCTCCCAATGTGTTTTTATTTCTTTAAGTACAATATATAAAGGGTGCTGTATTTGAATAAAATTTGGCAAAGGGCTTTCATATTGAAAGTATATATCAAGATGTAAAATTAGAAAATGTTAATAATCATTTTATAAGATACTGCCAACTCTGAATATTTCTGGCTAGTGGCCAACACCTACAGACCTCACATAGAAGTCAGAGGTATGATAGTACCTAAAATTAGACATGAAATAAAATTCAATTAACAAAAGAATTCACCATGTGAATTCCATCATTGTAAGATGATCACACTTGCAATCCCCTATCCAAGTCCAAATTACCCTGATTGTTGATTAAAATTACATTGTCCCCTATAAAGATTTCTTAATATGAACTGTTATATTGATCACCATCTTAGTAAACTGGACAGGCTGATTCTTTAAAAAATTTCCAATGTATTTACATTAGGGTTAGTCCATCACAGGTGCTCTGTAAGCTAAAAACAACTCCCAGCAAAGATAGTCTCATGTGTAGGAACATTGTCCAGTTGAAATTGTTGATTTAAAGTGAACGAAAGTGATAAAGGGAAAGCTCTTGGTAACTTGTAAGTGTCATATGTAGTAGGAAAGAAAAGCCAATGATTGTCTCTTTCTGATGTTACTAAAAGCTCCACATGCCATTTCAGTCAGCTCCTACTGACTCTTAAAAAAGGTCACTCTTCTGAAGATCATCAATATTATTCCCAGCCATCGTCCATCACACACATAATGAACTTATTTCCATTTCAAACAATCCTTGCTCAATTGTACGTCCTAGCTATGCTTACTTGAACCATTTCCCTATTGTCTCTTGGTTAAAAGAACATTACTTTATTTCCTTGTAATAAAAGAGGTTATAAGATTGAAGAGATGACATCTGGTGCCCTCGTCATAGTACATCTAGTCACCTCAAATACTTAAAATAGATTGGGTCATGTCAAAAAACATGTTTGTTTAGGGTGACTTAGTGCTCCAGGCTGTATTCTTTTGACCAGAAATTTCTCAGTAATTTCAAAATACATGAGAAACACTCATTTGTCTTCCAATATATCCTAGTGATTGTAGTATTGATATAAATAGCCTATTTTACATTATTCGAATGCACTTAAAATTTAACTTTTCAACCACATAAGTTAGCAAGCTAATTGCCTTTCAGTAGGCAAAATAAAATAACATTTAGTAACACTTGGCTACCAGTCTAGCAGACATGAAGATCTGTTGATATAACCCAAAATTTAGGTATTGATATGCTTGTTTTTAGTTATTCAAGGTGGATCTGCATTTAGAGACAATTGAAATTGCAAAAGTTCAAAATGTGTTACCAAATTTATAAGCAATGACTTTTTTTACATTTCACATTTGCATTAAGATTCTACCAATACCATATCTTCAACAACCCTTGACTTTGTGCAAAAAAATACCTTGTGTGGATCTGTCATTTTGAGACAAGGATTATACTATAAAAAATGTATTAATTAATATTTTATGAAAAATATCAATATCAAAATACATTTAACAAGTATAAAATCATTTTGTAGGGCTTTGAAAATGTTACTCAACTTTTTTACTTACATTAAAATAGTATTGTAAGACATGTCATATTTTAGTGGTATTTTGAAAGCAGTGTGGAGAGGATGAAGGTAAATATGAGGCAACAGAAAAGTATAACAGAAAATGGGGTTTAAATTAAAGAGAAAAAGCAATACCATATAAAACTTAAAATAATCCAAAGGCATCAAAGTCGTGTTAAATAGATATAAAGGTATACATATGAAGATAACATTGTTAATAACAAAATCCAAAGTGATGCTGTTGTTAATGACATGCTTCAAACATTTGGCACTTCTTATTTTCAGTGAACACATGGCAAAGGGGCACAATGAAAATTATAATTGCCAAAAATAAAAAAAATTGAATAAAAAAACCTCAAGTGAATACTGCTAAAAGTTAACTATAAAGTGTTTAAAAAATAAGCAGGGAAAGAATTGCTAGTTCATTACCTACTGAAGAGAAATTAAATGAGTACTAATGGATTATAAAGTCAAATTAATTTGGACTAGTATCTTATTGTTCAAACTTTGTCCATGAGTTATGAGTGGGGGTTGGTTTATAATGGGTGGTTCTGAAAAGGGGAGTAGTAGGCAACCTCTCGAAAGAAAATAGGAATGGAATGGATTTACTCATTTGTTTTAGCTCATTCTCACACACATCATATATAACATAATATAAACAAAAGATGACAGACTATGTTAGTGCTATCTTAAATCCTTTAAAAACCTGGGTGTAAAAACATTTTAACACCGGGAGGTATGTTAACATTTAACACGTAAGCAATAGAACATATTAACACATTACCTTTACAAAAATGCATAGAAATAAGATATATCAAGAAAGCATAAACATTCACACATAATTTATACTTAATTTTCAAGGAAGACCATGAATTTTATATATATAGTAACAGATCTCTTAAAAATACCTTGATGTCCAAAATTTACAACCAATTTTGTTATCAAATGGTAACAAGGTAGAATGTTTCTGAGCATAACGTAGGCATGAATTATTCGGTCAACCACCTACTCTCAAAACATGGCAATCATCTAGAAAAGGACTTAATGATTTTAATTTGCTTTTACTTGCAACAGATTCACCTTTAGATAAATTAGAGATCAAATGTTTCTCTTTGAACACATTTAAGAATGCTCAGAAACTGTCGGTTCTGCGTTGCAAGATGACCTGTTCTTTACTTTCTGGATGTCTTGAATTGTAAGAAAACCTGAAAATATAGCTTAAAACACGAATAATTCTATTGTAATTATTACTAATACTAAGCATATGGTCTAGAACAGATGGTTCAGTCTGAATAGTTTATGTAATGTTCATCAGTTCCATTAGTCTCTGTTAACTCAGGTTTAGGATTATCCCTCAGTTCATGTGAATGATCTTCAGCTGGACAGGTCACATTCATCTCCACCACAGGAAAGTCTCTTTGGTAGAGGAAAGAGGGTATGTGCCACAAAAGGTTGGTGTGAAGGATTCATCCCCTGGAGATCAGATCTGCCAGATTCTGTTCAGATACATGATGTCACTGGTGTTTGTTGATAAGCTCATGGATTGCTCCAATTCTATTGGCCACAAGGGTTTCAACTGCAAAGGCTCATTCTTAATCCATGTAAGCACGATTGTGGAGTCTGTCCAGATACGTGCAAGTTACTTCTTACTACATTGAAGTAGAACTCATTTAATGAATTCTCTAATAAAGCGGCAGTACAAAGCTCTAAGTGTGGGATCATGATTATCGCAATGGGTGCAACTCTAGATTTACTACACAGCGATTGAACAAATGGTTCTCCAGAAGGGTAATACCTTTTTAGATATACTGCAACATCATTATACATTCTGGGCATTGGTAAAGATGTGAACTTCCATTTTTATTGAGCAGTCTATAAGGATATGATCGATAATATCAATAGTATTGATGTTTTCCCAAAGACGCAAGAACTTTCTGCAATTACTTGATCTTTATTAGAAGTGGTTGATTCCAATCTGTCTTCAAGTCAGTCTTTGTATGAATATTTTGACTTTTGCCAGAATCTTGAAACCGCTTGGACTGATAGGACCAATTATAACAATTGTTGAAAGAACAGCACATTTAGTGCAAGTTTCTTGCAGTTTCACATCTACATAAAATGAAAAGCAGCCCTTTTGCAGATTCCATAAACACCTAGGATTTCATTAGGTGTAAAGGAATAGTGCTCATCACTAGAAGTATCTATTAAATTCAGGATTATTAAGACCACTTATGAAGATGCAATCCTCTGACCAAGTAGCTCAATCAATTGGTGTTGAAACTCATTGAATCAAGATTCTCAGTACCGGACAGCACATCATCCATGTAGGTCCGTGTGCACCATAATAGCTGCTAATGGGGTGATATCACCGAGTTTCTTTGAGAAAGCTTTACATTTGTCCACAAAAAATTTTAATCTGCAATGTACGTAGTTCCTGAAAGAGCTAATTTTTTCATTAATTTTTATATTACTCTTCAACACCTTTTTCAGCATTAGGAGTCTTCATAATAGACATCATAAATTGGAACTGACTTGCCAGGGAAGTTGCAGATGTCTGGCACTGTTCTCAGCATTCTGTCCAGTGGGATTCAAGCGGCATGAAAGTTCCTTAACACAGCATCGAATAGTATCAAACTCTAAACACAGCACAAACACCAACTCAAATGAAAAAGGAAACTCATTTCATAAACTGACTCAATTAAAAAAGAAACTCCATCCAGAGGTTCCAGCTTTTCTTTGGCTCACAAGGACTACAAAATAAGTTATGCGTCGGGTTAGGTTGTAGAGGGTGGTTCTCAAAAGGGGACAGCGGGCAACCTCTCGGAAGAAAAACACAAGTGCACTGTAGCTCGTTGACTTTTAGCTCACTCGTGTATATATTAGGTCATTAAGTATGAAATGTCCGATTACCTCTCAAGTACCAAGTTTGATACCCGATACCTGATATTTCACTTTGACAGTTCTTTGCTTTTTATTGTGAAGGTACGTCAGCCTTTCAGGCGCACGTTTTGGTTTGTTCGCGTTATTTTCGAATGAGTTCTGTCGTGGAACTAATGCAGCATAGACAATTCGAAGTGTCAACGAAGTGTTTGGCAAGGATGTGGCTAATGAACGTACAGTACGTCGATAGTTTGAGAAGTTCCGATCTGGCGATTTTGATCTTCAAAATAAACCACGTGGACGACCTGAGAGCAAGGTGGATAATGAGCTGAAAGCTGCAGTGGAAGCGGATACATCTCAAACTATGCGTGAATTAGCAGCAAGGTTTGACGTTACTATTCCAACAATATTAAACCATTTGAAACAAATTGGTAAGGTTAAGAAGCTGGATAGATGGGTTCCGCATGAATTAAACGAGCATAGGAAGAGTAATCGTTTCGAAGCTTGCCTTTCTTTGCTGTTACGACATAAAGGTGAACCATTTTTACACCGTATTGTTAAGTGTGATGAAAAATGGATGCTTTTCGACAATCGTAAGTGTCCGGCACAATGGTTGGATAAAGATAAGGTTGGAAAGTGCCAAAACACACTCCAAAATCGAATATTCACCAAAAAAGCTAATAGTCTCTTTAGTGGTCCAGAGCTGATGTACTGCACTACAACTTCATGAGACCTGGTCAATCGATTACGGCGGATGTCTACTAGTAACGGTGCGGATGTAACCAATTAGACAAAATGATGAGGGAGCTTGGGATTAAGCAGCCAAAATTGGTGAATAGACAGGCCAATCCTCTTGCAGGACAATGCTCGACCACATGTCGCACAAATAACGTTGCTCGAACTACAGGAGCTGGACTTGGAAACTGTCACCCACTATATTCCTCAGGCCTTGCACCAACTGACTACCACTTCCTCCAGGTATTGGACTACTTCTTGCAAGCAAAAATATTTAATTCCCAAGCTGTAGAAAACGCCTTTCGCTATTTTATCACCACTCGCTCTCAAGGCTTCTTCGCTACCGACATTAACAAGCTACCGTTAAAATGGCAAAACTGTATCGATAGTTTAGGCGCATACTTTGATTAATTATACTGCTTCTTGCTTGAGATAATAAACCAAACTTTCAGTTCGAAATCGGACATTTCATACTTAATGCCCTAATAGAACATAAACATACAAACAAAAGGTAACAGACAATGGTAGTGCCATCTCGTATCCTTTTAGAAACCTGGGCGTTAACAGAGAGCATGACCAAACTTTTTGCTTGGCTATTTGGGTAGATGTATCTAGCGCCTCATCTGGTGCAACACTCTTTGCGCGTTTTTGGCGCACTTTTAGTAACGAGTTATGGCAGGTGAAGATAACTCATCTTTATTAGGGTTATACCCGTTTATATAACCTCGGTAAGCGAAAAGAAAGATATTATTTATAAAGATAAAAATATATTTTTTTAAGATTTCTTTCCTTGGGCGACATAAAAAGTGCGCCAAAAAATACACCAAGAACGTTGCCACCAGACGAAGCGCTGTACCGCTACTTGTATACCTTTGTTATGCTAATATTCCACACGTATTTATTTTTAACTCTAAAAACTATTTCATCTTCATTAGAGCAAGATTTAGTATAAACATTATACTTTTTAGTCTTAAAACAGCTTAATTAATACAAGAGTCAACGAGGATTAATAACAGAAAATACTATTAATTAGTAAAGCAAAAAATAAATTTACATGCAAGATATATGTGGGAAATACTTGAAAAAATTTCAATAGCTGACAAGACAAAACAGGATGAAGAAAAACCAATGCAAATTTTAAAAATTACTTTTCTGATAAAACAATTAGATAACAAATTATATTTTTAGCAAAAAAAATTTTAATGGGAAAATGTTTTTAATACTAGAAATAAAAAAAGGCATATTCTACTCTTTTTTTCTCTCCTATTTCAAAAATATTGAACTGTTGTCCAACCAATGAATGCCAGAGCAGAACATTAAACTAAAGTTACACAGGATACTTAATACAAATTCCTTGATTCTTTTTAAAAAATTAAAAATTCAGCTCCAAGATGAATTTCAGAAGTTTAGGAAAAAAACTGATTCTTAGTAAAAATGCATATGGGAATATCATAATTTATAAAAAATAACGTTCATGACATCCTTTATTAAAATATATCCTAAGTTTTCTAGATAAAATAAAATTTCCACAAACCAGTGAAATCGTCATACGTCCAGAACTTCTGCCATCTTAATAAAGCACAAAAAATTAAAAATTAACTGAATAATTTATTTCTTCACTTCTACGCTAAAAAAATTCAAAGTATCTGAAATAAATTTTTTAAGCATCTTACGCTAAGAAGCTGGATGACAATGTAAACATGGATGAGCAATAAATTGAAAAAATATTAGTGAAGCTTACTTTTTATTTAATGCTATGCAATTTTAGTTATTTTAAAATAACCTATCAAAAGTTTTATTTGCTAAAAATCAGTAGAAATAAACATAAATAATAAAATATTTTATCAAAAAAAGACTAAGAACTTTTTAATTGAAAATACATAACTGATTTGAAAACATTGATGATTTATATTTTATTTACTTACATTTTATCCCTAAGTCTCTTTGGAAAATAGTTAGTGAAATTTTCTTTAGCTTTGATTTTTTAAGTTATTTTTATAATATTAAAATTTATCTAACACTACAATTTTATGCGGATGCAAAATACTCACTGTTATTCTCTTGCTAGCTGAATACGTAAACCAGGGTTGGGGTTCTAAAATCAAGTGACCGCCAATTCGCAGTTGTGCAAACATCCTTTTAAACGCCATTTTTAAACCTTCATCTCCAAAATTCAAGTGAATCCATTTTGTCACTCTTAAACAAAGAATCGTATCGTACTCGGGCTTTTGTGTTTCAAGATAGTCTTCACAGGCCGGAACGTAATTTGCCTAAATAATGAAAAAAGAGTTCTTAAAGGACACACAGAAAATTTTATCGGAAAATTATCAGACCGCAACGAGCCTTGGAAAATCAGCAAGCCCACACCAAATGACCAATTCAAACAGCCTTCATTCGAAACCCATTAACTTTACAAGAGCATTTAACGCAATATACATATATCAATACCAACTTTATTTGCATTGAAGTAAAAGCATTGTACTTCCTAACAAGCAAAAGGTAATGACAAATACAAGACAGTTATCAAAAGTTTCAAACTACAAAGTAAAAATGATGAATCTGAAAAGAAAATCATGATTTTAAACTTGTAACAGCACAGGACAAATTTCAATAAATTATGCACATTTAAGAATGAATTGCAAAACACAAGTCATGTAAATACAGGAACAAAGGAAACAGTTTTGTGAAATTCACATTTTTCTTATTACCAGCAACAGACTGAATGTGATGCATGTTGTAAATACATTGTAACTCTTACGCTGAATTCAAATTAGCGCTAAGTGCAAAACGACAGACGCAGACCAATCGGAGCGTTTTCATCGCTCGCAATGGCACCTGATTGGTCTTTGCGTGTCGCTTTGCGCCTTGCGTTTCCTATTTGAATTCAGCTTTAAGAGTAAGCCTTAATTTTAAAACACAAACCCAAACATAATTGTGCTGTCTGAAATTCTGAAATCAGTCCCAGCAATTGTGAGCAATAACAATATGAATAAAATTCAATATTAGCAAACGTCATTCAAAGATTAACATACTTCGTGTAGATATTAATATTCAACCAATTTAAAAAGCTACTGAAGATTAAAATCATCCTACTTTATTACCTACTTCCAAAAATTTGGATTTAGGAGCAGTCAAAAATGA
Source organism: Meta bourneti (assembly GCA_933210815.1). NCBI lineage: Eukaryota > Metazoa > Arthropoda > Arachnida > Araneae > Tetragnathidae > Meta > Meta bourneti. Next base: position 95,111,968 of record OW119934.1, read on the forward strand.
ACTGAATATCTTTGGAATAATGCCTTAACCGTCAATCATGCAATGCATAAGAATGCAAATTAGATAGACCTATCAGAACCAAAGATTATTAAATCACTCCTAAAGATTGATTCACTGATATTTGTTTTGTGACTAAACCGCTGCAGTTAAGAATGTTGTGCCCCATATTAAAAAGAAAGCTGATTCTGGAAGATCCTTATGAAAACGTTCACAAGGCAATATATTTTTATACTTACACATCCATTATACAAAATTTGCATTGAGAAACATCACTAAAATATTTTATAAGCATATCACTGAACATTTCAAAACACTGAATCGTCCATTCTCAATTGAGATGGCGAATATTTTTCAGATAATCTCTATATTCACCCCCAAACATTCCCTTTGAAAGATGGAGGGTAAAAATGAATTTGTTTCAGTGATGAAATATTCATTTATAAATGTGTCGGCTTAGGTAAAATACATCCTTCTTAAAGCATTTAGTAGGATAAGATTTTTCTTTTCCTCAAATGACTAGACTGACCCACAATATCAATAAATCCTCCTGTAAAGGGCAATAAAGTCAGCGGACAGTAACTTCCTGTGTGCTATTTTTTCCATTCACTGCCAGATGTGAGATTACTTGTATATTCATAATGCCCCATCATTGACTATTAACACAAAAAATGTGCTCTATGGCACTCAAAACATTTGGAAACATTTGGATAGCTTTGTGTAATTTAATGCTCGGATACCTACATGCAAGATGCGCCATTATTACAAGCACATTCTATTTTATAAAACCAGTATTTCGTCAAAATTATATCACTTAGACATCGATGCGTTTCTTTACTTGTAGCAACTAATCTACACTGAGAATTTCGCAAAACATCTTTAAATAGCAAAATTAATGCTAAATACCAAATTAGATGAGTTACTTCTATCTTTCAATAGCAGATAACAAAATAGCGCAACGTCAGCTCATTTCTATATCTGGAATGTTAATATCAGTTTTACCTTAAAGAGAATAGAGTATTTACATCATGTGAGACATTGTCAACAGACAAGCAGTTTAATAAGGTTCCATTCTAAGCAGACAATATATCCAGATTGTTCAATAACTCGACAATGTTATATTACCCTTTTAAATGTGCAACTGTAAGGATAATTCATTAATCCACTATTCATAACCTTGTGCGAACATGTTGATCAAATTAATCCATTCTTTTTACTCCATCAATAACTCAAATACTTACATTTTTGTTTTAGTAATTAATCTACAGTTCAATTTATCAATAAATTTCCTATGGATAACAAATGCAAAATTTATTATCCACAAGAAATTACGGTTTGCATCCCTTAAGAAAACATTTCATAGTTCCACAGAACTCAATAGAATTCTAGATTTCTATAGGAAAACGAAATTTCGTTTCTATAGAAAAAAATTCTATAGAATTCTATGGAGAAAACGAGCCGATTCTATTGAAATGCATTTCTATAGAATTCGATAGAGAAGTTCTATAGAAAAGTGCAGTCGTGAAACAAAAGAAATGAACTTCTATAGAGGGAACTTTATAGAGCTTATAGACGACATTCTATAGAATTCTATAGACGACATTCTATAGAATTCTATAGACGACATTCTATAGGAATTCTATAGACCACATTCTATAGGAATTCTATAGACCACATTCTATAGAATTCTATACACCACATTCTATAGAATTCTATACACCACATTCTATAGAATTCTATACACCACATTCTATAGAATTCTATACACCACATTCTATAGAATTCTATACACCACATTCTATAGAATTCTATACACCACATTCTATAGAATTCTATACACCACATTCTATAGAAATTCTACAGAATTCTATACACCACATCCTATAGAATTCTATAGACCACATTCTATAGGAATTTTATAGAATTCTATAGACCACATTCGATAGGAATTTTATAGAATTCTATAGACCACATTCGATAGAAATTTTATAGAATTCTATAGACCACATTCGATAGAAATTTTATAGAATTCTATAGACCACATTCGATAGAAATTTTATAGAATTCTATAGACCACATTCGATAGAAATTTTATAGAATTCTATAGACCACATTCGATAGAAATTTTATAGAATTCTATAGACCACATTCTATAGAAATTTTTTATAGAATTCTATAGAAATTTTTCGTAAGGGATAAGTGAAAAATATGAATTTTAAAATAAATTCATAACTATTACCCTTGCATAAAATTTCCTTGCTTTAAAACAAATATAGAATTTGTAGACTACAGTGAAATCCTGTAGCGATGCTTTTGTTTTAGTTTATTTCCAGTTACGAAAGCACTATTGTACAGCTATGTACTGAATACTTTTAAAGTGTATTATAAGAACCAGTCATTGTCAATTCGTTTGGAATCGCAAACCCCCAGGCCCAACATATTGGCACGCCCCAAAAACTAGGAACAGGCAAATTTATTTTATCATTCTTAATACTGTTGATTGGTTTTTGGAATTGAAACGGCAAATTTTACAAGAATCATAAGCCACTTCCCTAAGTCAGGCATAGGGGTATATTTGGAAGATTTGTTCAGAATTTAGAAGCATAGTTCTTTTAAATTACACGGGCACATTTAGAAAAGATTCGTTCAGAATTTAGGTTGATTGCATTGAGTTTTATGGCGCAAGGGCCATAAAACTACATAAGCCGTTCATAACTTAAGAGCAGTTCTTTCCAATTGCCGATAAGGCTAATAAGAACCTTTCTACATGCTGTTTATCCCCAAGTATGTTCCTAACAAAGAGGAGTAACAAGCCTTGTAATAATAACTATTATAGTAATAACCTTTATCTCTCCTCTATGGTTCTTAAATCTTCTGAAGCATGGAAATGATCACTCACGGAAGCAGAGCTCAAGGTCACCGTTAAATAGTTTACACAGAACAAAAATAATATATTCACGTGCAATAATTCTGTCTTGTGTATTAACTGCAACCGAACTGGGACTAGTAATCGAGTAGAACGTATTTAATTTGACAAATGCTACCATGGAATACGGAATAGAAGTATTTGTATTCTCAACTTTATATTTAATAAATTTGCCGATATTTATATAAATCTGTCTAGTTCCATGTCTATCGCCCACTTCGCAATAAATGGAGGATGGGATTAAAACAAGTCAGATCATACCCGAAGTGAAATAAAAAATGCTCAAAATCATTACTCAGAAATGCTATCGTTGAGGTGCTATGAAGTGCTGAAAAATGCTAAATATCATGCATGCCACAAAATGGGGCATATAGCGCCTGTCTGCAAATGAGTTTCTCCCAAAAATGCGGAGACGATAAATTGAGTAGGTGTGGATTTCAATTTATTTTCCAACATGGAAGACGTCTTAATTCCTTTTTTTCGTAACCTATTTAAACAATGTTCCGAACTATGAGAAATATTTCGGGATTTCACCAGAACATTATGTTGGGTTCGCGCAGCAATTATATTTCCAAACAAAGCTTGGCATTCGGATGAAATCCCTGGTATAATCCGGCTCCCATGTTAAGGCAGTTGTGTCACGTGATTTTGAACTAGTCTAATAGTTGAATTAGGGGACTAGTGGAAACGTAAACAAATCCCTTCCTCAATTGGCGTCTTTAGCGCTGATTCCGGCACCGAGTTTATCATTCGATTCCAAAGTTGGCGAGAGATAAATCATTTATAGCGATCGCAGCACATGTTTCTTTGGTTTCTGCGTGTGGCAGCCCTTATCCGAGGCATTCTTCCACACCTATTCAGAAATCAACTGACCCAAAGCCGACCGTCTTCTCGCGAGTCACACAAAAGTATTTTTCGATTCCTAAATGTTGACATCACAAACACAATTCCTCGCAACACCGATTTATTGCCTATTTTTAGATTCGATACAACAAAACAAATATTTATCAGTAAAACTTCTCATCTGTATAATGAGGCTCCCGCTAGAAGGCAGTCGACCTTGGGTCAGTTGATTCTTGAATAGGTATGAAAGCGCTTTAAAAGGTATCGTTCCTAAATTGATTCTTTTGGATCGATTTTCATTTTATGAAAACCAAAGCTTATTTTACGAGAAAGGTCGATCAATTTGTTATACACATAACTAGAAATTTAAGAAAAATATACAGCAACATTCCAAAAACGCTTTTTTAATTCACAGGAAATTTTTCATCGTTAGTGATTCTTCACAATGTTCGTGCAACACAGCAAAGAGATTATAGTAAGCCCTCTTTATTATCAGACTCCAAAGTGCGAAAAGAAGTAGATAATTTATTACCAAAAAGGCACCAAGAAAAGAACTTAAAACCTCGTCTTAGACACCGTTATTTTGTACCGATCGCATACTTAATTTAAGAAAGGAGTGGAAAATACACCATTTTTTCTATCACATCTCTCGCAAATCATGTTATCCTCAGATTTGTAGGGCCTCTTCCCAGAGGCACTTTGTTGTTTATTTCCTTTCGAACGAAAACGATAAATCAAGCTTCCATAGATAACAACCTGTGCTATCTGCTGTCCTCCCAACACACCTTTCCCTTCAAACTGTGCCAACCCCCCCCCCCCGTCTTTTTTTCATGACATAGTTTACCGTAGCTCAAACTGATACATTACAGGGGGTTCGGACGTGAGAGTTTAGCAAAAAAGCACAAACGAGTTCAGAAATTAGTTATTTTCTTTGCACTTCTTTTATAAAACGAACAGCAAGACGTGCTTGGAAAATAAAATATAAATGCCTTAAGATCGAATTCTTCATTCATATTTGCTTCTCTCGAACCTTAAAGCCAATTCGTAAGGCCACAACCATAAACATTGAAAACAAAGTTGAAACTCCTGTGTCCATGTTAAAAAATGCTGCAACCCAAAAAGGTCATTGCTTAAAATAAATTAAAATCTCTGAAAACAAAAGACAATGTCATCTTGGAATGTAAATTACAAGCTTTCTTTTCTTTGCACTTTTATAAAACGAACAGCGAAACGTGCCTGGAAAATAAAATATAAATGTCTTAAAATGGAATTCCCCATTCATATTTGCTTCTCTCGAACCTTAAAGCCAATTCGTACGGCCACAACCATAAACGTTGAAAATGAAGTTGAAATACTATTGTCCATGTCTGAAATGTTGGGACCCATAACCGATCATTGATTAAAATAAGTTAAAATTTCTGAAAACATACAATATAATGCAATCTTGGAACGTAAATTAAAAGCTATTGGGAATTAAGCTCTTTAAATGTAGGGTATAAAAGTAAGTCATTTCACGAAAACCCAAGTTCATTTCCTTCAGCAACTAAAATATAATTTTCATAATTTGGAATATAGGATAATGTAAACTTAACATGCTCAGATACAAAGTTTCCCTAAATCAAATACAGTGGAACCTTGATTATCCGAGGTAATGTGGATAAATCGAAACGTTGAAAAAAAGTTGAAATAATCTTTTGTCCATGCTTGAAATGCTGCAACAAAAAACGATCATTGATTAAAATAAATTAAAATCTCTGAAAAAAAGACAACGTCATCATGGAACATAAATAACGAGCATTGAGGAGAATTAAGCTCTTTAAATGCAGGGCATAAAATTCATTTCGCGAAAACCATATTATTTTTCCTCCAGGAAGCAATATATAATTTTCATAATTAGAAATAGTTATGCAAAGCATAACGAAAACTCAAATTGCTCAGATACATAAATATTTCTTTTTCTCTAAATCAAATACAGTGGAACCTTAATTATCCGAGGTAATGTTAACCGAGGCCACCTCGGATAATCAGGAACTCGGATAATACGGACGTAGTAACGCAAGAGAAAATATTAACTTCACTAGTTACTATTCCTACTACTGAAAGAATCAGCAAGGATTAAGTTTAATCTAACACTTTGATTTGTGCCACAGTATGTATTTAGAGTGATAATTTTACAACATATCTGGAAGTGAGTTATGCCTTTTAATACTCCCAAGTAGTTTCGACGAGATATCTCGTCCATCAAGATCTGACCAATTTTTGGTTAAATTACAGCGTTTTTGATGAAATATCTCGTTGAGATAACCACCTGGAAGGTTAAACTCTTGAAAAAGTCCTAACGATATTCTGTTTGGCAGCACATTCACACGCAAACTGCATCATTCATCTTTCACATCAATGCATTTGAAACTGCATTAAACTTCATGTGTCGAGATGTTTTTAATATATTTACTTTTTAATACTTTTAAAGTGTTTATTTTGTTTTCATGTTTACTAAAAATGTTTCAAGCTTTTAATGTTGAGTTGGTTGGTTTTTTAATGATATTTTTTTATAAATCATCCTTTTTAAGATCTTGCGCCATAAAATCCACCATCTGCCCGCCAAACCAGATCAGCCAAGGACAAAGTGCGCAAACTAGTGCTCGAGGCCTCATTTCACGCTTTAAAAAGCCTCGATATTAAATTCGGCTCGGATAACACGAGCACTCGGTTATTCGGAGCTCGGATAATCAGATTTCATAGATGTGAACAGTGGCGCACCCAGGGGCTATACAAAAATTTAATTTTCATCTTTGTTTTGTGACAACAAAATCTACTAGATTTTAAGTTATTATATGACAATTTTTCTTCTGGTAATTTTTGATACGTGGTTAATAGGGGGTGTGAAATCAATTTAGTTGTATTATATAAAATTATGTTTCTACAGTTTTGTTAAAGAATTGGCTTACATGTCTTGTAGTTAAAGAATTTTCAATTAAAATTGATTTTCTAATCAATTTTTGATAAATTTTGTACCCTAGAATATATAAGTTGTGCATCCAAGAAGTACTGGTAAAATACAAACAGATAAAGCATCCATAGATTTTATTTTTAAAAATTGCCGAAACCGGCAATCTTTATTTTCTGAATCACGCCATGGAGAACGCTCAGAAAGAGCAGACTTTTAGAACAATGGAGAAAGTCGAGGAAAAAGACAATCACGCGTAATTGAGAAGATCCTTTTCCAATGAACAAAATGCGAGAGCAAATCAGATTTTTTCGAAATTTCGGGATTTTTATTCTTAAATTTCTACTGTTTGGCTTTCCCTCGGCGGTAGCGGCGAAGTTGGGAGGTCAATTCCGATCGATTTCTTGTAGCGGGAACCTATGGAGATTGTTAAACGAAATTCGAATTTCAGGAACATTAGTACAGTGAATATTTAAAAATAATCACATGCGGATTTGAGTAAAAATCGTTTAGGAGTAGGAACACTCGTCGATTCAAAAATATCGATTTTGAGATTTATGCTCTTTCAAATGATACTTCATTTTTCTTTCAACTTCCCTGTTAGAATTTTTTAAAACTAACTCAATTAAATGAACTCAAATTTAAACTTTAAAACTGGAATTTTCCACAACGAACATTTTCTACAAGATATCTTTTCTTTCCTTTAAGTTAAAACTTTCCCAGAATGTTTTATATAAGCAGTCGATTATACTGAAGTGATCGTTCTGTTATACGTAGAGTAATTATATTTTACAAGAGGTAGAATTTTTCATTCTCAAGTTAACTTTTATACAACTATTTTTTATTGTAAACTAAATACAGAAAGCGCTAGTCCTTTGGTAATCTCTAGTAACTTAGCATGTTACTCGAATGTAAATTTCAGGTTAGTTGGTTTTAGGTTTTATGGTGCTAGGGTCATATTTGGCCAAGCTGCGCCAAACAGAAGATCGAGCAAAAGATGTCACGTCATACGTCAAGTAAAAAATGTGAAAAGGAAAAAGAGGGATTGGGGAATTGTGATGAAAGCAGATTGGATTGGATGTTGGGGTTTTATGGCGCAAGGTCCAAAAGCGGATAAGCTGCGCCAAACACAAGACAATATAACCCAATAAAAGTACAAAACATTTAAAAATCAAGACAAAGATAAGATACATTTGAAACATAAAATGTATAGATGAGAATAAAAATATTCAAATAGTCAGATGATAAAAACAAGACTATTGTCTGGAGCATAACTAATGAAAATGATTTACATATGTATAAAATTTGGAAGTGGAAATTTAAGATCGAATTATAAAAGAATTTGGATAAAATAGATTGATGAGTCAATTTGAATTTGGAAAAAATTAGATATGTAAAAACCAACTGAACGTAAAAATGCAAAAAGGTTTGGATGGGGATTTTCCCCAACCAAATCTCGTAAGTTTAAAATTGTATTTAAAAAAAATTTTGGCGATGATTAAAAGCAGGACATATAATTAAAGTGATGAACTGTAAAATCTGAAGAGCATGAAGAACAAAAACGGGGGCTCTCGCCTAAAAGATGACGATGAGTAAATCGTGTGTCCAATGCGAAGGCGGGTAAGTTTGACATCAGTCCCTCGCACTGGGGCAGGCCATGAATGAACGGTTTGATGGAATGCAATTTACTGGCGATTTCCCAAGACTGACGAAAGCAGAAAAAGATCGCTTGGAAATCACAGCCATATTTGGCCATGCTGCGCCAGACACAAGATATACAACATCAAGTAAAAAACAGACACAATGAAAGTTTTACTGACACAGAAGAGAGAAATACACCCAAGGAGGATGGAAATCCAGGGAGCGCGACCCCCGTGTTTACTAGACAGTAAACCACATGGGAAAAGAACAGATTACTACAGTACGCAAATTTCTGGATGTCACCGATAAAATTAACGCAAACATCGCCCCAAAAGGCGATAAATCAAATTAGTTCTTAATAGGAACAGAGTTCCGCACTCTTTCAGCAAAAGCAATTTCTAAGCTATTTTTCGTATTTTTAAGGCTACAATTAACCTAGATAACGGTAAATTAACCCGTGAATGCACAGGTGAAGAAGCTTTCACGGGTGCTATGGTAGGATTTCAGACCCAGAAATGATACTTATTCCAAGATCAAGTGTCATTGATATTGTTTTTAGCTGACGCAATGAAAGATCTGTATTGGACAGGAGTTTTTAAATTGCTAAAAATTACTTGTCTACGGTTACTTAAGGCTTTTGGTTGGGGTTTAATGGAGCAAGGTTCGATAACGGACAAGCTAAGCCAAAGTTAAGACTTTTGAAATGCAGGCGAAATGAAATATGTAGTGTTTTTAAAAAATAAGGATTTTTAAAAAATTTAAGGACTTTTAGTAAATAGTAAGGCTTTTAAACCTCCAAGTGGTTTCGACGAGATATCTCGTCCATCAAGATCTGGTCAGTTGTGCTAATGACGAGATAACTCGTCGAGACAACCACCAGAAGGATTAAGGGCACTTAAAACTAAAATGAAAAATCAGGCCTTTTAACCCTATGAAGGGTTCACACGCATTCCACCTTGCAATCTTCTAAACAGTTGACTTTCTTGACCAATAGAATCTTTCCAAAGGTGGAAAAGATCCATGGATTTCTACAACCAATAAATGTGGTTATTTTGTCATGTGTAGTGGGGGAAAGCAATACTCCTCCTCAGAAATCTAACGCTCAGAGGGTTAAAGGCCCGAGGGGAACCCAGCGAAAATATTACTCCTCCAGTGGTTTTTGTTTACACTGCAAAGCCTCATAAATAAACATCTATTGATACACAAAAAATTCTAACCTTATTCAAAAAGATACATAGATATCAGTTAAACTAACATTACAGGTATTGGACCTTCCACTATACCGACGTCTATACCGAATAACAAACCGTCAAATAAAACTGAAAGCAACCCTGACCTCTCAGAAGATTGTCCTTGAAAGGAAAACTAAACGGGGAAGTAAAAAGGTAACATAAAACAGCGGGTACTCTCAAGTGAAAGTGAACTCGCGGATTTAGGAAAATGTTTCTTTTTAGACAAGCTTCGACAAAAACGCTTCATTATTTTTGGTAGAATCGGAGTGAGAAAACGCGAAACTTTGCCCCATTCATCACCTGGTAGGGAGGATGGAAATGTTCTCGACTGTGTTACTGTTTCTTATTTTAATTCGACTGGGGTAGCGTGGTTCAGTGTTGTGTGGAAACATGCGTTTAATGGGCCGAGTCGATGAAGCAAGCGGGAATCTACGCGATGTACCAATGCAACATTTATCAATGTTGTAGTCCCTCTCTCGCAACCAGTTGCGTAGCCAATCTGATTTATTTTTATATTTTAAAATATAAACGCGTAAAATACTTGTGGTATTCTTTATAAGTTTTAAGTTAATCATTTATTTCCAATAATTAATTAACCCTCCAAGTGGTTTCGACGAGATATCTCGTCCTTCAACAGCAAATTAATTTTGCTAATGACGAGATATCTCGTCATCAAGGTATCGCCAATTTTGGATGACGAGATCAAGATCTGGTCAGTTTTTCTAATGTCAAGATAGCTCGTCGAGACAACCACCAGGAGGGTTAATGTGAAGTTTTAACGCTTTATCATATGAAGACAAATATTTTACTTCCAATAATTAAGGTAAAAAAAATAAAGATTTTATTATCTTAAACGGGACACATGAGGACCTGTATAATTTTATAATCTCAAGGGGTTATAGATATTTTTTACTTTCAAGGGTGTCCTTGGACTGAAAGGTTTGGGCCAAACACAAGACAACGTCAAGTAAAAAACGTCGTGAAAGGGAGAAAAGGAGGGATTAGGGAACACTAGTGGGATGAAAGCAGGAAAAGTTCATTTGAGTATCCCGGAGCGCGACCCGTGTTTATTAAAGTAAACCCCATGGGAAAAGAAAAGATCTCCAGAGTACCTCGGATCCGTGAAGCCAGTACACACTTAATGACTCCGATAGGATAAGGTCCGTTTCTACGGCAACAGATACGGGCAGACTAAGTGTCTGGAACAGTTCTCGTGGTAGACAGTAACCGTATTGCGTATTCCACATCTACGTTGTCCCGATGCTTCAAAAGTGACAGAAAAATGAATTGCGAGAAACAAGATTTGAATAGTTACTTAATGGTATTTAAGTATCAAACATTTGGCAAACAATCATTGTGAAGTGATTTCAGTATTCAATCCAGACGCGTCGTAATCTCATACTAGTGAAATACTCTGGTCACGAAATATGACTTAAAGTGAAACTAAGAATCAATAAGGTTTGTGGGAGGGTTGCGCTTCTTTTCGTCGCGATTTGGCTCGTTCTGAGCGGTTCAACCGAGTTTTTTTGCATTGTCAGGAAGAAAAATCCAGCTTCACAAGCCGTATCGTGTGTCACCAACCTGCGGAAGCAATAGGTTGACGTGGAGGCGCGACTTGTAAATCGCGGTTGAGTAGTAGATGGTCGACCGTCGCGCGCGATTTGATGAGCAGCGCTGCCCCGTGTGACAGGTGTAAAAATCTATTCATTCAGCAGATCGCACAACTCCAAAAACGCTGTCACCCACTTAAACCTTTTTCTGGCATAACAATTATACTTTCACAACTTTGGATCCCCTCGAAATTCTAAATGAATTCTGCCTATAGTGCAGCTCCAACGAAAAGGCAGTCGAACTTGGGTCAGCTGATTTTTGAATAGGTGTGAAAGGTCGTTAGGAGGGCTGCCATACGCAAAAGTATCAATGACGATCGAATATCTGAAGACTCTCCCTCTTGTATCATGTAAATTCCGCCATCACTTATTTCTTCTTTCTAAAAACGTCGATAAATGCAAAACAATGACCCCAAAATAAAAAAGGCATGCAAGAGAAAAAAAGGCTTACAAATGCAGTCATCTAAGTCCAAACCCTAGTCATTAATTACACTGTGTTCGTACACATCCACGCAAACGAAACATGCTTTGAAATTGCAGAGTATTTTAGCAACTGGAAAATGTTTAGGTACCATTTACACCGCATCAAGGTCAAAGTCACTAAATAAACTATCGTTTATAAGCCAATCAACCTCACAGGTAATAGGTAAGTAATTTTAAATCACATTCCAACTTGGATTCACAAATATGAATCATAAAACCATTTTAACCCGGCCATCAACACAAACTCAAAAATCTAAAAAATACTAGCTCATGTATAATTTATTAATCAGTATGAATGGAAACCTTAGTATTCACGCGGATCCTAAGTTTTATACAAAAGTCTGGATTAATTTATCTTAACCTGACTCAGTTTAAAGGTACAACACATTTCCTAATCTAAATGAGTAAAATAAATCTCGATTAATTCGAATTACTAAGACTCATGCAAGAAACTGAAGCATTTAAAAAGCTAAGGTTGAGACAGGGTTGGTTAATTGGTTTGGGTTTTACGGCACATGAGACAGATTTGGATTAAAGGCAAAAAGCAAACGATCAAACGAAATGTCAACAGAAATTTAGCTCGTTAGCAGAATTTTTCCTTGGTAGAAAAGAATTCTTCATTCTTATCGATTTAAAAAAAGGTGTTCTGTTGAATAAATACGCCTGGCAACATTTCCGCACAGTACTTACGCAATTCCAGGCGTAACTCCGTGCAGAGTTATGCAACTTGTGACAAAGAAATTTAGGACAGAACTTGGTACATCGTATCTTTTCCAGAGAAGTGACCAACTCGGAAAAGTTCAGGGCTGCCACAGCCAAAGGACTTGTGAAATAGTTGCTGCTACTACCCAGTGGACTCCCTCTTAACCGGCCACCATTTAACCGGCCACCACTGACCAATTACGTACTGTAAATACAGTAACATGTGTTTAGTTTTTTCCAACAAAGGAAGTTCTTCCAGGTTCAGTTTTCTTAATTATACATATCATATTACAATAAAGTAGGCTATATACTTAGTTTTATTCTAATAAAAACTATTTCGGGAGTGTATTTTAATGCTATTAAGGGAACAACGGTTTAACCGGTCAAATCGTTATCCTGTCTGGGTCCGGTCCCGAAGTGGCCGGTTAAGAGGGAGTCCACTGTATTTAAAAAAATTATGATAAGTCTCCTCTAAATCCTATTTTGGCAGCAATTTTAGTTGCTCGGATACAAAATAAATCGGCTAAAACACAAAATTTGCCAATTAAGTATGAAACAGATGTTGAAGATCTTGCTAAGAAATTTAAATTTTAAAATTAAACTAAATATTTTCTTAAGATTTTCAAGACAAATTAATTTAGCAACCAGATGCCGATGTTTTTCTTCCAAAAGACGCCAATTTCCAAGTTTTGATGGAAAATCTTCCCAAAAAGAAAAATCCGAAAAACGTTTTTTCCGTCATACATATAACAATCCAGCGCAGGATATTTATGATAAAATAAGAGATTTAAGAAACATGCAAGCCATTAGCATAAAAGATAGACAAGCAAATCAGATTTAAATAAATTTAATTTGTTGATGGTTTAAACACGATGGTCAACAAAATGAAAAGAACTTTTGCATAACATGGAATAAATATAAAAATAATTAACATTGACTCACAACATGCTTGAGCAATATAAAAAGTATGAAGATGGTGGGTAGTAAAAACACTATACCAAATTAAAAATCCAATGGGCCTTAAGAATGGGAAAAGACACGGGTGGGGTTTCTCCCCAACCAAATCTCGTAAGTTTAAAATTGTGCTTAAAAAAGCTATTAAGATTAAAATCAGGACAGGCAATTATTTATGATGAACAAGTTGACCAAAAGGGGGACTCGCAATTTGGAGCATTAGAATAGAACATTTCGGCGAGCGCAATTCCGATATTAATCACACCTCAGAAGTATCGATTACATTTAATCTATAGTAAATAACTGCCTGGAAAAATAGATTGCGGTCAGATGCGTTTGTGTAATTCCGCCTTTAGAGAACTGTCATTGTGATGCAACGAAACTTCGAACATAAAATGTTGAACTTGGATGAAGGAAAACGCTGCGCCGTGACCTAGTACTTACAAGGCTTTAATTTTCAGGATGCGTTTCGAATATTAACCACTACGGCACGGAGCATTACATAGCCAGAGATAACGATGCCAGCTGTCACGGCTTTCCAACTCTTTTCCTGCTTTACAAACCACGTCGGCCATATAAAGCAGGACGACCTAATGATAGTGATAAGCAAACTGAAAAGAAAAACAAAAAGCTGGGTAACATACAAAAGGTCTTGAGCATAGGAATGCTGGGTGCCAGTGTACATTTATTTACCTTCACCAAGCTAAGTTTTATGTCAAATCTAGCGTGCACTACTCGTATTTTGGCAAGCAAAGAAATTAATAATTATTTGCCCGTCATTTCTTGATCCACCCAAAGCTTCGTGAAAAGCTCTCGACATCCGGTCCGGAACTGGGCAGAGGAAAAACAGCAAAAAATAAGCCTTAAACCAGATGAAAATTACTCCACTTTGTGACGTCAAAAAGTGGACGAAGCAATTAATAACACTGCTTTAGTTTCTGGTGCGGAGAACAAAATGGATAATTTTTTAAGTGTTAGTCTCAACAAGAAAAACGGATTCTTTAAGACACTCAAGAAAATAATTATTCTGAAAATAGTAACCCTCGTTAATATCGCTAAAAGGGACACTTTCAAAATCATCAAATCGATTTTTCAATTTCGGCATTAAAAATTAATCGATATAAAACTGGATAGCAAACAGAATTTTTCATACACGATCATTTTTGACGGAGTTGCACACATAACTACAAACTACATAAAACAGATGACTATAGCAAGAGTCTACAACAAAAACTAGTTACTTCGATTGAGATTTTTTGGCATTCTTCATTCTTTCAAAATGTTCCCTGCAAATACAGGTTTTGATGATTTTCATGAAAATTAGTTTGGATAGTCCTTGCAATCTGTTGTATGTACCTAATTGCAAATGAGACATTCATCATGCTACCAAATTTTGTTCTGAAATGTTTACCTATGTTTTGCAAAATTTTAGATTTTAGTACATTGTTTTGCATTATAATTGATACTTTATAAATGAGGGTTAATTTGATTTATGTGTACAAACTTTTGTGCGCATTAAAATATTGACAATACATGGAAAATCAATACGCATGGGACCTATCAACTTCTAATTTATCAAAAATTTTGGACCAAGATTTTGTATATGCTTTTCAATAGCAAACAGTCTAAATTTTATGTCAATCGGATAACTGTAAAAGTTTATTTTGAAAGTCTACTGTCCCTTTAATCGGCTATATAGCTCATTTTAATCTGCCCCTAATGAATTTTATGTTTGAACAGCAGAAGCACACACACATCTTAATCCACTTTTTCTTTGGAATTAGAGGTCACCTGTTTCAAAGTTATCTTAGCCTAATATGGTCCTTCTGCCACCAATGTGATATTTCGGAAATCATCAAATTGAGAGATTGAGATTCTTCATCGATCAGACCCCAAAAGAAGGTAGAAAAAGTCCGGTAGGTAGTCCGCTTTTCTGTGGACCACCTAAAACCTTGTCACGGATCCATGGAGGTTCGCGGACCATTGTAGTCACATTTCGTATAATAGAATATTTAATTTGCTTTATTTTCTCGAATAGGTACATTTTTCTAGGCCTCGCAAAATCACGTTTCGTGTCTCCCTAGAATCGCGATATATCGAGTACATTAACTTCAAGATCGCAGTGGGATTATAGCTCAGCGCTTGAGAGGTGCAATTTAGATTCGTTATGTTCCAAGAAATGACCAGAAACCAATTTAAGGAATATTTTCCCAAATTTAAAACTTAAAAGCAGACATTTCCCTGTCTACATTACTTTGGTATAACAATATTCCATATGCATATAAAAGGGAAAACACCTTAATACACTTTATTCTGCTCTAGCATTAATAAAATGTCGTTTGGACAATTTATATTAGTAGGGAGAAAACTGAATGCAAGTTGTGATTCAGACATAAGTGCATATTAATGGTTTTAATTTTTCATCTATAGCACTCAAAGAAAAATATAGTACTAAGAGCATTTTCCATTAATGACGATGCCTAATCTTGGACGTTTCGAAATTTTCCACAACATAGAAAAGAATGCTAAATTATTCACTTAACATTGCGAAACATGAAGGAATACTTCAAATGAAATTACCAGGAATTTTGAATCAAAAGTAAAAAGGCTTTTTCAATCGCTGACTTAATGTGTTAAGTTAGATTTAATTTATATAAACAAAATGTTGGAAGAAAAATAATTTTATTAGGTTAATAACTGCCATTAGTCTTGTTCCCATTACCCTTTTTAACAGTAACGATTAATAAAATCACCGGTTATTAAATTCAGACTCTCAATGTAACCAACTTCCCAGGAATGGATTCAAATTAATGCAATGTTATAAAAAAGCTGGTGAACGAAATCAACTCTACCGTTAATAAAAATTTATTTTATTCAGATGTCTAGTATCCTTTCAACTATGAAAAAGATCTAAGCTAAAAGTATATTGCTCATTTCTTAGAATTTCTCCATTACTTTTCAGCTAAAATTAGTTTTATTTTAGGTTGGTTGATTTAGGTTTTATGGCGCAAGACCCAAACATGGATATGCTGCCGAAAAGCAAGACGAAAATTAAGAGACGAAAAATAATATTAGATTAACCATGCCAACATTAAAAGGGTGATAAAAAAGTAGGTAAACATTAAAGCAGATTTTTTCTAATCAAGCATATCTAAAGACATAATAGTTATAATAAAATACGTTTAATTGAGAATGTTGATTTTAAAATTGATGAAATGATGTAGCTTAAAATACATAAAAACGGTTTTTGTTAAAAGATGAGATATATAAAAAAAATATCGATCCATGAAAATAAAGGCTACAAATTATTTACGAACAGAAATGACCAAAATGGGGTATCTCCAACTCAGTTGATAATTAAAAGCATGAGATGTAGTTTAAAAGTAATGAATTACAAAGCCGTCAAAAGTTTTATTTTAGGAGGGGAAAGTTCGGAAGGTTTTTACAAGCATTCCTCAATGCCTTTCTCATAGGCAAGGAAAATGTCATCGTGACAGTATGTGACGTTTCAGTATACGTAACGACATCGTGACAAACATCTTTAATACATCAGTACAATTTCATAGATAGCTTATATTAGTATCTAATTGAACACCTTTCTCACTTTGAGTTTACTTTGATGTCATTTTGATGACCTATGGTGCTGGTTGGGATTTCTTTTACGACGCAAGAGCCAGATCTGGCCAAGCAGTGTTTTTAGATAAGTAAATTTACATACACACAAAAAGTTTCACGGAAGAGAAATACGCCCAGGGAATACAATAGGAATTGAACCTGCTCTCGCATACTAGTAGTGGGTAAACCCACTAAGCTCCAAATTTCAAATCGTCGGTATAAGAATTATCTTCTTAATAAAATCAAATTTGTTGGTTGGTTGTTTTGGAGTTTTATGGCGCAAGGGCCATATCTGGCCAAGCCAAACACAAGACAACGTAAAGTAAAAACACAAATTTGTAGGAACCCAAATGTTTTCTTCATCGGCGGACACTATAAAGAGCTAGATCAGACCTAAACGAGAACATAGTCCATCCCAAGATTAATGGAACAAACAGGTTGTCCCTATACTTTATTCTGTAAACCTTCGTCTACCCCTACTTCCAATCATTTCTGGGGGAGGAGCAGGGTTCGAAATTAGCAGTCGTTAGTCGTACTGTGCACCCATAAATTTCATTCTGATGATCGTTTTTTGGACCCTGCCTTCATTTCTGCACATAACCTTTAAATTTTTTCGATTGTGGACGCTTTATAAACTATAAATTAGCAAAATGTCCTACGCGCACATTAATTATATATTTATTCTCAAAATTTTAATTCAAATAGTTTGTATACCCCCATATAAATTAACTCCCCATTTGGTAAGTGTGTCGCTCAATTGCAAAGCAACAAAAAATGTACTAAAACACCTAAATTTTGCAATAAAGCATTGGTTGAGAACATTTTAAACCAAACTCAAAATTTAGAAGAATGAAGAAATTTTCATTTACACTTAGATATATACAAAATTCAATTATTGAAATTCCACACATTCTTAAGACATACGCCGAAAAGTTATGTAATGCTTATTCACGGAAGAGAGTATACATCTTTCTTGTAAGGAAAGCGATCAAGTCAAAATGGCTACTTCTCAGAATCTTATGAATATTTCACTTTCTCGCAAATATTCAGGAAGAAAAAAGCATGCCATGATACAAATAATTGCAATTTAAATTAGTAGATTCAGAAAGCATTTTTTCCTTAAATTAATGCACTCGACTCCTTTGGACCCATAAAAATTCAGGCTTAACCCTTTTGCCCGGAAACGGAAGATATATCGTCAGAAGTCATCGAAAAATAGAAGCAATCATAAATTTACGCAATGTTAACCTCAATACACGAATTTAATTTGTTCAATTATCGATTTTATTACCCATATACTGACAAACACGATAAGGAGAAATTAGTGTTTGCAATATTTTATTACGTTGTTTGAACCCTTCACGACAAAAAGCTCCTCCATTGGAGCAAATTAGATTGCGGTTATTAGAATTGACATTGACCAAAATAAAGACCGGAAATTAAAGCAGTAAGAAACAGGAAGAGGTTCTGAAATACTCAAAGCTAAATATTCGCACCTGTGAAAATGCAAGAGTAGAGAACGGAAAGACGACTTAAATTTGGTTTCGTAAGATTATACAATACCGCAATACGTTTTCACATTTCAGCAGTACAATTCTCAAAATAGGCGAGTTTCATTGCCATTCAGGATGAAGAAATCGGAAAAAGAATTTACAGCTTTGAGAAAAAAAAAATCAAACCCTCTTTATCCGTGCATTATTAGTTTTAACAGAGCAAATTGAAAGGTGCAGCGTATTCTATGAATTTGTGTGCCTAAAATTTGCACAAGGGAGTCTTCACACCAAATTTTGCACCAACTTCATAACTTCCGATAGCAACATCCAATTTTAGGACTAGCACAGCCACATCACTTATGCTATTTCACAATTGTTTAAATACGTAGTTGCAAGTTTCTTAGATCCCATTTTAGTTACTCAGACATAAAAACACAAAATGGGCTAATTATGAAACAGACGTTGAAGATCTCGCCAAGAAATTTAAGTTTTAAAATTAAGGAACTATTTTCTTAATAAGGTTTTCATGACAATCTAGCAACGGATTTCGATGGTTTTCTTTCAAGGTTGCCACCGCTTGGCGTCAAAACTTTGAAATTGGAGTACTTTGAAAAATTTTCTCGCTTTAAGAATCCTAAAAATATTTATTCAGTCCCTTTTAAACAAATAGAGGACGAAGTTTTCGTTGACATTGGGTGAATTTCCAAAAAAGTCGCCAAAATTTTAAAAATAAGTTTGAGACGATGTTGCTTGAAGTACCCCCAGTCGCCAAAGTTACAGTAATCGAACCTCCGACGACTACAACTGGTAAAGTTACTAGCGGGGGGCAGTGGGCAAACCCAGAGTCAAAGCGATCCCCTTTAATCTAGAATCCCAAATATATTAATCCGTTTGTTGATAATACGAGACTACCAACTGGGCAAACGCGGCCCCAAGAGCAGCTACAGATGGAAATCTCGTTAATATATTCATTGCGTCGATTAAGACGGGGTCAGCTTGGTAGTCGATCAATTAGCACAATTGCTCTTGGTAGTCTAGTGCCTGAGAATGGTTTCTATTTTCATTCAAGTTGCATCTAATCTAATTTGCTCTGGTCTAGCAAAACGTGGTCGTAAAGCGATAAACAAAATCGATCAGAAGTGTCCGAGTTTGAAGTTCTTACGGGTTTTAAATTATTCATCATTCAAAAAATGTAATTGAAAATATAAATTTAGATGAGTGTTGAAAGAATTGAAACTCAATTGTGTCCCATTACCAAAAACACGCGAATGGAATGAAAAAACACTAGATCAAAATAGAAAAATCTGTCTTTTGGGGTTTTAATAAGATACATGGTGGAAGTAATTAGAGAAAACGGGTATTTGCACATGTAGGGGTCATTTATTAGACAAAAAACTTGTGGCGACCTCCTTCGTCAGCCAAAGTGCGAACTGAAACTTTTGCACCGCGCATCTGCAAATGCGCGAACCCTTTCGACTCCCACTTTGAGCGAAGCTAATGCGCCATCCTGTTGATGTGCTGTCGTCTCGCGAAAATGTATGTCATAATTGTTGATTAAAGTGATTGAATGTTATTCGTGGTGTTTTATCTTGGTACCGACAAGGTCCAGTGGTGACCGGACACCTAACGGACAGCGAATAACGTCCTCTTCGGAGTCCCTTTTCCGACGCCAGCCAACGGAGCTGTGACACTATTCGGTGAGCTCGTTCCTCTGCATGCCCGCATCCTATTATTCTGTCAACATAAAGCTATGGCTTTCGATGGTACCACACAAACAACCGCCGAACGGCAAATTCTGGAATCAGCAGTCAGTAAAATTGATGCGAAAGTTCCTCCATTTTGGCCTCATAATGTGCGCTTGTATTTTGCTCAACTGAAAGTAAATTTCTAAGTCAGGCACAACCGCAAAGCAAAGTTGATGCAAAAGTTCGTCCAGTTTTTGTCGCTAGATGGCATTGCATAGCAAAACCGAAGTGTTATCTACTTCACGCGTGAAAGTTTTGATGTTTGAAAGGAATTTTAGCGAGTACTTGGGTAGGTAGTTATTTTAATTAACGTCACACTGGAGCAACATAACGGGCTAATGGTGACGGTCCGGGATCAATCCCAAAGGGAAAGATCAGAGGACAACACCACGTAATTTTGAACCACGGTCAGATGACGAGCAAGACCTGAGTTGGCACCCCACTCCAAACTTCTACACCACGCCAAAATGAGGCAGAAAATAAGGAGCATTTTCGACATGATTTTTTATTTCCGAAAAGGCAAGAATGCTTCGCAGACGCAAAAGATGTGTTGTGTATGGTGAGGGTGCCGTTGACGATTCCATATGCCCTAAGTGGTTCAGAAAAGTTTCGTCACCCTGGATCAGTTCTTTAGACAGAAACCTCAGAACTTCTGAGCGCGAGATTATGCAGCTACCGGAGAGATGAAAGGTCATCGAACGGAACATACTATATTGATCAAATGTAATTTTTAGTAAATAAAATTTTTCATAATAAACGAGACGAACATTTTCATCAACCTTATATTATACTTTGGTGGCCGCACGTTAAGCCATGTGTCTGACATTGTTTAATGCTTCCCCTACCGACATTACGTATTCAACTTTGAAAGCCCGATTGCTTGGCAAATTTGAAATGTCGGCACATCAGCAAAGCAAAACCTGGCTATTAGACTTGGAGCTCGGAGACACAAAACCGTTCCATTTGCTACGAAAGATGAAGGAATTAGCGGCAGGCAAAGTAAACGACGATTCTCTAAAAACACTATTTTGCTGAATCCTTACACTCAAGTTAAAGCTACAATCGCTGTCAGTTCCGATTCTCGAACGAAGCTAGCTGAAATGGCAGATAAAATTAGCGCTTTATGTTGGTACCCGACAAGGTCTACAAACAAAAAATATTCTGAGAAAAGGAAACGGTGTAAGATTTAATTATCACAAAAATTCTAAAAATTATTCCGCATACAGCGCACTTAAAATGGCAAATAATGAGGCGAAAGCCTGTTAAGTCGAGAATTGTAAAACTAATACGCCTGGCCCAAAGTAGCTGGTAGAAAAATTGACTTGATACCCAAGAATACGGCCAATATGCAAAATCCTAGATTTAGTAATCGAGTTTACTGTCACTACAAACCTGAATAACGTAATGTTACACAACGGGCTACTGGCGACGGTCCGGGATCAATCCCGAAATGAAAGATCTCAGGACAACACCCGAGATGGCACCCCACTTTCCAAACTTCCACACCTCCGGTTGCTAATCTTACTCTTCAACTGGGATACCGCGGCCCCGAAATATTTAAGGAACCTCAAATGATAATAAAGACGTTTCGCTGAGACAACAATGAGATACATAAACGATTTTGTATTGGATTTGACTATGCCATTATGAAAGATCTACAAATAGAAGTGTTATATTTATGCTGGAATATTAAGCAAAACGCAGTTGTCTCCTCAATTATCGGTATACATTATGGACGTTGTAACGCGTGAGGTTCACAGCAGTTTAGAACTTGCATTCACTTAACATGCAACTAAAAGATCAATTCAGCTTTTCAACATGCTCACGCATGAATTCTGCGATGATAAAGTATGTTTTGGCAAACGGCCCGGAAGAAATTTCCCTTACTGCCCCAGTCTCGAATGCATTTCTGCCGCTTTAGAAGCTAACTCCATTTGAATCATTCCTTCACGTGGAAATTCAATTATGAACGATTTTGTTCATGTTAAGGTGTACATATACACAAGATTTTTTTAATAGACTTTGAAGATTTAATTCATTAATTAGCATGTTTTTAGCAGTGATATCCCAAATTCCAATTTGTTCATAAAGACAATTCCTGTTGGTAATCATTCCAAAAATGATTTGTTTTGACCCTCAATCAAGTTGCTAGAGGGAATAATTTTTTACAACTTTTTTCATCAAGGAAACAAAAAGATTTTTCAAGAATTTTAACATTTAAAAATCAACTAAAAATTCATTCCTTAACTACCAACTTCGACTGAAGGCCAAAACATTCACTATATATATTCACCAAAACATTCACTATATGATACAAAAATAATTATAATAGATCAATTCATCATTGAGTTAACACCGTTTGAATAAAGCGCATTAAAAACAGTTCGTCAGAAATTAAGTTTTGGAAACATGTTTGTACATGGTGACAGTACCTTAAGAAAATCCCTTCCAACTAGAAAAATATTCCGAAAATTTACAAGATCTTGGTATCGTTTGAAAGCTAGAGTTGGAAAGTATTTTGAAACAATAAAAAATCGATATTCTGGTCGATTTTCGCGATTTCTAGTGCATACTTTAAGAAAAGACTAGTCAATAAGCCATACCGGGGTACGGGATATCGTGACTCATCGCAATCAATTTTTAATTGTTAGGCTGAGAAAAGAGGATCAAAACAATAACAAAAATGAAAAGTTCATAAATTCATCCTCTGGAAGAACACTTCAAATCGAAACCTTCAAGCAAAAATTGTAACAATGACTCGAAAATATTTTTAGTCACTCGAAAAATTGAGAATAGATCCACTTTTTCAGACATTTTCGGTTTTCAAAGAAAATTCAGACAATGTAATCTTAAGTTTATAGACCTAATAGATGATTCAATTTGTGACAACTGAACGGAAAATTGAAGTAACTTAAACATGGAACTAGATACATTAACCTCTCGTTATACCGCGCATTCGGCTATATCGCTTTTACTTGTCTGCGATGAATTTTAAAAATTTGCCAATAGATCTGTTTCTTTAGAATTGAGAGTTCAAAGGCACTTGTTTTGAGCAGTTATCCTTAGCTCAATGGAGTTATTGGCTCCATCTCATCAAGAAAAAGTAAAATGTAGTTTAAAATGCATTAATGTGAAAGATGAAATGATGCAGTTTGCGAAAGTGCTGCGAAACAGGACCGTTAAGGACTTTTTCAAGAGTTTAAAAGGTAAGTAATTCATGTCCAGATTTATTGTAAAATTATCTCCATAAATACATACTGACACAAATCCGAGCATGCTTTTCCCTTTCACATTTTTACTTGACGTCGTTGTCTTGTGTTTGGCGCAGCTTGACCAAATATGGTCAATGCACCATAAAACCCCAAAACAACCATCTATTGGTGACATGATTTTTTCCTCAAAACCAAGTCTAACATTACTTTATATAGAAATAACTAAAGGAATTCTGCGTTTTATTCATATACGATAAATATGTTATGCAAAAAATTCTGAAATTTGTCTGATTTTTGTTCAATTTTATACAATTTATAATATGGTGTTAGTAGGATCCCGCAACCTTATTTATCTAGGTCCAAACTTATCTAAACCACTCGAGATTCAGATGGGAAAACATTGCTTATGCATGGCATTCGTTGTGCTGTTCTATTTACTCTATCATGTTATTAAGTTTGCTAATTCTTATATCACGCTTTACTCTTTCAAAACTTTACTCTGCTATATTTCCTTTTTCATTAATGTTATTCATCATAAATATTAATGTGTTAAACATAAATCAAAACTATCTAGAAACTAGATTTGCGTGTCTCATGTCCAACAAGTTTTACACTTGTACGGACAAGGGATTAATAAAAATAAAAATCCGATTTAAATAAAAAAAAATCTGATTTAAATAAAATAAATCCGATTTGTTTGATTTTTTTCATGCCCTGCTGTTTTGTGTTACTACGACGCTAAGTAAACATGAAAACAAAATAAATACTACAAAAATATTAAAAAGCAAATAAATTAAAAGCATCTCATCAACATGAAAAAGTAAAATGTACTTTCAAATACATTGATGTGAAAGATGAAATTATGCAGTTTGCGTGTGAAAGTTCTGCGAAACAGAAACGGTACATAAAACTAACGTCCAGATATGTAAAATTATCACAATACATATACTGTGACACAAATCAAAGTGTAGATTAATTCTTGCTTTATGAATTTTTCAGGAAGTAACATGTAGTCAAGTAAATTAGTAGTTCAGTAGTAATGCGTAGTAAATATTTTCTCTTTAGCGGTTACTACGTCGATATTATCAGAGTTCCTGGTTATCCGAGGTGGTCTCGGTTCACATTACCTTGGATAACCAAAATTCTACTGTAATGGATAATAGGATATCCGATCTATGTCTATTGCTTCACTTTGTCGTATGCTTCACTATTCCTTGAAATTGAGCAGGAAATCTAGAAAAAATGTGTTTTCGGTTTTAGGTCGGTTAGTTTGTTTTTATGGCACAAGGGCCAGATTTGGCCAAGCTGCGCCAAACACCGCTTTTTAATAACTAGTTTTCAATTGAAAGAATGAATTTTAAAAGATAGTTTAGACTAAAACTACTGAATTTTTTAAACCTGAGTTAACGTGTATGTATACACTAGAAATCACGAAAAATCGACCAGAATATCGATACTTTTTTATTAATTCAAAATATTTTCCAGCTCCTTAGCTTTCAAACGGATACCAAGATCTTGATTTTAATTTTAGATTTCCTTGGTGGAAAAAGTTGCAAAACCTATTCCCTCTAGGAACTTGATTGAGGGTCAAAACATGAAAAATATTAGGAATAAATTCCAACAGGAATTCTTTCTGAACAAATTAGAATTTGAGATATCACTGTTCAAAAATCATGTGATAAGTTAATTATATCTAAATTAAATAATTAACGATTCGCTTAATCTGAATTTTTCATACTGAAATGAGTTTAAAAATCCAATTTTTTACAATAGGTCATTGGTTTGTGCTTAAAGTCAAAATTTAAAAAATCTTCTAGTGTACGAACACCTAAGTCAAATATAAAATCTAGATAGTTAAAACCAATATCAGTAATAAATAGGTTTTAATGGTATGGGTCCAATCACAAATCTTTCAAGCAAGAGAAATACCAAATTGATTTAGTGTATGATTACAATTCGGGCATTCTGTCAAGATGTGTCTGATGGATAAAACATCTGGTTTTGGAGTGACTACTTAATACACGGAAGTTCCCGTCTCCGAATCAGCCCTGCCACTCGTAAATCATTTTTCATGAACATAATATAATAGTGGAGCAAACCACATAGAAAGACTTCGAGAATACCCTCCATAGCTTTCGCAATTTATGGATCTAAACTTTCATGCTATCGAAAGATAAAAAAGTCCCACTTATCGCATAAGACAAGGAATTGTTTAAGAGAACGAAGATAACACTCATCCTTTTAAACTGACATTTTAAGTCAGCTCCATGCTTTCTTTAAAATAAAAGTAAACTTTTACCAACTCTCCGAGTTCAAGGCTGCCATCCAAAGCAGTTGTATAAAATTAGTAGCATAAATTCTTAATATTAGCAAGTCTCCTTTTAAACCATATTTTAGTTGCTCAGATACAAAATGAATCGGCTAAATCATAAAATATGGTAATTAAGTAAGAAACAGACGTTAACGATCTCGCCAAGAAATTTAAATTTCAAAATTAAAAACTTTTAATGTTTTCGAAATAAGGTTGTCGTGGCAATCTAGCACACACACTAGATTCCGATGTTTTTCTTTTATGGTTGCCACGGCTTGGCACCAAAACTTCGAAATTGGCGTCCTCCGGAAAATTTTCCCCGAAAAGAAAAATTAAAATATTTTTTCGTCTTCTATTAGTGAACAGAATGACCAAAATTTTCATTGGTGAATTTTCAAAAAATAGTCGCCCCAAATTTTGAAATTATTAGCTCTTGAGACGATTTTGCTTAAAAAGATACCCTAAGTCACCAGGTTTGAAAAATAGCAAAAGTCGTGACAGCCCTGCGAGTCCATCAAAACACAAGTACTGTCCGTCAACCACGAGAACAGCTCTCGGGACCAAGTCTGCGCAGTCCCTATAGAAACAGGCTCGTTCATTTTCAGTAGGGGTTCTCAAGATGACTCAATATTTCGTTTTTCGCGAATGTTAGTGGCGGAAAGAGCAATTAAAATAGATCTTACCTGCGACAAGAAAATTTTAAACAAATATATTCCGATTAGTCTCAAATGCGATAAACTTGATAACATTTCATCAAGCATCCCCTATGGAAAATAGGATACCGTCCATTTTAACAGCAAGACTGGTTTGTTCGGGTTTTATGGCGGAAGGGCCATATTTGACCATGCAACGAAGGACACAAGACATACAATATCAAGTAAGACAGACACAATGAAAGTTTTACTGACACAGAAGATAGAAATACACCCAGGGAGGAATACACCTGACAGGAATCGAAGGTTGCTAACGCAGTGGGCACACCCACTGAGCCACGACGGCCCCAACAAGTCTGGGGCAATTCTCGCAGGCAGACAGTACTGAGCATTTCACAAGAGTATCCTTTGAGACAAGTTTAAAAAAATCATTTTTTAAAAAATAGTTTGGTATCACGTGCCAAAAATTAATTCCCGACTTGAAATCGTCGATGTCTTGCAATGCAAACCTAACATTCTTTGGCATGGAAAACTTAATTTTTGGCGAAACTGGCATAATTGAAAGAAATGAATTATGAAAATTGAAGATTCATAAATTATATTAAATATTTATATCTATAATGCTCTGAAAAACGTATTTTATATTACATTTAAAAATTGCTACATTTTTGATGAAACATTAGGAATGTGCTAGCATTAATTTTGGATATCAAAACAAAAAAAAAATCAGTAAACTGCCAAACTTTTAAACATTAAAAACCCTTTTCACTTCTGCTGAAACCACACTTCAGGTTTATTCCACGAAAGCCATCCAGTCGACATTCATGCTTTTTCGTGTTACATACCTTTGCAAAAATCAACTGACCCAAAGTCGACTGCCTCCTCATTGGAATCGTATTATAAATGTTTACTAAAATATCGTGATTAAGGAAACAGGTAATGATGTTTCGGTAACGCCAATTCCCACGGAACTCCAAACCGGTATTTAATTACCGGCTTTTAAACACCAGTTACTCAGCGAGGGTTGATGGATCCATGTTGCGAGGCTTCCATGGATTTCGAATCACTAAGGTTTCGAATCTACTTCAAATCATTTTAGAAAAAGCGAAATGAGCGCTCCATAGATTTCCAATTCAAAAAACAAAATTTCTTGACAAGATATAATAGCATGTAGAGTTTTAAATATACACATGAAAATTCAACAATGACTCCTGAACACCCGAACTTATAAAGACGGTTCAATAAAATAAAATTGATTTGTAACTTATATTTCTTCGGAAGTTTCAACAAAAATTTTATTTAAAAGGTTTTTATGCAAGGAAACCCAAAGCGATCGACGGAGTAAAAACTTCAGAAACCCCATATGAAAAGAGAGTTATCGAAAATCAAATTATTTTGAACAAATGCATTCAGTGATGAAACGTTTAACGATCTTATAACCTTGAGAACGAAAGCATTACCATCCCTAAGTTGGTTGGATGAGTTTCATGGCGTAAGGCCCATATTCGGACAAGCTGCGCCAAACTCTAAACAGTCATATAAAAACGTGTCGTGAAATGGAAAAAAGGCATTGGAGAACAGAATTAGTGGGATGAAAGAAAAAAGATCACTTGGGTATCCCGAAAGCGCGACACCCGTGTTTACTAGACACTAAACCCCATGTGAAAAGAAAAGATCACCAGAGTACTCAGGTCCGTGAGGCCGTACACACTAAAGGAGATGTGCCCCCTGAGGGCTGAAAAGTTTAGGAAACACTACCCTAATTCATAACCTGAATATATATAGGACTCAAAGTTTGCAACCAGGGTTGTAAATTCGCGGTTGTTAGTCGTATTTTGAACACTTAAGTTTTGGTTTGACGACCGAGTTCTTAGACCCAGTCGTAAAAAAATACGTTTTCTGATTATTTTCGCTTGTATGACTCATATTCCGATCGATCCAGTTCATTCTTCCTTCTTTTATACTACTTAAAACTATCTCTAAACACAATATATACTGCAAGTGTAAGTTTAGTGCGGCTCTGACGAGTGTCACGATCAACTGATCAAGGCAGTCGACCTTGGATCAGTCGATGGGTGCGAAAGCGCGTTAGAAGGCCGCCACACACAAAAGCACGAATGGCGATCTTCGTGGATGTTTCTTCCTGCCTAATTCGTTATGAATGCAATCGCTCTCAGCACCGAACGATAAACTTAGAATCCGCATTAAGGACGCCAGTTATGGAGGCTTTCATGCGGATTCGAAGTTTATTGTTCGGTGCCGTAAGCGATAGCAGTGACGATTTGGTGGGAAGAAAACCATGGCGAGATCGCCAATCAAGGTTTTTCTGTATGGCAACCCTCCTACCGATCTTTCACACCTATTCAAAAATCGACTGATCCAAGGTCGACTGCCTTTTCGTCGGAGCCGCAGTACAAGACTCGTGCAAAACCACGTGACTAAAGTGCATTATCCCGTAGTCGCCCTATACAATGATCCAAAACATCTTCCAAGAGAAAGACCCAAATGCAAATATCGTTCAGATTCTTGTCATTAATTGCTGTTTATACACACCCACGTAAACTAAACACTTAGAAATTACACTTACGTAGAGCAGTTTGACAACAAAGGGAAAATATTAGGAGCCATTAACGCCTAACTTTCTACACCTAATTTTTAAGTGATCAATGACTGAATACTTCCAAGATTTAATTTAGACTAACCAACAAAGTTGCATCCTGGTTAATTTTCAATATTTACTATTTTTCAGTTTTAAACATTTTTTAAAACTTTTCTTAATATTTTTATGTTCTAGACAAAGACCGCTAATAAGAATGAAATGGGGTACCACACACATCGATGACAATATTAACTCATAGGTGCGAACGCAATTTTAGAGATGCTGATTAAACGATTCACATGATGTGAAAGTGATTTCGTATCAAAATTAGTAGACCGGTCATTTCATGGCAGTCGAAATAAACCAGAAAATCACATCAATTTAAATGTGATCCAGGCGAAGTTATTTTGATTGCAAAGTCTTTGTTAATTTGATTATATAATTTATTCGATATACTACTAGGTTACCTTTCAATGTTTCCTCTCAACAAAATAGAAATTGATTTCTTACAATTAACTAGTATATATCGTAGGCTGTGAGCAGAAACTCATTGACAGTTTTTGAACAGTGCCTGTAAAAGAAATAAGTTTTTAGGTCAAAAAATAGTTTTAGCATTTTGGGTGTTTCGGTTATTTAACTCTGCAAGTGGTTTGGACGAGATATCTTCTCCATCAAGATCTGGTTAATTTTGTTAATGACGAGATATCTCGCCAGACAAAACTGCCCTATTACTCCAAGAGGGAATGAAGATGCAAATGCAAAACAAATTGTTCCTTGCCCAGAATTGTGGACAATTTGGAACAGGTTTATGTATCAAGGCTGGCCACTACAGGACAATTTTGACGAAAGGATAAACCACCAGGAGGGTTAAACAGATTAAAATGTGGTTACTATTTCTCATCACAAAAATAACCATTTAGTGTCACCGCAAAAATTTCAATTAATGAGTTTCTCTCTCTAAACCGACGATATAGTATCGAACATTTCAAGTAAATTTAAGATATAGGACAAGAGTGTCAATGAGTTTAACCGCTGGCGAAATGCATTAGCTGCTTGAAAAAGAAATTATGATTGGTTTGGTTTTATAGCGCAAGGGCCATATTAGGCCATGCTGCGCCAAACACAAGACAGACAACATAAAGTAATGAACATACACACAAGAAAAATAAATGAATCGCCGACTTAAAACCAATAGCTTTTATATTCTGCTACCTTATTTCGTCAATCAACAGTCAGCAACTTAGATTTCCCCTACAAAAAATTAGTAGGTAGTTAATTAACATCGCACTGGAGCAACACAATGGGCTATTGGCGACGGTCCGGGATCAATCCCGAAGGGAAAGATGCAAGGACAACGCCTCGTAATTTTGAATCACCGTCAGATGACGAGGTCAACACCTGAGCTCACGAAAAATGGGATTGTTAAAGTTTTATTAAACGTCTAATCACAAGTTTCGAAGTACCAAAACATAAACACGTAGACGAGCTTACAACATGCAAGTTTGGAAAACATTTTATAAACACCTCCAGGCATCCGGAAAACCTTCCACGAAAGCAAGACAATCGGGCGTAGTTTTTTAAAAGAAACAAGTATGAGAAACGGGGAGGAGAAGATCACAACACAGAAATGGAGCATTTCGTTCGGCAATGAACAACGCAGTATGGGGTATCCATACACTTGGCAAACATACAAGCCTCCTCCCCTCCCTCCCCTATGCAGAAAGTCCTTTTATTTTTGCTTCTAACGCGCAATAAACAGTTGACAAAGTAGTCAAATTTTAAAAATAGCTCTAGTGGGCTATTAAAAAACAAACGAGAATAGTTAACATTTCAAAACATTAATTTCAGCGAGAATTTGAATGATTTTGTTTTGAGAGTGAAAACCATGATTTCTCTAAACAAGTCCCATAAACACCCCCCCACAACACACAACATCCCCTCTAAACAAATACCATTTTTGTAGGACATGCTTACAAAATGGGACTGCAAAAAGTAGAATGCCGTTTGTTTTTATTGAATTGTTTCAATTTCAAGGAGATTTCTAGGAAAGCGATTATCAGCAATTTCAATAACATAATTCCAGTAAACATCACAATTGGCCAGTAATGGAGATAGGAAAGGACGTATAAATTACGGAGAACCTAATTGTTAACAGTTTCCTCCACATCAAAATTAATAAAAAAAAGAAATTGTTGGTAAGCGCTATAATAAGAGGAAGATAAATAGGATAAAAAAAACAATTTAGAGTAATTGATACAATTACTCCCACACCAAAACACCTATATACTTAATCGAACAGATTTCCATAGATATCTTAACAGGACTAAAGTTCCCGGCATACAATAGGGATGACTAAATACAACAGAATAATAAACTTAAAATAACGCTTTTAATACCCAAAACCTAGCTAAAAATTTAAATTAGTTACTGTATTCTCCAAGACAATTGAATTCTACACAGGAATTTTTTCTGCATTGTTTTATGAAATTTAAAATAAAATAATTAACATTTTACACAAATATGGTCTTATTGCCCAGGGCTACGAAAACTGAAATAGGGGCGGAAATCCAATGACACATTTCCGATAGCAAACAGCTGAGAGCAATGCGAAAGAGGTAAAAATGAAACGATTGTCGCTACCGAAGCTTGAAGTACAAGATTGATGTTACAAGCAACTAGCGCAAAGCAATTTTAACATGGACGGAGGAAAAATAGGATTTTCTCAGAAAAGTGTCAAAGGGACATTTTTGATCACCTTAAATGACTACCTATTTGACAGTTTATAACTCATACAAAACAGGGGTACGTGGTTTTTTCTTGTTCCCTCAATATTCTAAAATCAAATATTTCTAATGAATAGGATATTTATTACATGATTATTGATACCAAATTACAATGAAACAAATGACCATGAATTTAACTTTTCTCTAATTGACTACTCCAATGTATTATAGGTTGGTTTAGGTTTAATGGCGACACTGGACAGGCTGCGCCAAATGTAAGCCCAAATAAGATTAAAAATACATTCAAAAACTATCAAAAAAACTTAAAAGTAGATTCAAAACATGCAAGTACTCATGTAGAACAATAAAAAGTAAAACAGCAACAGGAAATTTATTAAAACATGTCGACAATAAAGAGTTAAAATACGATGGTGTAATAGGTGAAATACAGTTCAAGAGATAAAACGGTGCAGGATAAAAGATGAAAAGTATAAAAATAGGTAGGTCACCCATGGGGAAAAACAAAAGAGCGAAAAAAGACGAGGTAAAACTAAGATCAGGATCCACATATTACAAGCTTAATTATGAAATAGATGTAAAAGGTAATGCATTTTAAGCGAGATAAAAAGTCAGTGATGTAAAAGTGTAAAAAGTGATGCATGTAAAGTGTGATCAATAAAACAGGTGATGATGTCTAAGACCAGCACAAGTTAAAAATGACGAATGGTCCAATGTATAAAGGAAAAGTTAGAATATCACAAAAAGAGCCATCGCCAAAATGCAACTTCATTTGACGGTAATGGAGATATTTAATTAAGTATTGCGCTCGTTATTTTAAGAACCGTACATTTTCAGCCCACCAATAATCCTTTATACGATAAAACAATTATTCCTTATTTTAATGGAACTCGCACAAGGTCCCCAAATCGATCAATAACGAATCCTAGGATCAGCAACACTTACTGAACATCAACAGCTGGTTGATAGATGTTTAAGTGCTTTGTCTTCAGTCAAGGATAATATCTTTAAACACAATCAGCTAAGACTTCTATAAATATCGAACGAGCTTTTTACAAAATGTCACTTAGTGATTGCAGATTCGTAAAAGTAAGAATTCAATCTAAGTACCAGATCACTTATGTATGTTCTTTATACAAGCCGACGAGAATTGCATGCAATGCATAACGTCAGGTTTCCAAGAATTAAATTAAAGGTTTTAACCCTCCAAGTGGGTACAACGAGATTTCTCGTCCATCAAAATCTGACTAATTTTGCTATGACGAGATATCTCGTCACCAAGATATTTCCGATTTTTTATGACAACGAGATCAAGATCTGATCAGTTTTCTTCTAATGACAAGATATCTCGTCCATCAAAATCTGGTCAGTTTTGTCAATGACGCGATACCTAGTCGAGACAACCACCGGGTTTAAAAGGCACTATTCGGCTTTCATAAATGGGGAGTGCAGGATATATTTATTAAATGGATTTTTGTAACATTCACAGATGAATAAACAAGGTTACCACACTAAGCAAACAATTAGGACCTTTTCAAAGCTAGTTTACGTAGTTTTAATGCTACATTTAACATCAATCGAAGAAAATTAACCCGAGAATACACAGGTGAAACTTTCACCGGTGCTAGGGTTGAATCTCAACCCCAGTTTAGGTCTTAAAAAATCAAATTTTATTTTAGTTAACTTACATACATTGTGGATATTGGATACAATTTTCCACATTGATCTTGGTTTTGAATGCAAACAAATCAAAATGTGTAGCATTGTAAAAAATAAGGCTCTTAAAAATATTTTAAGGTAGGTAGTTGACTTTACGTCGCACTGGAGCAACACAGCGGGCTATTGGCGACGGTCTTGAATCAATCTTGAAGATCCAAGGACACCTTGTAATTTTGAACCACGGACAGATTACGATAAACTTTTAAGGCCTAGAGCAAAATTTAAGGATTTCCAAACACCCTTAATAACCAAATTCAAAGATCAGGCCATAAGGCCTATGGGGACCGTGATAAATACTTGAACGTGCACACTGCAATTTACACTCGCATTGCGAAATGAACGCTGCCTTGCATTTACATCAAATTACAAAATAAATACTTAGTCAAATGTAGTTTATAGAGAAACATTCATTTTCATACTAACTTTAAAAAGCAATTAAATGCAAATTTGATAATCTAAGTTGCAAATGTTTTGTTCTAAACATCCTGATTCAAGACCATTAAGTTTGTATTACTACAATAAAATTCACATTAGCTTATTGCTTTCAAAAGTACATTACAAAATCTTAATTCGTAAGAAATAACACTCGAGCTATGCGCATTTTATTTTCCACTCATCTGCCACAAAAAAAAACGTTAGAGAAACGATACATTACATAGCTCATTCTACGAGTTTTACGATTATCAAATAAAATCAATTTTTAAAGACGTATGATTTTGAATGTTTCAGATATTTCCTTTCGATTATGCCGATTTCAGGTTCTGAGCACAGGTAATGGTTAAATTGAGCAGAATTAAGTTATTGAAAAAGTAATTTAAATAGACGAGTGTTTAGAGATAAACTGAAAAATGCTAAAAATATTTTTTACTTTTTCCAAAAAATAAATACAGGGCAAATGGTATCGGTTAATGACCTTCGTTTAAGGCAGTGTTTTCCGAATTGTAGGGCGCCCCCCGCGGGTTGCGAGGTCATTGCAAGGAGAGTTTAGCTTTTACCCAAAACCAGTATTTTTTTCCCCTAATACAACTTTCCGAAAGACATTTTTCACGAAAATGCAGTTCTTATCGGTGTCGAGAACGACATTGCAAGATGACGGTAGAACAATATTACAATGGATTCAATAACACGTAGAGAACTTGATGAAACAAAAAGTGCATTAGTATGTTTTGTTCGACGTTGGATGAACTAGCGAACAAATCCCCTGATCTTCAAGAACGGAGTCTGCCATTGAGTGATATTTCAGATCTGGTTAGTAGCAATGAGTATCGTTTTCGCTTCTCTCATGAGATAAATATATTGCATTAAAAACGTATTTTGTTTTATATTGTCTTAGAACTGGATTTGATTGAAAATATTTGAAGAAAAACAGTTTAATATTTAAAAAAATTAATGTAATACTGTTTTTTCAACAATCTGAAATCCAGACCCAAGACAAAATAAAACAATACATTTTTAATGCAACATATTTATCTCACGAGAAAACGAAAACTTGATACTCATTGCTACTAACCAGATCTGAAATATCACTCAATGGCACCGACACAGTATTACATTTTTAAAAAAATTGTTTTATGGAAAAAATATTTTTTATTTTATTTTGGGGAGAAAAGTTTCATTTTACTTTAGAAAACAAACTTGTTTTGGGGGAAAAGGTGTTTTAGAAAAAACAATCAGAAATAATTTCTCAAGTACAAATGTGTAAAAATAACAGCAAACAATGAATGAAAAGGTTGGTTTGATTTGTTTTTATGGCGCAAGATCCAAAAAAAAGATAAGATGCACCAAACGCAAGACCAAATAAAAATCTATAAAATCAGACGCAAATGCGGAATTTCAAAAAGGCAGTCCGAGTAGCATTTATTAAAAAGTAAAATAAAAACCCATTGATTATGTTCATTGGTTTTGGGTGCAATGTGCACATGAAACAAAAAATTTAAATATTTTAATCAACATTATAACAGAAGATATTAAAATTTGCCATCATAAACACAATATATAGTTAAAAGGGTATTAGAACAAGTGTTGATGGAAATGTTGAAATATGAAGTGATGCAATGTAAAACCACGAGAAAAAATATTAGACTAAATTTCTACTCAACATTGGATTTTTAAAGATTTGAAATGAGGGTTGAAAGCAAAACGTTCCTTGAACATTTAGCACTTATATTTTTCATATTTATAAATTAGGTTAATTCGAATTTGAACAGACAAACTAGTTTCGTCTTTATCAAATGCACACTAAAAATCACTGACACAAACAAAAATCGCCCTTAAGAAAGACCTAAAAATAAGAATATCATACAAGTTCAGATCAGTCATTACATTGTGTATACACATCCACGTGTAAACAAAATATACTTTGAAATTGCAACCAAGTAAAGCATTTTGGTAGCGGGAAAAGTATTTAAGGGGACAGGGTGGACTTTCAAAACAAACTTGCAGTTATCCGATTAAATAAAATTTGTGTTATTGTCTACTAAAAAGCCAAAAACGTTTGTGCAAAAATATTAAGACATTAGGAAGTTATTACATAAAACGTGGTCAAAAATTTTGATAAATTATCAAAAATAGATAGGTCCGGTCCCATGCGCCATTAATACCTCCATGTATTGTCAATATTTTAATTCACATAATAGTTTGTATACCCATATAAATCAAATAAATTAACCCTCCATTTAGTCAATGTATCGCTCAATTGTAAAGCAAAAAGAAAAATTGTACTAAAACACCTAAAATTTTGCAATAAAACATTGGTTAAGCAACATTTTTCACCAAAACGTCAAAATTTGGATGCATGAATGAATGTCTCATTTGCACTTGGATATATGCAACGGAATGCAAGGATGGCCAAAAAATTTTAAGGAAATCAATTGAAATCCGATGAGCATAGAACATTTTGAAATCAGAATGTCAAAAAATCTCAATCGCAGAAAAACGTTTTCTTCGACTTACTATACTTATTAAACGTGTATAAGTAACTCCGTCAAAAATTATCGTAATTGGACATTCTTTTGCTATCTACAGAATTTGGTATCACTTAATTTTAACGCTAATTAAAAAAATCGATTTTTCGATCGATTTTGGCGATTTTGAAAGTACTGTCCCTTAAGTGCCATTGATGTGTTTGACTTTCTGCTCGTAATTTCTAACCCTGATCAAAATATATGAAATTTGGTTGCAATTCACAATTTTTCGAATGTTAATTTAACAATATTGCACATACGGAAAATTAACTTATTTCTACTCAATCCAAAAACGGCTGGACCAAATGACAAACTCAGTACTCGAGGTTAAATTGGCATTCTATATTTGCCGTCACAATTGGGTTTAGTTATGCCGCAAGATAGAAAACAGACAAACTGCGCCAAACACAAGATAAAACATCAGAGTCCATGTAAAGATACAACAGAGCCGTGAATTAAGTCACATTAAGTGTATGAAAATCAGTATAAAACAACGAGTATTGATAACGTTCAGAACAAAGTAATAAAAGAAATAAAGTATATACAAGGTAAGAAGCCAATTGTAAGTAAAGTCCAAGATTTGGATGGGCGTCGCAATTGGATGTTGTCATTGAAAATTATGAAATTTGAGATCAATATGAAAACGTTAAGAAAGTTTAGACAGATGGAATAAAAATTACAGAACACGACATTCGTTATTGGTTGATGTTTTTCATGGCGCAAGGTCCAGATCTGTCGAAGCTTATTCGTTGTTTAATACTTTTGAATATGAACTCGGAATGAGATTTTTCCGTATATAGCTCTAGGTTCATCAGGATTACTAAATCCAAAACCCTAAAACAGTATTAAATAAAAATGCACAGCAATTCCAAAACACTAACTAAAATATTACAAATCTATTCCTAGAATGGATATTATTCCCGAAGTTGATGAATGAGGGATCAATTTGGTTTGTCGCTTTTCGTTTATTTGAGCTAATTAAACGGGGACCTAAGGTTTTAAGTGGATTCTGAACCAAGACCGAATTCCAAACTGAAGGGAGCGGATATTTAGGATAAAAATTGGTTGATAAAACAAACTGATATCTAACATAAAATCGTAGTAGTGCGTTCACAAATTTGACCTAGTTACACATTGTTGAAAATTTTCGGATCAATGGCCAAAAATGGCAGCTGTTATTAAACGCAATAGGAATCTTAAATTTGTGCTACAGGTATACTGAGTGGGTTCACGAACTGCGTGCCGCAAATGGCATTTATATTTCTTCTGAAAGACCATGCCAAAGGCTACATTGTTATTAACATACAATGATTGGAGTAAAATGCGACCTTTGCGTTCTACAAATCGGCACTTCCTCTGCTAGCCCCACCCCATAAATCATACTTTTTCTATTACTTTTCAGTCATATTCTTCAAATACACTGAGTGAGTGATATATCGGCGGTACAAGTGAAAAACACTCAGTCTAAATTTTCAAACATGAGTTTTTTTAGTTTTCCTAGATCAGAATGTGGTGATCTCCAGACTGCTGTCATTTCTACTTTGTGTGAAGATTAGAAAAACGTATAAGCAAATGAATAAATGTACATTCTTTGTTATAAGTTTTATTAAGTTGCTCTCCAATTAATAAAAGTACTCTTCTCAGAAAAACTGATAAATTCAGTAGTGTAATAAGAAACTGTAAAATAAAAATTTTCGCACTGCTTGAAAATTTAAATTTTTCATCCCTCGCTTTTTAGAACTATATTTTTTGACTTTGTTTCATTTGTCATCTTACGATATAGTGTTTAACAAGAGCTGAACTACCAAAGCATGGACACTAGCTACTCTTACATGCTCACATTTTCCAAAACTCCCGATTTAAATTGTAAGGAATGTAAGGATTCAATCCTATTTGAACACATGGCACTTCTGAAACAGTAGATACTTAATCTTCCATCAGGGCTATAAAAGTATTCAAATGCAGGGTTGATTCTGGATCATCCAAAGACGTAGATAAAATTATTTTCCTAACATTTTGATGTCATAATTTGGTACCTCAAAAACAAATGTTTTATTAGTGTTATTTTAAACTTTGAAGAATTTATAAAAACAAGTCTTAAAAATTACATTAGATAATACATAGGTCAAAGTTAAAAAATATGCTTATTAATAGAACTAAATGGAGCTAAGTTGCTTGAATGCTATGGTACAATATCTTGATGCGAAGATATCATATAACTCAAATTTACAGTAAAACAATGAAATAAAAGACCAATATTATTGGTTTAAAAAACTATCATAACATGCAATCTGGACATATACTATATTCTTCACGCATGTCACTCCAAACCTAGAATCTATGGAGTAATCAGACTATTCTGGAATACTGTATTGTAATGCAGATTTATACACACCCCAACTGTTCTACTTTTACTTACACCACTTCTAACATAAGAAATGAACATAGCTCTACAGCAAAAGATCTCCGAAGATTAGAGATGAAACAGGCCTAAGGCAAGCACACAACTTAACATAAGATAAAGCATGCACTAGTAGTTTTTGCTTTGTTTAATCACAAACCGTAGTAAATGGTCATACATTGAATTTTTAGTTACTGTTTTAGAATTATCAGTCATGCAAAAATTTATCTGTATCCATATTCTTTAAAATGCACTTCCTTCTTTTTTGTATGAATTTTTGATAAGTGATATGAATTTTTAAAAGCTTTTTGAATGAGTATTTAGGTATCAATGAGAAAAAATTATTTATAATATAATTACATAACTTGTAAGGAATTACAAGTCAAATATGGCAGGCCACAATTTTTAAACATCCAATTTGCTCATGAAAAAGCTTAATGCTATACAAAACATGTTCTTATAGAATCTAGAACCCTAAATTTTAAGATACATTTCAAAATATTTAAGCTCCATTCATATTCTTTTCTCATATTTACAATTTGCATCTTCAAAAAAAAATTTCAGTTACATTTTTTTTATTTCTCAAACTTAATATTGCTTATGTATTTTTATGACTGAATGGGGATTCAAAAATGTATGCAGATTTCTGCCAGCAAAACTAATTTTAAAAAAGAATAAAAGATAACTGAAACCTCAGATTCAGTTTCCTTAGCCAAAATTTTCACTAAACTTTTTCTTAGGTAAAAATATTTTATAAAATAATGATTGCTCATTTGAATCTTAAGCCCCATGACTGCACCACTACAAAATTTGAATAGCTGCTGATATTTCCAAGTTAATTTTTACAATCAAGTTTACAACTTAGCATCATGTGTTGGTTGGGATTTTATGGCACAAGGGCCATATTTGACCAAGCTGCACCAAACATCAAGCAAATGGATACGTACAAGGAAAGTTTTAGTGGCACAGAAGAGAAATGCACCCAGGGAGGAATTGAACCTGTGCCATCAACAGCTTGCTAGCGCAGTGAGCAAACCCACTGAGTCAGTAACCTCTAGCCATTTTGGGTCTGATTGAATAATATAATCTAGTTACAATTTAATGGTAAGTTCCTTATCCAACCCAATTTTAGTTTCTTTTACTTACAACTTTTTACTTAGTAATTATTCACCATCTAGAAAAGCTGTACTGTAAGAACTTAAACGTCGAGAAATATTGAATGAGTTACCCTATTTTTAAAGCTGATTTTCTACATACTTTACAAGTCAATAAAAACACAAGGAACCCACTCAATATAAATCAACCCAAATCAATTACTTACATATTAGCATCTACAAAACAGTCATCTATGCTTGTACAACAGAATTTATTGAATGTTAACTGAATAGTTATAAGTTTAGCAAAAATGTCAATTTATTAACAATAAATTTTAGTTTAAAAATGGTTTGTGCATCTTACATTTATCAAATACTAGATTATTTGAAGTTTTCTTTACAAATAGTAAATAAATTAAATGGATAGTTAACTTAAAATAGATATGGGTTCAGGATTTTTTTTGGTAAATTTACTCTCTTAAGGTTTAGAAAAAATTATGATGAAAATTATTTATTGTGCATTAACAATTCAAAGCTGCAAATACAGCAACAATTAAAGAACTTAAGTAACTTAACACTCCAAGTGGTTTCGATGAGAAATCTTGTACATGAAGATATGATAATTATGCTAATGACGAGATCTCAAGATATTATCGATTTTGGCAAGATCAAGATCGTCAATTTTTCATCTAATGACAAGATATCATATCCATCAAGATCTGGTCAGTTTTGCTTAAGATATCTCATCAAGATAACCACCAGGAGGGTAGAACATAATTTTGGGGTTAAGACAGTAAAATTCATGGGTTGCAATAGACTAAAGATTTCAAAAAATAGAAATTATAATTTGAAGGATAAAAATAATACTTTGGACTAGAGAGCAGAATTCATGGTTACAATGTACTTATAAATTTCAATGTACAACATTCAGTAAATGAGGAATAAACTTTCCGTATTTTATAAATACTGGCCTAAAATCAAATCAATGAACACATATAGTTCAGAGAAATGTCGAACTGTTTTATATTCATATAAATTTACTTTTCATTTTGTGGTCGTATCACCAAATGACGATTCAACTTGCTTTTCTTCCATGTTTTAGATGCATGAGGGATGATATTTACATATTGCATTTGTTTACTAAGATAGAAGAAAGGTTCAGTTCAGTAGTTCATCAACAACTTGCTATAATCACAGTACCTTTCCAGTTCCCACTAAACAATCTCCAAAACACAAAGGACAAAAATTTAAACACAAAAGTATACTTTTACAACTTAAGATTTAAAGTTTTAATTTTGCACTTCGATCTGATTTTGCCCATTCAAGGAGCTTAGGAAATTAGTACTAAATTGAATTATCAACCAGCAGAATTTGTTAACATATACAAAACTGCATAA
This sequence comes from Meta bourneti, assembly GCA_933210815.1. Taxonomy (NCBI): domain Eukaryota; kingdom Metazoa; phylum Arthropoda; class Arachnida; order Araneae; family Tetragnathidae; genus Meta; species Meta bourneti. The sequence goes on from OW119934.1 coordinate 95,153,246, forward strand.
ATCATGAAACGCATAACATAATAGCAAAAGGAGCTTACCTCAAAGAGAGAAATGTTGTTTGGAAATTCATTCAAAGTTTTTGTGCTGGATCGAGCCAACTTGGACAAAGGCCCATACATATATGCCATAGATGCAGGAAAGTCTATTTCCGTTTCTGTTACAATGTTCTTACTCACTTGCAAACGTACTTTCCTTTGAGCTCTGGTAACAAGTTTTTTATCAATGTCTATTCCAACAACTTTTCTTGGTTGCCAGTGCATAGCAATGTATATTGCTAGCTGACCCGTATTGCAACCAATATCCAACACATCCTTGCCACAAAACAAACTTTCGTCCAGAAACCTAAGTCTGTGATCATCGTCGTAGCTTTCACCATAATTCCAATTCGATAGATTTGTCACATGATTGCCATAACAGAACTTTTGGGCATTTGATCTGTACTTAACCGAGTCAATGTTCTTTCTAACTCCAGCTTTCAAACTCTTCTGCTTCGAAAACTGTTTCTGAACTGAAGGTTTATCTTCCACGTCTCTGGAAACACTTCGAGAGAAAGCTTTTTTAGTTACTTTTACAGGAGATCCTTGAGGCACAACAGGGGACACTATTTTATTCGAGACTGCCTCATCATTGGAAGATTCAGGTTGCACAGATGGGTCTCTCGATTCCTTTTCCACACAATCATCTAAAGAGAACACAATAATTTGCGACTCCTGAGCTATGTCAAATGGAGATACTTCATCAGTTGGGGAAATTTGATTCACGTCCTCAGAGTTTTCATCTTCGCGTCTACCCTTACGATGCCTCCTACGCTTCCTCGGTTTAGAGGTCAATAAGTTTAATTCAATGTCCTCACCAGTATTTAAATTCAATGGGTCATTTATGTTGGGTGGGATGATGAGTTGAACTTGGTTTCGACGTGTTGGCATGGGCGATGACGCTGGAGAAAATGCATTGAGTTGTTGATTTACTTTTTCGTCTTGCAAACTACGTAAGTTTAAAGGATCAGTTATATTTCCACCTAGTAAAAACTTTGTCGGTGGAACGATGCTCGTAAATCGCCTTCGTTTCTTATACACAACTTTATGTTCTTGGTGTCCGGAAAATGTGAAACGTCGTCGTCCAGAAGTTTTTTGTGCTTGCAAGATGATGGGCCTTTGCAACTGCTTACGAAGCAAAGCATGCCCTTGGTTGAATCGATATCTAGCATACTTTTTCATTTCACTCTCCGACTCTTCATCATAATTATTAGGAATGTCTGCAGTACAATTGAAACTGTTATTCGTAGAACTATCAGACAAAGGGAATCTGTCAATCGGACTGGAAGGCATTGTTGTCAGCTTGGATTTCCTATGCATGTAAATAAGTCATATAAAGCAAAAGCAAATGAGGGCATATTAATAAATTGAGGCACTATAGTTCTAAAATGCTTTTAACTCTAAACTTGCTGGCTTCACTTCAATTTATAACATCAGCAAAAGCAGATCTTTAAAAGAATCACCAAACTTTTCCCTTTCTGGCAATTATCAACACCCAACTGGGTTACACAAGTCAATTTTAATAGTATTTCAGGTTAGAAAAAAATCTAATTAAATCACAAATATATTCAAATCTCCGGAATTCAATTTTTCTGGACAAAAAATAGAAGAATATCAAAGTTTTTAAACCAAAACAGTTGATTCAAAGAACAATCCGAAATCAAGTCTCATCGACGTGTAGGTGATTTTAGAATCAATTCAAAATTGGCACACCTCACGTGCTTCTATTTACTTGCTTACGTAGGGTCAAGATGTGACGTGTTCGAGAGTACATAGCAACAATGGCTCCCGTGGCAACGTTATTTCGAAGAATGAGTACTTGCAAAGAAATTAAAGTGGTACCTCCACAAACGCATCAAAATGGTAGTTAGTAAGTTAATAGTACATTATTACCTTATCGCATATCCAAAAATGATCCACAAATACAAGGTCAAACTCTGTGGAACGCGCCCAATTGAGCTGCTCTTCCCACAACGCGCAGACGCTTCGGTAGATTGGTCGAAATATTCTGGCCTGTCTCTCACTCTTCAGATCGGAAAAGCAATAGCAAATAAAAGTTGACTCTCAATGTGTTGCCAGTTGCCAGTTTAATAATAAAAATAAATTATAAAACACGACAAATTTAAATAAACACAGTGAAAACGATTTGGTTTTAAATATTATCTACTTTTTAAAAAGATGTTAGAATTTAAATTGAGAACAAATATTGCATCTCGTACTAAAGCATTTGGGGGAATTTTAAAACTAATAGCTAACACATTTTTTGATGGAGACAACATAAAAATAATATAAAAATAACAAGATACTGCTTTCAAAGCGAGATTTAGAAGTTTGTGAGTAGTCTTTCTTTGACTGTTTCAGTTATGGCCTAACATAGTCAGCCATTGATTCTTAAATCAATAAAAGAAAAGGTAGGTATGGTAGGTATTTTTAATTAATAACGCACTGGAGCTACACAACTCGAAGGGAAACATCCGAGGTAGGTAGGTATTTTAATTAACGTCACACTGGAGCAACACAACGAGCTATTGGTGACGGTCCGGGATCAATCCCAAAGAGAAAGATTCAAGGATACCATGTAATTTTGAACCACGGTCAGATGACGAGGCAACACCTGAGCTGAAACATCCGAGGACAACGTCATGTAATTTTGAACCACGGTCAGATGATGAGGTCACACCTGAGCTGACACACTACTCTCCAAACTTCCACACCACGCCAACGAGGACACTTGGGAACACGACAGATTTAACGTGCACCATCCCCCTTCGTACACAACAGTGTTTGGTTGGATTCAAACTCGCACCCTTCCGGTTGCTAATCCGTTACTCTTGCAACCGGGCTACCACGGCTCCAATAAAAGAAAAGAAAAGAAGTTTTTCATGAAAAAAGCCTTAGCTAATTTAATTGCATTTTATGGGATTTTCCTAGAAAATAGCATTTTTTCATACTATCTTTGTTATTTTACAGCATTTTTTTGTCGTTATTTTTCAGTACTAATTCTGAATTTTTTGGAGTTTTCTAGGAAAAGTGCCTTTGGGAATGAATTCCCCTAAACCCCATTTTTTACCTCTGTGGAGGAAAACCTTTTTCCATGGTGAAAATTCGGGAAGTTGAACAAAAGGTAGGTAGGTAGTTGAATTTACGTCGCACTGGGAGGCAACACAAGACTATTGAGATTGAACAAAAGGAAATGTTCATTAAAAGTTGCTTCTGTGGTTTTAGTAGAAATGAAAAGGAGCTTTTAATAAATTTAAAGTTTTGTTGGCAGACCAAGGAATTTCTTGAAAGTATATACAGTGGCTCCCAAAAGTGTTCGTACACTTTAAAAATTTGTAGGAAAAGCGCTGTAGCCTGGAATTAAATTCGAATATAAAGTCCAATATTTTTTCATATCATCTCCATGTGATTCTGAATAAAACATAACATTTAAAAAAAATATTGACTCATTTTCTTTTTATAAAAATGAAAATGCAAGGAGTCAGAGAAGAACACTTCACAAAAGTTATCGTACACCGAAACATTTTCGGATAAATTCATAAATAAAATTATCGTCCATCGCTTTTTTTATTTTTACATTGTGGTGACATCTAAAAAATCGTTTGGCTTTAATCTTTGCTTGCTTACTTCGTAATATTCTATTTATTATTTAAAAATGGCTCGTAGTCCTAAGGAAACAACGAACAGCATTCGAAAATTGATTATTTTTCATCATAGTGGTAAATCAGTTCGGAATATCGCTAAATTAGTAAATTTATCCCATTCTACGGTACAGTATGCGATAAAAGCTTTAAAGAAAATCGGATCGAAAACAAGGTAAGAAAAGGTCGTCCGGCAAAGAGAACTCAACGTGATCAGAGATTTATAGTTAGAAAATTTGTGAAAAATCCATGATTGAGTGCTGTAAAAATTTCTACAGAATTTACTGAAAAATTTTCTACTTCAATTTCATCTGAAATTGTTCGACGAGTGCTCAGATCAGCTGGATTAAATGGACGTTCTGGCCGAAGAAAATTTTGTAAGTGCAAAAAATAGAAAGCTTAGGCTTTCCTTCGCAAAATCAATGATAAATAAGCCCAAAACGTATTGGAATCATGTCTTATTTACAGATGAAAGCAAATTTAACACGTTTGGTTCCTATGGGCGTATAATTGTATAGAGAAGAAAAAAGGAGGAGCTTAAACCCAAGAACTTAGTTGGAACAGTAAAGCATGGCGGTGGAGGTGTCCTTGTGTGGGAGTGCATGTCAGCATCAGGACTAGGTAATTTGGTATTTATTGATGGCATAAAGAATCATGCTCTTATTTAAATATTTTAAAAGACAATTTAAAATTATCAGCCCAAAATTTGGGTATTGGAAACATTTTTTTTATCACACGGCTCTAAACGTCCGCCTCTGGTGTCTCTACAATTGTCCACAAGTTCTGAAAACACCACCTCAGTCGCCGGATTTAAACTCAATAGAACACATTTGGAGATAACTGGAGGTTTGAGTACGAAGACACATTAAAACGAAAAGCGAACTTAAAACGGTAATGATTGAAGAATGGAGGAACATTGATGCAAAAATTACAAAAAAACTAGTGAACTCTATTCCCAGACGTTTAAAAGCTGTTGTAGATGCTATAGCATATCCTACTAAGTACTAATTTACTGAAATATCACAATATTTAATAATATGCAGAGATTTTTTTAAAGTGTACGAAGACTTTTGTGAGGTAACTTTTTTGTTACTTTTGATTATTGATTTTCCAAAAAAAAGTTTTACTGTTTTTAAAATATTTTATGTAGTTTTGTTAAGAACAAGTTATAGATATTATTACAAAATTCCCATTCTGAAATATTAATTTTTATTAATGGATAGAGCAGTATTTCATTGAAATTCGTAAGTGTACGAACACTTTTGGGAGCCACAGTACGTGCTTTTTCTGTTCCGCAATCCTAGACTGATGAAATGAAAACGGTCAGTTCGAATAACAAAATTTTTGAACGATGGCTGCTTGTGAAGGAGCACCCAATGGGTGGCACTAGTCCTTACAGGAACAATCACTAACATCCATGCTCTTACAAACTAGGATTTGAAACCGCGACCTACTGGGTGACAGACAAGCGCTGACCAGTTTTATGATTTGACTGTTATATGGCAAACTAAATATATTCAATAAATGTTTTTGTTTTTCAATATCACACAGTATATGTATTCTCTTGTTTTCTTTTATAGGGCCTAATTTTAAGATAAACTAAAAAGTTGAATTGCATTTTTAAAAGTACTTTTGTCTTATAAGAGACCTTTACTTGTTTCATGCATCCATTATTTTCATAAAAAGTTTTAAGAAAATAGCAGTTAGATAATCTTTTGTGTTTTAGGACATTTTTCAATTTTTAGGCATTCAAAATTAGCCCTAGTTATTACTATTCAAATTTCACTTTAATATTTCAGACTCAAATTCTGAATTATCGTAAAAGGTTTTATTCATATATGAGGCATCAAAAGTATTAATTTTATGTTGTATATGAATGAAAAAGATATTCTGATGGGTCGCAAAATATTTGACGGCTTTTCATCAAAGAAAAATCATAAAATCGATTCTAAAAATTATAATTTATTTATTGTAAAAATTAAGTTAATATATTCAAACAGCACACATTCATCATGAAATATTCATATCTTACAAATAAAATAGTGATACAGGTTTGACCCATTTTTTATATAAAACTTGAAACATGTTGTAAATATGGAACTATTAAAGTGCAGGTTTGTAAGCAATGTGGGAATGTGTAATAAAACGAGAATGGTGTAACTGTCAAATTCTCTGTATGTAAAATTCTCAGTACTAGACAAGCAATTTGTTAAGGTTTGGGTACCAATGAACGTCAAGGGCGTTCCTGGCACATGTGAAGTGGGCATCCTGAGGCTTATTGAAGAGGTGTCAGAAGGCTCGCTGTGAATATTCTGGTTTGGTCTTGCCGTTGAAGTGCCATCCGTCGCGACCAAGAATGCTTGGACGACAAACTCAAACACATACTCAACTGAACGATTTTGAAACGGATTGAATCGTGAGACTGCGGGAAGCAGGTTGGTCTTGTCAACCACACCTTTTCGGGTGGAGTTCGAGGTCGGATGGTTCTCAAAACGCAATGATGTACTCTTTTCCGGCTGATTTGACAACCTGAAGAAACACTATGCAAGGAAAATCTGAATATCAAGAACAATTTCCCTCTCCATAGTGTTCTTCGAGCCCTTAGAATAAACCTGTTTTTTTTTATTTTGGACACATGCAAAATGTATAAAAGTACACAAATAAACAGAAACACAAATATCAAATGATACAAAATAAAATCAACATATGGCTAACACACAGCAATAATTAGATATGGGTACTAAAATGTAACAAAAGTAAAAGTTGCTGAGATATGTTTGAAGGATATGCATGCGAATGCTCAGATATATCGCATAGGTATATCTGGAAATGCTCACAATTTGAAACTTGTTTTCGGGAAAAAATTCGTTCACAAAAAGTTCAATTTATTGTTTTTACACTGTATTTTTTTCAGTGTAGTGATTTCTTTGTAAAATCTTTGATTTTTATTATTTTCTTTGGTGGCTTTCTAAACACAGAAATATTAGTATATCTATTCAAGTATAAACTTATACTTGTATAAAGTCAGAAAATATACCTAAAATTTTGTTTTAAAAGTTTTCATTTTCGATGAGAAAATGTCCATAGGCTAGTTTTAATGCCATCGTCTGTTAAGAGCTTTTGTCATAGTATGTTGATAATCCTATCGTATTTAGAACCACACACAATTTGCAGTTCATGATTTTTGGTAAAATATTGCTTTTCTTTCAAGGATCCATTTAAAAAATATTTTTGCATGCTTCTAATGTAAAATTGTAATGTTGACTTTTTTTTATTCCTTTAGCTGTTTTCTACAAGTAATCTCCATATAAAAATGCTTACATTTTCTCAATACAAATTCAGGAATTTGTTGAACATAGGTTCACTTTTTTAAAACATAATTTACTTTGATCTTCGAATAGAAAGTGATTTTGAGAATTACTCTTACTACAATATACCGAAAATTAATTTTTAAATCTATAAATGCATTTTCAGACTCGATGTCGATGCATAAAGAATCGTCCATGTACAGTAATCTGCCTTTATCTTTATAAAATGTTTTCAAATGGAATAGTCTACAAGTGAAGGTTTGATAGTTCGAGAATGCAAAACTCAACATAAATTGGCTTATATAAGTTCGGTTTTCAAATTTCAAGCTACATTTTCGTTAATTGGTTCAAAATAATTGATCAATGGGATGAGATTTTCAGTGTCTTTTTTGTAAGAGATCCTCGAACGGATATTTTTTGAGTTGTTTTAATCAACTTCTAATTTATTTATTTTTCTAATTTTAAGTCATAATCAAAAATACAAAATTAACGTCACACTGGAGCAACACAACGGGCTATTGGTGACGGTCCGGGATCAATCCCAAAGCAAAAATGTTTGGGACTTACTGGGACTGAACTTTCAAAACAAACTTTTGCAGTTATCCGATTATTATGAAATTTTCAGACTGTTTTCTTCTAAAAAGCCTATATATAAGGTTTGGTTCGAAAATATTAAGTTATTAAATAAAACGGTCAAAAATTTTGCAATTAGCAAGAATTGATAGATCACATGTGCATTTATGCTCTATGTATTATCAAAATTTTAATTCACATAATAGTTTGTACACATATAAATCAAATTAACCTCATATGGTAAGTGCATCGTTCAATTGTAAAGCAAAAAAGTTTGTATTAATCCCCTAAAATTGGTTAAGCAATATTTTAAATCAAAATTTTAAAAGTTGGAAGTAATATATTTCTCATGCACTTAGATTTTAAAGATTATCCCCCAAAAAATTTTCAAAGTAAATCAATTAATTGAAACCAGATGTGCAGGGAACATTTTGAAATCAAAAGAATGTCAAAATCTCAACAGGAGAAAAACGCGTTTTAGTAGATTTATCATATTTATCTACTATATTTTTTATGTTGCAAATGTAACTCCGTCAAAAATGCTTGTAATTGAAAAATTCTTTTTGCTATCCACAGAATTTGATATAAATTTTTAACGGTAAAATTAAAAAATCGATTTTGGAAGTCCACTGTCCCCGGAATTACAGATCAATAGCTCTAGCATGTGTTCCCAAGAAGCAAATTCCTCCGCATCCTCACAAATGCAATCGTTAACTTTATTAAAAAACTTATTTCTGCAAATTTTAAACCCACATTTCAAGTTCATTCATGGAATGTATCAGGTCGAGTTTATTTCATCACGATTCTAAACAAACAGCATTTAGATTTCATGATGGCCTTGAACTAAATGGATATGGTAGTGTTACGAGAGCACTACCATATCCATTTTGGTACAATTCTCAATAATCTAATTTTACATTTGAATGTTAGGTAAACTAATCGTTCAGAAACATTTTCACCAATAGCAAAGGCAGGATTTCATTTCGGAGGAAGACTTAAATTAAAAATGCAACTTTTTATGCAAAATGAAGACTTGGACTAAAGAAATTTTTAAAATATTCACTAAATATCTCTTATATTTTATCACTAGATAAATGCTAGAGACTACGTGTGTAAGAATAAAAAGTAATACATCTCATGATCTGAGTGCAGAAATCCTTTTTAAATGGCCGTGTACCTTAAAAATATTTATAATTCATAACATTTCGTAAATATTTAAATCTTGCTTCTGAAATTGTTTTTTATTTGTCACTTCTTGAAGCATTGATGTAGATATACGAATATGTGTGGGAGGGTAAGTCAGTGCCAAATGATTTTTATGCTTGGATATTTTCTGGTCAATGGATTCAATTCAAACAAAAAACCTTAATTTAATATCATAAAAGTATTCTATGCACTTTTAATATTTTATTCAAAAAGATAAAATTAGAAAACAAGACTTGGGATGGTTTAGGGCTTCCAGAGCCCCATCCCCCTTTGGCTACACAACTGTTTTTCACTAAATGGACTATTGTTCAAGATGTCATGAAAGATTCCATGCTAGGGAAGACAGGATTCTTTCAACTTTTTGATCGAATATAAGAATTTTTTCATAAGTGACAATATTTTTCGTTTCCAAAAAGTAGTAAAATTTTTGAGAGGATGAATTCTGAAAGCTTTAACATTAATTCAAAAATTGAAAAGAATAAACAAATTTGAGTGAACCAAGGAAAAATGTTGCAAACTTTTTTCATAATTATTGGAATTAGAAGCATCAGTTTTGCACAATGAAATGCACACATTTTCAAAATTAAATGCTAACTTTGAGAGCTGTGAATGCCATTTAAATAACCACTCCCCAATGACAATGATCGAACTCGTATTTTGAAATGTTTTTACAAATGGTAAACATGCGGATCAAAGTTTCAATGAGGATTTTCCACCATCAGCATTATACCATGCATTCTGTAGGTTTTCAACATGTGCAATTAGAGTTTAAAAAATATTTTACAATATTTTCTGTGGCATAATACTCATGAAATATGATTTTATCCTTTACACAATTATCGAATAACTGATAGCCATGTTTTCAATTACCACGTTGTAATGACTTCATGGAGAAGGTTAACCTACTTACTTTGTATGTGCTTAAGAAATCTGCAAATATGCAAAAAGGATAGTACAGCACTTTTGCTTAGTGGTGCACCCAAGGTAGTAGCTGATGAGCTTCAGCCACTTCCAAAGCAATAAACATCAAGACTTAATAGATTTGAAAACATCGATTGGTGTCTAGATTTGCTGAAAAATTCTAAACTAATCAAATGAAAATTTAAATTCATGAGTTAAGGTATAACTTAAGGTACACTACATTAGTTTCAGGCCAATGTGACAAATTAGTTGATTTTTAAGTATGCTGTTGAAAAATTAAGGAGTGTGAAGCAGAAAGTAATGCATGTCATGGATTCTTTTAAGGAACTGGTGTTCATTACCAATAAGTAATTCTTTTACGCCCTCAGTCTTAAATATAATGAAAATTTAGAACCATGACTAAAGGTAACATAAGGTATACTACATTAGTTTCAGTAACAATGTATTTTCCCCTATTTTTTATGTTCAACTCGAGAGAATACAAAAATTATTTTATGGTGTGGGGATGACTTTTTCTGTTTCTGGTGCAGTAGTAAAATTCTACCTTTTTCTGTAATGTGAAACCAGAACGGACAGTACATGGGATGCGGTTGCAAACTGGTGATCCGTTATTTTAAAGTAGGCTGTTAAAAAGTAAGGGAAGTGAAGCAGGAAGTAAAACGTTATATGAATTCTTTTTAGGAACTGGTGTTCATAACCAATGTGTAATTCTTTCACACCCTCGGTCTTTAACAAATGTTCAATAGCTTATATATGAACATCTAAAAACTAATTGTTACAAATTGTCATTAATTTTCTGGTTAAACTTTCATCAAAATTTTCTACTAAATACCGTTTTCTATTGCAGTCAAAACAAAACAAAATTAGTCATGTTTTAATCATCTTCAGCCCCTCATAGAAAAATCTGAGTGCATGCCTGTTTTTCCTAAATCTGAAAACTTTAAAGTTGTATTTTTTTGATGTTGTCTGGTTAGGGTTTCATTTGAGGGTAGAGTATTTTGTGTGAAACTAATATATCATTGTTATAAAATGTGGTTGAACATTTTCTACAGTAAAATTGAGCTCTGTTCCTTTGATTCACAATCAGCAGCACAGTAGCAAGATGGGATTCTTTTTCTTGACATGGGATTACCGATTTCAGATCTTAAGTCATATTTAGGTAGCTTCATAACTGTTTTCTAGCCCTTGATTCTAGTTCTGCATTGGTGATGCCGGGTGTTACAGTAGCAACATACAAGAGTACTTCAATCACTTTCTTATATTTTACAATATATGGAAGCTCTTGTTTCTTCAATTTCTGATACAGTGGATTCTTACAATAATGAACACCACAGGGTCACTAACATATTTGTTGTAGATTTTAGATAAAAAGAAATTATTAATTTATTATTGCTAGAGATACAGAGTCCATTGAAGTCACACACCCCTTAGTTAAAAAATTAAAATTTGGAGGCAGTAAAATATAAACATCAATAAAACCTGAAGTAAAATCGATTTCATTTACGTAAATTTGAGTGAAACGTGTCACTTTCCATTTTATAATGTCCTTGAGTTTTAACCACAAAAACCAACCAAACCTCACATTCCTTAATAGGAAGAAGCATTTGTAGCAATTACACATACCATTGGTGATAAAACAGCTGTATTCGTATTGATATATTTTATTATGCTATAACACAAACAAGTCAAAACAAACCATTTTACTGATGAGTTCATTGCATCTTCATTAAATATTTATTAGTTTTCTTCTAAATTTTAAGATACATTTTGTTTATTGTTTAATTTAAAATATGGTACATACTTTAGGGTGTTAACAGTTAATGTATCTGTTGGAGCATCATTCAGACCAGTTATTTTGAGAATAAGGAGCAACCTGATGTGTTAAAGTGCAATATTATAGAAATTTGGAACAAGTTTAATGAGTTTTGGATCATATATTAGGTCAATTTAGAGCAGCTTTGTATGTGAAGTTTAAAGTTTGATGATAAATTAGGTGCAAGGTATATGGTACGAGAGAGTGCCTCATTTCTATCCACTGTTTTCACAAGTCCATTCTTCACAAGTCCTAGTAATATGTAGTGGAAGGCAGTATTATATTTCACAAGACTAAAAAGTGGTCTGATGATGACATTAAACTTTCTGAGAGTTAGTGATGTTTGTTTTGGACAATTCTTTTAGTTGTCATGATTCTTCCCATATCTCTGCTGTTCATTCAACCAAGAAAGCAACAACATTTTGAGTAAACCAGTTGATAACCATGGAAAACAGCAATGATTTTTAAATCATCCTAAACATTTCACTTGCATTTTTTCTACTGAATCTTCAGTTGAAATTTTTTAAAATTTTCATCAGTATCTTTCCCATTAACAGCATGAAATAATGGCACTTATTGATAGGATTCGTTTCACTTATTAAAAATTATAACTTTTAAGCTAAGTTTAAAGGAGTCAAGAAATACCTCTAGTCCTTTGAGTTGAACTCATATCAGTGCCTCGATCAGGTATTAAATCGTCAAAAAAAGGAATAGAAAGAAAATTAATACAATTTTTGGTATCAAAATCACTTTTTGATAAAAAAAACCTTTACAAAATTTTAAAACTTCTTTTCAAAGCACCAGTTATTACACCAATGAAAGTAGCTTGTACAGAATTCAAACAAGAAAAATTATAAAAGAAATTTTATATGAAAGGATCAATTGCCTTAAAAAGTTACTCCTCTTTTAACATTACACAGCTTAACCAATTTAAATGGAAATGCAATAATGAAAGTACAAACTCCATTGATAAGTTATGCTCACATTAAACAATTTACTAAGTATCATAAATGTTCATGCATAATGCAACACATAATATTTTGGAAAAAGGATAAATAATCTTTCTTTACACTACTATGAGAGGGAACAAAATGTCCACCATCATGATAAACAACAGAATATGTTTTGAAGATCGACACCAAGTGTTCACTAAGGTCTAAAAAACAAAAATTGTTATTACTTTTTAAAATAGGAAATATTATCTAATTTCTACAACATATTTTAGCTATCTATTTAATACAAATTTTACATGAAATACAGCAGATTTCTATTATAACAAGTGCCACAAGACCACTAAAACATTTAGTTGTTAAAAGATTCTTGATGTATAATTACATAATAATCATCATAAAATAAAATGTAAAACATTTCTAAAGCTCTGCCCAAATGATTTTGATGGTGTAACAGTTAAATAAACAAAAAATTTTAGCAAAGTAAAATTAGAAAATTAAATGTACTATAAAATTCCAAGCTAACATTTATTTACATATGAGCAGGAATTCTGTGATTTTTGTTAGTAGAAGATACAACTGAATTGGAATTGTTTGTTGTTGGTAATATAACTGAATAACAAGGAGTGTTAGTGAATGAACAAGAGAAACTTCATCTAAAACATTCTTTGTAGAGACAAAATTGTGTATTTTCTCCAAGTAATGAAAGGGTTGGTTGGTTGATTATGGTTTTATGGCACAAGGTCCAAAGACAGACAAGCTGCACCTCAATGAAAGGGTTTCCAAAGAAGTAATCTTTGGTTCCTTGTCATCAACTATATCTTTATCACTTGTTCCATCATTTTGTTGAACTCATGCATCTTTAATTTATTGAATGATATCCTCATAAGTCATTAAAACATACTTGCAAATATGAAATCTTCTGAATTTGACTTGGTTAGGGATCAATGTCAATACTGACCTTATTTCTTGGACATCATTTGAAGAAAATTTTATTTTTGGAAATTGAAATAAAATGTAAAAATCAAGGAAATTGTGTTATAATGAAATATATCAGTAAACCAAAGTAGTTTACTTCTATTTGATAAAAGGGGTTGATCTTAATTTTGAGCCAAGGATATTTTGCTCTATTGGTATTTTTGCAACAAGAATATATAGTATTATAACAGCTAAATAACAAATTAGAAAATTACCTTTTGATATACAAGTGTCATTTTTTCCAATAATATGAAGACTAGGTATGTTAACAGGTTTGTCATAAAGACATTGATGATCCTTTGATAGACTCTTAAAACCTGCTACGATTATGACAAATTGAAAGCTGTGCAGAAACTCTGAAAGAAACAAAAAAAAGCAAAATCTCGTAAAAATATAATTTGTTATCTTAAAAGCGTTGCTTGTAACAATATGATACTGAAGAACACTAATTAAAACTTCATTCTGAAATTTTTACAGGAGAATTTTTAACAAAGGAAAACATCGCATTCACAAATGGGTTCAATCCTCCTAGTTTTTGATTTAAAGCTTTACAAACACATAAATTAAAATGCACCTGTGTTTGATTGTTTTGGTTAGGTTTTTAAAGTGCAAGGAATGGAGAAGCTCTGCCAAATGTGAGGTAAAATAAAATAAATAAAAGCAGTGCAAAGATTAAATGACAATAAAAGTAGTAAATAAGTCAACTGAGTCAAATGTGAGAATCTAATTTAATAGTATCATACAAATTTTGTCATTCCATGTCAAATCAATACACCAAAGTATCAAAAGGTCAGGTTGAAATCCTGACCAATGACCACCCATTTCAATATAGTTTAGAGTATATGGAATGCATACCTAAATCATTTTTCGAATTATAGGTAATTAAAAAATGGCCAAATTTGAGTCACATAAGGTAACGAATTTCATAAAATCCCGAGATTAACTTATGATAAAAAGCCGAACTTGAACTTACTTCAAAGTCCATGAAATAAACTTCTAACTGATATGCTACAACCATGACATTTTATAGAAAAGTTTGAGGTCAAGTAATGTACTTTTTACCCTCGAATTTTTAAAAACTTACTTTCTACAAATTTCAAAAATAATTTTTTTAGGCTTATGAATGTTTAACATACATTGCAAATTTGAAAGTGGAACTGTATCTAGGTATAGAGCAAATTAATATCCCTTGAATAATAATTTTTGTGTTTAAATTTACAGCAAAATATTTTAGTGTAGCTTACTTACTTACCACATGTAATATACAATTCAAGATTTTAAAAATAATTTTCGTTGAAAAATAATTAAATATTCAATTAACAATTCAAAACAACACTCAAAATAACTGTAATGATATGCATACTTCCTTGTTCTTTTAAGGCACAAATCAAGGCAGCTAAAGCTCCTCCTTGGCTAAAGCCTAAAATTCCATCAAATGGGCCCTAAAATATACAATTTCCATATCTTTAAAATTGAAAAATTTATCTAAAAGCATTACAAGCTAGAATACTGAAAATATAAATTTACATTAAAAAAATACAAATAAAAACAAAGCATATTTTCTATATTCTTCTCAAGATATTCTGGAAAAACGATACCTAAATTCCCATACATAAAAGACAGAAGGAAACATGGGAGACAAGAGTCAAGATTTATAGAAAACATTCAAAAGCTATTACATTTTACTAAATATTAAATTTGTGTGGCCTTTAGTATTTGGAAAATAAAAATAGGATTTTCCTTTTAAAAAATATCAGAGCAAAAATGTTGCTAGACAAAACTTATTATGTGGATGTCCTGTGAGATCTTAACTTCCCAATTTTATGTGAGCACTTTTTTTCCTTTCTAGCACCATTAGAGGTACCACTCAAGTCGAAGAGTTCCATTGTGATTTTAGATTCCTTTGAAACTGATAAAAATAACCTTCAATTTGCCTTAAAAACTCTCAATTCCCTTTCAAGTCATAACCAAAAGTATACATTTCAAAACATTTCTTTTTATCATTGCCACAAGAACACCTTCACAAAATGACAAGATGTGAGCCATCTTAAGGAATCATACATACTAATCACTTCAGAAATAAGTTTTTTTGGTCATTAGAGAAATTAACAAATTGTGATCAGAAAAACATTTGTTCTCAATATCGTTAAGAATACATGCATCTAAACCTGAGAAACCCTGGTTTTCATGGTTTTATTCAATTTTGTACTTTTACAGTAGGTGGCTGAATACATTAATGTGGCTGATTTCATACATTAGTTATATTTTTAACAAAACTCTTCATTGTATATAATAATTGTATTCATTGTCATTGCATTCATCTTCATTGTATGTAGTAAAATAAATTGTAAACTTCTATTGTTTGTGATTTGCACACATCTATGGAACTCTAAGGTATTTTGTAAAGCATTGGGTGAAATTTTAAATTCCATAAATTAAAAATTGAATGAGTATCAACAGCCCAGCAGCCCTTTGAGCATTTGCTTCAGTTGCTAAATGGTCAGTTTGCCCCTGCTGATGTTCCATTGTCACTATTACAACCCATATTCTTCTAACTCATGTTCTTTAGAATCTCTTCAATGTATTCTTATGTAATTTACATTTGCTTTTTAAATCATATTGGGGTTGATACTTCTGTTGCCAGAAAACATGAAGATATATGAATGCAACTGTAATCAATGCATTAAAATATATTGGACTTATAACTGAAACATTGTAGTCTAAAAGGTATGCATAATTGTTAAAATACAAAGTAAATTATTAAAATCAACCAAATTCTATGGAGATAAGTTGTACAAGTAAACCAATATCTGCAATCCCTAATATCACCAAATGATATCAAGGGTATACACAATTGTAGTTCAATAAATACAGCTTATCCTACAGGTGATTTACTTTATTTTGTTTAATTCCCATGGGAACAGTTATAATTGTTGATCATGAGATTAATATGAATAATGATTATTAATATTCCAATTTTTATATCAGTAACATAAAGTAAATGAAATAACTTCAGCTGCATATTATAGCAATTTTATTAAGATCTATCATAACTATTTGTACAACTAGTACAAACAACACTCAGTAAAAATCAAAACTAAGCAAACAATATCTAGCAAAATAAGATGCAAGCAAAACAGTACACATGCAAATTGTAACAACCCATGCAAGCCTCATAAACACTGAAAGCTGTGCAGTTAGGCATGATATTGGGATGGATTTATCCTTTCTTTCCTCTTTCAATAATATAAACCATCAAGGTCAGTTTCCTCTATTAGATATTCAATTAAAGGAGGGCTCAATTCACTGTGGTGCCCCTCATTTGGGAAAATTATAGACAAAAAGCATTCTGATCGATAATTTTTATATTAATACCATTTACATCAATTTGTTTAGTAATTTTCTTTTCTCTTAGGAATATATGTTATGCATAAGATATCTAATCAATAATTTGATACAACTAACTTATTTTTAAATGCATGTGCCTGGTATTAAAAACTCATTACTAGGCCATGATTTAAGTTTCTATCTATTCAGTTCTATGCACTTCGTTTCAAATGTTATCATATTTTTATGATTTGGAATATCCTGAATAAAATATGTGAATTTTATCACTATTAAAGTTACTTAATTTGGACCCCAATTAATAAAAACCTAAAATGGCTTTAATGCTTAAAAATACCTAAAATATCTTTTGAAACCTACTAAACACCTTTTTAGATATTTGGACTAAAATGCATTTTGAGTATGATTTTGTGTTAAAGAGTGTTCAAATACCGCATCATTTTGGACAGCAAAATGTAGTTTTGTGAATACTCTACATTTGGAAATTGCAAAACAAACTCGACTATATATTTATAATTGCAGATATCTAAAGCAAAAACTTTAGAAAATACATTTTGGATAGCACAAAAACTGTTTTTATCTTTTCAATATTTCATTTGTTTAACAGTAACTGCTGGCATCAATATCATGTACTCACTATTATGAATGTCATAATGTATTTAAGCCCAATGAAACAGAATTTTTATAATTGTCTGTATTAACCTAATGTTTAGCCAGTGTCCAACAGGAAAATAATGAGGGGCTACAAGAATTGAAGCCAAACCATATTTTGTTTTGCAATATTCTTGAAAATGTGATTAACACTGGTGTTAAAATGTACCTGCTTTTGTTAAAATATTTTACTTTGCTTACATATAAATTAGATATTTTTTTTTGTATTTCTGTAATTAGAAAAGTTTCTAAAAATTATATGCAAAATTAATGTATTGTGGATGGTAAATATTACATTTTGAAGTTTCGTTACATCATGTGATCAGTGGTGTGGCTATCATGTAACCGTGACCTGAATTTATAGGAATGTAAATTTGTATTTCCAAATGTTAATTTGGCATATTTCATTGTCCTTAATCTTTGATGACAGATGTGATGGATCCCATGGAAGAGATGAGAGATTTTTGTACCTGTGATCATAGTTGTGTCCAGTAAGTTAGACTCCTAGTAAGAAGCCAGGTTGGTTGTGTTTCAGTCATCTTTTACTAATTAGACTAGGCAAGAATTCAGGACTTTAAAATAATAGCGCAAAGCATTGTGTTTTGTAAGAAAATAAAGTACTTAGTTTTACGTAACCTCAATGTACTGAGAAATGGAGACTAAATGCAAATTTGATAGTTTTCATTGTCCTTCAACTTTGATGACTGATCTGAGACACCATGGACAATATGAGATTTCTTTTGTGCCTGTGTAGTTGTGTTCAGTAACTTGGAGACTAGTAAAAAGTCAAATTGGTTTCTTTTCAGTAATTTGTTTGCTAATTAGACCATGCAAGAATTGAGGAATTGAAAATAATAGCACAAGTGCACTGCTATTTTTATGGAAAAGTAGAGAATAATTCTAGATGACCAGGTAACAAAATTTCTCAGGAGAATTTTGCTTCTGAACACTTTGTGCTCCTGGTGCATGCTTTTTTTCAGGACTAAAGCTGGTTCTTTCTGAAGATTGCAATATACTTTGCCCCTGGTAATTTTTCTTTGCATTTGATTGCATGCAAATATTTAAAATTAAATTTTGTATCCATCAAGTTTCTAAACATTGTAAAGAGGAACTATTAAATTTTCACCAATTATGAGGAAGTGTTGGAGAAACATTACTGCAATGTTTAACAGTCTGCTGTAGAGAATTCGAAATTTGCCTTCTATCTTTTTTAGATGTTGAACCCAAATGTTAAGTCAATTAAAGACGTCACTACCAGATTTTAAAAGAACTTTCAGTCATACTTAAATTTCTATATTCTATTTATTATATAATCCATTAATCAACAAAACAAATTTACACCTGCTTTGTCATTAGAACTCACTAAAGTGCAAAATTTCCAATTTCTTATCGTAAACCCAAGTTTTTACCAGTAAAATTGATATTGTGATAGAAACTGCATTGTGCTGATGGTTAGGAGTTAAAAATTTCCTTTGACATATTGTGAAGTGCAATCTGATTAAGAGTCAGAAGTGCACCTAGCATTGTAAGACAAGTTCAAATAAATTCCTCTGATTTTAGTTGCTATTGCTGCTTAAAAGAGAAATGTATTTTAAGTTAACTATGGTTGCAATAATAGATAATTCTCTCAAGCATCATTGTAAAACTTCTTTAACTTGTCTAACAAGCTAGTGACATATTGGATAAAACTTAACCTAAAATATTTTTTATAAACCTATAAACACTTCAA
This sequence comes from Meta bourneti, assembly GCA_933210815.1. Classification (NCBI taxonomy): domain Eukaryota; kingdom Metazoa; phylum Arthropoda; class Arachnida; order Araneae; family Tetragnathidae; genus Meta; species Meta bourneti. The sequence continues at coordinate 95,172,396 of OW119934.1, forward strand.
ATATAAGCTGAAAAATCTAACCTCAGATCAATATTCCACATTTTACAACTTTTAGAAATGTAAACTTCAATTATAGATATCCTGATTTAAGTTTGGATTAATGTATGATTAACGAATTGATGTATTTGGATTAATGTTAAATGTATGGTTTTTTATAGATCAAATTCAATCATTAAAACTATAATACTTTTTATGCAATCGAGTACATTAAGTCAAGCTGATGGTAAAATTACAGCATCCAAAGTGTATTTATTTCCTTGTAAAATGCTGCGCATATACATACTAACTTTGCTCAAATAACTAGATTGTAATAACATTTAGCATTTTGGTAGATCAATCAGCTGAGAAGATGCTGCAATGACAAATCCATGAATCGTTTCTGCACAACAGCAGTTTCCAGTTGTGCGATTTACTGAAGCACTTATTTATTCATTATATTTATGACACAACTATCATACAGGTACAAGCATAATATTTTAATACGAGTATAATTATTAGCATAATCATAGACAAAGCATTTCAAGTTTACCTGTGATTCAAATGCATCACTAACAACATCTATGGATTGTAAAAAGCCATTAGCTTCTCTGCTTTCTGTTTTAGAACTAAAACTTTCATCAGTATCACAAAACCACCAGCTGCAACCTTAGAAAATGAATTAGAATATTCTGAGTATTAAAAATAAATTACAGGAGCATGGACTTTGCCATACAGTAAATTTGATTGCTAGCTTTAATCAGATAAGTTTATTGGTAGACATTTCATTACAAGCAAGGTAAAAGAGATATAAATTAACATAAAGAACTACAGAAGTATGGGCATTAGACAAAAACACATGACAAGGATAGAAAGTCAATAACAATTTATACCTCCTTTCATACTTCCAGCTTCATTTTCAATGCTATTAGTACAATTCTCTTCCAATATCATGTGTGGAGCAGTGATAAAAACTGTAAATAAAAATATTTAACATGAAGCCAAAAAACAATATGAGTAGATTAAAATATACCTAGCCCATTTGACCAAAATAGTTAACACATAATAGTAATTTCATGGAAAGTTGCATAAAGCTTTTAAAATTTCCTCCCGATCTTAGTTCAAATATTTCAAATTTTACACAAGCTATAGTTTAAATCAAATTGTTTTAGTTGTAGGATAATTTCATATAATGAAGGGTTCACTTTGAGGTATGGGTGGATGAAATTATCAGCATAACAGAATAAATCTTGTATGAAATGGATGCATAAAAATATGATTTTCAATATTTATACACAAAAATAAACAAGGACACATTTTCAAACATAAATTAAAATTTATTCCAAAATTGGGAATTTATTTCTAAAACAGACATTTTGAAAACTCCTAATTTTACATCAGGTCTTAAAATTTGGATTTTTGCAATTTAAATTGCAGTTTTAAAATCACAAAAAGTAGGTCTATGAATCATTAAAAATACTAACTTCTGTTTGACATTGAATGCATCGTTAACTATATTATGAATTGAAAATTGATTTTAAAATAAATTAGACTAATACTTTTAAAATTTCAACTTTACTCCATAAAGATAATTTCTAAAGATTTGTTTTTGAAACTCATGCACAATAACATTCTTTGTATTCGAAACATTCTTTGTAGCAAGTCATTATGGCTTTTTGGTGAAAAAATCTGTCCATTATTAAGGTTTCTCAAACTGTTGTTTGGAGTTTAACCACTTATGTGTTCATTTCATACAGTTCATGAATATTTCATTTATTAAGTATAGTGCATGAGATATAAAATATGCTTAGCTTTATGGTGTTATGAGTAAGTCTTGAATCGTCATGATTTCATCTACTTAGTTCTATGCACTCCACTTCGAATCTGCTAATATTTTTTGTGATTTGGGATGCCCTGTATTAATATGTGTTCATAGAACCTAAAAATGCTTAATGATCTATAAAATCCAAAAATGGCTATAGGGCCTAAAAACATCCTGATATCGCTCAAAACCTACATTCTTTTTCGGTAAAATTTTACTGAAAGATAGAAAAAGATACTAAAGATAATTCTTCCTGATGATTGCAAGACCTTTGCACTTGAGAATTTATCTGGCACATGGTTGGCATGTAAAGTTATAATGCATGGCCTAAAATTATTATGATCAGTTCACAATTGCTTGATTTATGGATTAAGAAATGTTTAAATCTTACATTGATGTTCACATCAGAATATTATAACAAAAACACTTTAAGGTAGGATTTTGAGATTAGGTCATTTTATAAGTAATGAGTCCTAATAAGTATGCAAAGTTTCATTACTGAATTACTATAGAGTAATTAGTTTTTAAGTTATCTTATATCCCCCAATTTTTTTTACAGAACTTGGAAACTTCACCTCTTTTCACTGGAACTTAAGAGTGTTTAAAGGTACTGTCCTTTAACCTTTTGTCAATTCAGAGGAATAGCACTGGAATAATCTAAATGTAATGTTCAACTGAATTGTTCCAACCTAAATTTCTACTCTACTATTGCTAAAAGTATTTGAACAAACCTTGCTTGTAACAAAACAAACTAATTGCTAACCTAAGGCATGGACCTGATTTTATGGTTCTCGCAGCCATATTTAATTTTCTATTTAACCAAACAAGATAAACTTGCATTGGCTTTATCATGCCATTAGATCTCACTAAGTTGTAAAATTTTCAAGAAATTTGAATTTTTAACAAAAGCATTGTGATGTGGCATATATTTAAATATTGTAATTGGCTTATATTATGTATTACTATGCTTTCAAGTTAGCTATTGAAGGGTTAGGTAGTTCCCAAAGTATTGTGCAAAACATTTTCTTCAAACTTATTGAAAATATGAAATGATATTTTTGTTAAGACCTATAATAAACCTGAAAAATCTTGCACCAAACAATTTAGCACCTTCAGCCTCTAGACCCGAAAAGAGCAAACATTCTATTATTTTAATTCATGGACATACCTGGGGGCAGGGTTAAGCATCTTAATACCTAAAGAGCAAATATATCTTTTAATTCATGGTCAATGCACTCTATTCCAAAAATACTAACGTATTTTATGATTTGGAAACTCCTGACAAAAATATGCAAATTTTATAACACCTAAAAATGCCTAATTTGAGAGTTAAGACCTATAAAAACCCAAAACGGTTTTAGTGCCTAAAACAGACCTCTAGAAATCAATAAAAACTAGTATTGGTAAAAATTTCAACTTTTGAATTTTGAATAGTTTTCCAAAATGATGAGGATGCAATGGTTCAGATTTGGTTTTATCTTTAAATCTTTTATTTGTTTGTTCAATGACACTGCTGGTAGAAGGAAGGTGTCAATATCATGGCTTTAATGATGTCATAATGTATCATTTTGGACAGAAAAATTAGCAGTTTGTGAAGGTACTGCATAAAACGTTACAAAAATTAACATTAAAGCGAAAAAATCCATTTTGGAATAGCAAAAGAAACTTTTATCTTTTAAAAATATTTGTATTTTCAATAACTGCTGGAAATAAGTCCGGCACCAATATTGTGGGTTTACTACTGAGAATGATGATATAAACTGTCTTGTTTGTTAATCTATGTTGTAATCCAACAGCCAATCGGATCGTAAAACCAAAAAGAGAGTGAATTGTGCAGAACTGTTTTAAGGAAATAAATTTTTTTTCATACAACCATAATTTGCCTACAAAATTCTTGATGAGAATGTGATTGACACTGGTATTTAAAGGTATGTCTATAATGTTACATAAATTGGATCATAATCTTTTGCATTTTCCGAAATGGAAAAGTTTTCTGAAAATTAAATTCAAAATGCATACATTATAGAAAGCAAATTGTTGTGTATTAAATAAAAATGTTTAGATATATAATCAATATTAAATTACAGTAAATTAATTTTATTAATAATAATTTATTAATAAAGTACTAATTAGGATAGCAACTTTTTTATTTGAAGAAATAATTTTAATTATTTCAATCAATTCTCAAAAAGAGAAAGCTTATGATACATAGGAAGCCCCTCAGAATGAAATCCTGGGTGTGCCCCTGGTTCTGAGCCATAATTAAACATTTCATGATTCCTACAATACACAAGATGGAGTTTTGTTACATTTTGAGTGAAATTCTGTTTTTGAGGACTTAGGAGATACTTGAACTTTTTATTGTAGGGCAAAAACGTTACTAATTCTATCGAAATGGAGCCTAACAAGTTAGTAGTCAACATTTCATTAAAATTACTTAACGAATTTGAAAATTAATACAATCCAGAATACTAAAAAGTAAGCCAAAATTTTAAAATTCAGTGCTACAAGGGCATCTTCAAAACTTTAATCTACTCATTTCAAATTTTGTTCACTTGATATGAGCCTATAGGCACCCTCTGTCAACTATTTCATATTGAAAATTGTGTAAAAAAAATTGTAATTTCATCAAGTTTCACTCTAGCTTATGACAATATCCCTCTCCCTCTATTCCAGTATAGTACCCTCTCCATTCCTCTTTGGCATACCTCAGGGAAAACCAAATTGCTGAGTTGAGAGCAGAATCACAATACAGAATACTAATTTCCACTAACATGAGTAAATGCCTATTATACAGGGTGGGCGAAAAGTCCATGACACATTTCAAAATTTAATATAAAATCAACCAATTGTCATACAAGTTGCGGTTTTCACTAAATAGCTTTACATGACATCAAGTTTTTTTTGTCATAAAAAATAGTTCAATTGTTTGCACATAGATGGCACTAGTTTAGTAAGGTATAGCACTAGTTTAGTAAGGTAACCTCGTAAGATGTCGCTCAAGCCAATATTCACTTGAAATATGGTAGTATGTAGAGACAAAAATGTTCTAATAAATTCTAATATGTATTGTTTTAATATATATGTAATTTTATTAGAACAATATGTATTGTTCTAATATATAATTTTTTTATGCCAAAATAAAAACTTGATGCCATATAAAGCAATTTTGTGAAAACCGCATTCTCATTTTACATTAAATTTGGAAATGCGTCATGGACTTTTCGCCCACCCTGTATTTTGTGCATATGAAACAAAGATGACTTCAAATAAATCTGAACAGTAACACATTTTGAGTTTATTCCTTCTTATTATTTACTCATGAGAATTTTGTTTACTTTTGACTCAACATCATAGTCATATGATAAAATAATCAGGTAAAATTAACAGACTTAACCTTAAAAGAAAATGTATACATTATGCTAAAAACATGCCTGCCTTATTCAAGACAAAATACAATGTCTCGAATTCTAGTTTCTTTCATTGGAAAAGTTGAATGAAAATCTTGTGCTGATCCATGATTTTCCATACTCACTTAATTCTGCTATATTTTTAATGCTTTTTCTAAATCCACCCATTTTACTTCGGAATAGTTCTGCATCTTGCCTGCATAAAAATAGATAGAAAAGATTTATGAAACATTATTTACAAAAAATTACCATATAAAATTGACTTCAATTCTTTAAACCCCTTTATAAAACTATCCTTTCAAAATTCCTCACCATGAATGGTCTCACAAATATAGCAAAATTGTATGCATTTTTATGCATCCTGTTCGAAAATTTATATTGGCACACAACAGAGCATATATTATTCAGTGATTGTTTTCTGGGAGAATTATAAACTACAGTAATTTATAGCTTAGTAAAAACACAATACATGCATTAGTAATTTGTAACCAGTTTCACACAGAATTTTCTTAGAAAAGACCATTCAATAACTGAAATTATTCTAAAAACCTCATCTCAAATTTTATTATTTGCGAGAACTCCTTTTTTAATCAAGTAACTCCAAGAGGAGTCTAAAAAGATCTGCACCTGTTTTTCAAGACAAATATAACAAAACAATACAACTCAAATGAGAGAAGGAAGTGGGATGAAATGAAATGACCATAAATTAGCAAGGGTAATAGGGTATATATTGTAATTCAACAAACAACTGAGTTTGATTACCTTTCAACCTAAGACTTGCCACTTCTGTTCATGACCTGATCATAGCAAACTAAGGGACATTTTATAATCTTGTCAGGTCATGTTCATCTGGTTAATTTACATGTGTTTCAACACAGCAACAAAAAGAAAAGGGTAAAAATTGTATAAAAAAATCGAAAAGTTTTAGTACGCAGTGTTTTTGAGACATAACATGCATAGGAATACAAATTGCAAAACTCACATCACACCTTCTATACACACATCTTATGAATTTTCCAATCATTAATAGTACGTTGTATCATAAATCCCCAAACTTAATCAATCATTAATATTAATAACTAGGCACTAGATTCTTAGTTTTTTACCTATTTAGTGCTATGCATTCTATTTCAAATCTGCTAGCATATTTTTACAATTTGAGATGTCCTGAATAAGTAAATCAAAATTTTATAGCACCTAAAAATACCGAATTTGGGGTTTACAATCTATAAAAACCTGAAACATCTTTAATACCTAAAAAGACTTTTGAAACCTACAAAAAGCTTTTCGAGATATTTGGACTTCAAATTCATTTTGAGTATGATTTTATTTGAGATGGAGTGCTGTTACGATACGTCATTTCAGACAGCAAAATGTACATTTTCATGAATGCTTTGAATATAAAAACCAAACACATGCATTTTTTGTAAAAAAAAAATGAATCAAATTTTCAGGAATAAAAAAGTTTCTAAAAATCATATGTAAAACGATGCATTGTGGAAGATAGTGGTTATTTTGCTTTGCTATATCACGTGATCTATGGCAGGGATGTCACATGATTGTGATGACTGATTTAAGCCAGTCCAATGGAGAAATATAGGCTAAAGGTAAATTTTATATTTTTCACTATCCTTACTATTTTACGAAAGATGTGATATATAAAAGATATAATGAATTTTTTCATGTATATGAGCACAGTTGTGTCCAATAAGTTAGAGGCTGTCCTGGGAAGAAGTTTGGTTGGCTGGGTTATCTTTTGCTACACAAGGGCCTTATCAGCGGTAACAAAATAGTAATAAGAAAGCGCGCTTCGATTTGAAAAATCGCAGAACTTTCCGGATGACCCAATACATATGGAAATTTAGTTGACATTCAGATTTTTGAGTTTCGGTTCTCTAACAAAGCTGTTTTAATGGCTAGATTGAAATGGTGAGACTTACTTCTATATTAAAACAATGATTATTTGAACACACATTAGTGCTTTTCCCTCTCACATTATTTTAATAGTCTTTTTTGAGGAAAAGTATACCTAATCACACAACAAAACTGAACTACCATAACAATATACTTTATAAATAAAACTTTAAAATTGACAATTAAATTTTTAATTTTCTTCAGCCCAATTTTATTAAATTTTATTTACTTTTTAATTTTAATAGATTTTATGATGTGGAGTTTGTTTGGGAGCTATTCCAATGGTTTAGGATCTTAGTTTCTTTCTTCAAAATGATACTTGTCTTCGAAAAAATTAGATAAAAAATTCACATTCAAATTGTTAACGAAAACAAATATTTAAAAACAGAATGAAAATAGCATGATATAGAACCCCAAATGGATTGTGACTATGGATGGCTGACTGCGAGATTTTGTTTTTGCTGTGTTTTTCTGGCAAGAAAGTATCACCGGACTGGAAGTGACTCAGTACACTACTTTATCTTGAATAAAAATATATTCAAAATGCACTTGAAGAGGAAATTTAATTGAACAATTGTGGTTTTGGGGTTCCAAAGATCTTTTTAGGTGCTTAAGATCGTTTTAGGTTTTTTGGTCCTAAACCCTGAATTAGGTATTTTTAGGCTATAAAATTAACATATTTTATTCAGGTTATCTCGAATCGTAAAAATGTATTGACAGATATGAAATAGAGGGCATAGAACCAAATAGGTAAACCTAAGAATCCAGGGCTTAACAATCACATAAACAGCATAAAAGTAAAGCTACACAAATAAACACGTTATATTTACCTATATCCATGCAAGCACAAAATCTGTAAAAGAATTATAAAAATAAAACAAATGAAAGATTATCAAATATATCACAGTGCGTCTATTTCAACTATTAAAATTTACCTTTAGTTTTCTATTAGCTGCCATTTAGATCTTTTACATCTAGTCTATGGTTGGATTTGTTGCTGTAGTGATTTCTGCACCTCTAATTCAGGAAATTATCTAAAATGCATGCAATAAAAAAATTTAGAGAAATAAACTAATATTAAAATATACAGTAAAATAGCAAATCTTACAAAATTTTACAATCGTGGGATAGTTTTCAATTTAATATTTGGGGCATGTTTCTTCTTTGTAATTAAAAGTAGTAGCAATTTAAATCAAAACCATTCTGTGTTATATGAAATAAAAATGGAATCTATTAATTTAGTAACTAAAAGATAATTACATGTATATATTCAAAACATGATGGTGGAAATAAGGGATAGATGAGTAGAGGCTCACATACTATTTCGATGTTTTACCAAGACAATCCCTTTTTCTATAAAAAATATTTCAAACTTTTAATGAAAACAATTTATAACAGTTGAAAACTTGATTAAAACATCAAAATCAGCAAATGACATGACTATTGTTATTGAAGTTCATGCACTTTCGTTTCATTCAAAGTAATTTTGATATTAGGTGAGTTTTCCTCATCACCTTCCACACAATTCCTTCTGGTATTTGCTCCTGATGGTTGGTTTTGGGGTTTATGGCACAAAGGCCATATTTGGCTATGCTGCGCCAGACACAAGACATACAAAATAAAGTTTTACTGACACAGAACAGAGAAATACACCCAGGGAGGAATGCACCTGACAGGAATCGAACCTGTGCTATCTACAACTTGCAAGTTGCTAGCATAGTGGACATACCCACTGAGCCACAATGGCCCCTTGCTCCTGATGATTGAAAATACTTTTGATCAGGTTTAGAATTTCATAAAATTCGCCACTTCAATCAAGAAGTTTTAAGAGTTGGTGGTGGAGATTTTTGGCCATCAAATTTTCTTCGTAATTTGCTATGAGTGAAGACATCTTGAAAAGCACACACAATTATTTTTATTATTGTAACTGCATGGGGGCACCAGCACCTAAAGGCATAAAGAATGCAACCCCAGGTTTGAAATTAGCGGTCATTAGTCCCATTCTGCGTCAATAAAATTCGTTTTGTCGACCACTTTCCCAAATTATTTCGTTTGTATGGTACGAAATCTGACTGATCAACAATTTATTCTTTTCTAACAATTTATACTCTTACTTTTAACAGGCACATTAAGTCTTCTGACCAGACCCTAGTTATTATACTGTGTTTTATAGATTGACAAAATTAAAATAAATTAAAAATTGCACCCAACATAACATTTTGGCAACTGATAGAAAATGTTAAGGAGCCCTTGGCACCAGACCTTTCTACTCCTAATTCCTAATCTTGTCCTAATTACAAAAATATAAATAATGTGACATGCATACATGAGTGAAAAGATTGGGAACTTGCCCAATCCAATAATTTTTCTTTGGTGGCAATAATGCTGCTGTATCAATGCCAATTCAGTGAAAATTTCCACATATTTTTCCAAGTCTAGTGTTTTTTTAAGAACCCACCAATTATTACGAGTTGTCGGTCAAAGTTGTTTTACAAGAAAAATGTTCAAGAACAATAGTCTAGTAAAACAAACTTGAGAGGGGAGAAGAATAATTTCAATTAGATTTACCAAGATTTGTATCATTTGAGCTATAATAAAATGAGAAGAAAAGTGAGTTATAATATTCGGAATTTATCTTCAAGGATCAAATTATACAAGGCCAAATTTACCCTTTTTACCAATCATACACTAACCCTAAACTTACCATCCTTAACCTCAATCTAATCAACAAACTGAGATGTACATGCCAGTTTGCATCATGCTATACCCGTCTGTTAAATGATTTATTCCAATGAGTCTTTAACTTTGAGTAGCATCCAAATTAACTAAATTGTAGTCTGGATTTAAAAAAATACACTTTTAATTTACAAATCAAAGTAAATATTCTCATTGCAAAACATTTTATAGTAACCAGCCCTTAAATTTGCCACTCTAGGCTAAATAGCCTAATAAGACTATTTAGAAACAACTTTGAAATCAAAAGCAAAAAGTAGGGAACATTTATCTGAAGTTTTACAAATGTAAGCATAGGGAAGTACGGGAGATTAAATGTTACTAGAGCTGGGATTTATGCATGCAAATTCAATGACATCAATACTCATTGGCACACCATTAAAAATAAAATAATCAAAATTCAAACACTCCATGCTTAGATTCACTAGCACCAGAAAAGCTATCAGCCTTTTCAAGCACCAGTGATTCACATATTAATTAGCTCCACTAAACTTATGCATGAGTTAATTGTTTTCAGACACAAGTGACTCATTCTAACATATATTTCATCATACACAATGAAGGCCCCGTAGACAGGGTCGCTCATCTATGATACCAGAACCCAAGGTCTATGATGCGGCCTGGGAAATGTGAATGTTTTGTAGATGTTCAATTTGTTTCATATTTCTATTGTGTTTATAATAAAGGTGAACGGAAATCATATGAAGGAAAAAATAGGAATGTATATAAGTTAAACACTAATAAAAAGGATTGCATATATTTTTTTCATGAGGGGCCAGTTATCTGAATTGGTACTGGGGCAAGGGGTGCATACATCACATACCATCTGTTGAAAACCCTTCATTAGTGTTTTCCATTCTGTGTTGCAGAGCTGTCGATGCTCACTGGACATGCTACTGCACTAGCAACCTGCGAGTTGTAGCAGGTTCGATTCGTCCCTGGGTGTATTTCTCTTTTGTGAAGTAAAACATTCCTTGTGTGTGTATGTCCATTACTTGATACTATCTGTATTGTGCTTGGTAGGTAGGTATTTTAATTAATGTCACACTGGAGCAACACAATGGGCTATTGGTGATGGTCGGGGATCAATCCCAAAGGGAAAGTTCCAAGATCAACACCACATAATTTTGAATCAGTCAGATGACAAGGCAACACCTGAGCTGTATTGTGTTTGGCGCAGCATGGCCCTTGTGCCATAAAACCCCAAAACAACCAACCATTCAGTGTTGTACCCAGGGGGTGACCTAAAGCTAATAGCAAAAGAATTAAATTTTCAACTGATAGTTTTGGTGGAACAAAATATATCATATACAGGGTGAGTCTAAAGTGTTTTTACAAAATAAGAGGGGTGATAGTACCCATCCAGACGAGCAATAATTACCATGGAACATAGGGTTGCATTCCACTTTGAGAGGCAGAAAAGGGTTAAATTAGAATTTCAACATGAACTTACAACAGTGTTGGGAAAGCGAATGAACGATAACAAAAGTTGCACAATCTGATATTGATCAGAGAAAAACTCACAGCAAGTGCTCAAAGTGGCAGCCATGCATCTCTCGAAGATTCCTGGTGTTGTTAATTTTGTCTGCGGCAACACCGATTCTCGCTACGAGATCTTCAGCTGTCTGGTACACTAAAGATTTCAGGTGCCCCAGAAGAAAAAGTCAAGTGGGTTGAGGTCCGGTGAGCGAGGAGGCTAAGCCACAGGTCCGCCACATCCGATCCATCGTGCAAGATATGTGGCATTCAAAAAGTGCCGGACCGTGCTGGGGCTCCATCGTGACTTGTTCATGCTCGACGCGTTTCGACTTTACTCTTTTCTGCCTCTCAGAGTGGAATGCGACCCTATGATCCATGGTAATTATTGCTCGTATGGATGGGTACTATCACCCCTCTTATTTTGTAAAACAATTTAGACTCACCCTGTATATTTTAGATTATTCTATTATATATTTCAGGAGATAATTTTAATGTGGTTGGAGGCACACACAGGGTGTTGCCTCCAACCCCAATCAATTCTTATGGAACCAGTTAGGAAGAATGGTCATGGTAAATTGTATTATCGTTGCCAAAGAATCTACGTTTAGTAGAAAAAGAATTTTCAATTAAAATTGATTTTGTTCAAATCAATTTTGTTTATAAATTTTGCATACACAAACCAAAGTTTTTATTCTTTGGAAAACATTTTTATACTTCATCCATACTTTTGCCCTGTGCGAGTGGACAAAGGAGATCGATAGTGAAATATTGGGTAAAAGCTGTCTCCCAAAAGAAATTGACTACATTAGTACCCTCACCCCATTACAACCCTCAGTTCATCCCAAAACCTTCTGGGTGCCGTGTTTCTACTTGCTGTATTCGATTCCTGTCAGGTGCATTCCTAGCTGGGTGTATTACTCTCTTCTGTGTCAGTAAAACTTTCATTGTGTCTATTACTTGATATTGTATGTCTTGTGTCTGGCGCAGCATGCCCAAACATGGCCCTTGCGCCAAAAAACCGCAAACCAACCATCTACTTACTGTCTCACTCAAAGCCATAAAAAATTTAGACTAAGTCACAAGCCGTTCACGAAGTTCCTGAAAATGAAAGGTGCGATTTTACAGTCGGAATCTATTCACTTTCCGACTTAATTTTATGACACGGAGAATTCTGCATTTCAAAAATTAAGAATGCGGAAATAAAAGCTATATATTAAGAAATACACAAGTTCTACTAAATATCAAGTAACACCATTACTAAATTTGTAACAATGTTCAATGAGTTCAATGAGATTCTTGTTCTTTACAGAAGTTTAACAAACACAATTTGTTTTGACTTGAGACGAATGGATTTGGATAAGATTAGACAGATGCTTCACTAGACAGTACGGCAACCATACAGTTGCATAAAGTTGGTTTGGTTTTTATGGCGCAAGGGCCATATCTGGCCAAGCAATGTTTTCTTCATGAAGGAAATGGACATGCACGCACATAAAGAAAGTTTTACTGACACAAAAGTGAGAAAGACATCCTCGGTAATTACAGAAATTCAATCTGAGCCGCCTACAGTGCAGTGGGCTAGCGGAAAGTAAAAAGTATTATTTCACTCTCAGCTTTGTTCAATAATAATTTATTCTTTTAGGGCGAACAAAAAGCTTACAATTAATCCTTGTTCAACTTTGCAACTAAGATATTAGACAAAAGTAGTGACTAATAAACACTAACAGTGATGTCATTTCGTGCAGTCGAAAACAGAGAGCAGAATATCTTGGTTGTCCCTGGAAAACACCTCAACTCAGCTGTGTGAAATGTAGTAAATTTCTTTTCTTTCTCATAACAAGACATGAGAATAATGGTTGCGCCGTTTATCCGACATTTGTTGCGTACAACAATATTATAAACTCGAGTTTTTGGATTGTTTGTTATTCTTTTTTCTGCACCCGGTATGTATTTCGTTATCGTTTTCTTTCTCTATATTCCTCTTTTCATGACAGTTGATTGATTTAAGTTTTTTCATCGTTTCAGGTATAATGCAAGACACTGACGTTTACCCCTCACCTCCCGACCATATTCGCCGCTTGTACGAGAAGAGATTCAAAGTGGATTTATCGGATAGGTATTTCGTGAAGTCGTTTATACCACAGACGCTTCATTTTTATCTTATTGATGTTTTTTGTTTGAATTTTCGTTCACCTCCATCCATATGCTTTCTGTTGTCACCTGTCAGCAACCATGTTTTACATCCAAAATTTTCTAAAAATCTTATTGATCACCGCTGTTTCATTTTAAAATCGGTATCATTTCTTGTCGTTGATCGAGCAGTCATATTTGTCTTTTTCTAAATGATTGAAAATTTACATCAACCTCTCATTTTCCGCTTTAGCGATGGACGCCATATCAACTCTATTTAAAAGGCGCCATTTAAATGGTGTTTGGCTCAATGTAAACGGTGTTGTCAAACGCATGATGCTCGTGACAGGTTGTAAACAATGAACATTTGGTATTTTCGATTGCCAAACCTTTTTCTTTTTTCGGAAAAGGAGCCATTTTGTTTTTTGTTAAAACAAGCAAATATAAAAAATTAATTTTTGAAAAGTTAATATCCATATTTTACCAGAGATAAATTTGACTTGTGATGTGATCGTTCTTTTTTCAAATTCTTTTGATAAATTTAAATTGGTAATGTGTCAACCTTTATATAGCGAAAATTTAGCACATTTTAAAGTGGAATTGTATTTTGAAATTATTCCTTTTATATTCAATGAGTTCTTATACTGAGTTAACCCCTTTCGGAGAAATGAGAATACTTATTGATTATGAAAAGATACATTTTTTTAATTTTATTGTACTAAATATTGCACTAATTCTTCCAAACATTCAAATTATATAGGAGGTAATATAACTGCCACAAACTTAGGTATGACATTTTGGAAGGAATGGATTTTCATGTACAGTGAGTCAAAGTAAAAACCGAACAGACGATATTTTTTAATACATTTGTTTGTAGCAATCAAAATAAATGTGCTTATTCATTATACCTGAAAATGAAAAATGAAGGCCTTGCTGTCAAAATCCCTTGATATAAATTACAAAATATTTTTAATTTATTGTTTGAAGTATCAAACAAAAAAACATTAACGAAACAAATCTCAAAATGAAAACCAAACAATTGTCTGCTCTTTAGAATTCTTTATATTTTTAGCTTATTTAGACTTCTAATTCATGTTTTGGCAACGTTACATGGAAGAATACTTGTCATTCGATGTTTTTTGGTAAATATTATCAAAATTATTTACCAATTATAAATTTTTGCTTAGTCTTCTTTTCATTAAATGCTATGGGTTGCCATATGAGTATTGACATTCGTAAGTTGATTATTTCTCACTATAAATCTGGAAAAAGTGTTCGAGAAATCAGTAAAACAGTTTGTCGAAGCTCTTCGGCTGTATTTGGTGCAATTAAATGATTTAAAACATCCAAAAGTGTAGAAAAATTGCCCAAGAAAAGTAACAGAAAAATTTACAGATGAAAGCAAATTTAACTTGTTCGAATCTGACCGAAAAGTTAGTGTTGAGAAAGCCAAATAAAGAGTTAAAATTTAAAATCCACAGTAAAACATTGAGGTGGGTCAGTAATGGTTTGGGGTTGCATGTCTGCTTCTGGAGTCGGAAAACTGCATTTTATAGATGGCATTATGGATCAATATAAATATATTGACATACTAAAGGCAAATGTGAAAGAAAGCGTGCAAAAATTGGGCATTGAAAACGACTTTCATTTATAATAAGACAACAACCCCAATCACAAAGCATGAAATGTAAGGTGCTGGTTGTATAACTGTCCTTATGTCATGGAAACACCTCCACAGTCACCAGATCTCAATGTCATTGAAAACATTTGGAACTATTTACAGAAAAAAGTAATTGAACATTCCATTTCAAATAAAAAAAAATCTAAAGAATGCTTTAATAGAAGAATGAAATAAAATTGACATGACGTTTTGCAAAAAACTAATGTAGTCCATGCCAAGACGGCTCAGAACTGTCAAAGAAAGCAAAGGGATGCTTACAAAATATTAGCAATAAAATTGTTTTAATTTTTAAAAGAAATTTGCTTGTTAAATGTAAGTGTTCAGTTTTCATTTTGAGATTACAATGTCCATACTTTTATTTATCATTTCATTAAACTAAAAATTACCTTAACTGCAGATTTTAAAATTTGTGTAATAAAACACTTCTTAATGTACTTTCAATTTATATATAACTTTTTAAAATTTTTGTGTTTGTTCGGACTACGTACAAATTCCTTTCATTTTGTTTGGTGTTCGGTTTTTAGTTTGACTCACTGTATATCACTTTTGATTTTGTCAAAAGAATCAGTTTAGTTTGAAATATTCGGTTGTCAATATTCTTAGTAAATAAGTGAAGTAAAATGGTTCGTTTAACTGCAAATATTTTATTTAGCTGACATGGAATTAAATCTTGGAAACTGTAACGTGATTGTATTGCAGGATTAATGCAATCCTTGTGTTTAATTAGCTTTTACTGTATACTATCCTAATTACAATATTATTAATAGTTGGAATTGATGTTTGTAGAAGTGTGTTCTTGTGCTACTTCTTAGCTACTCTTGTGTGAGCACACAAGAGTAGCTAAGCGAAATTTGTTTCTTTCAATAATGGACATATTTTGTATAAAATTTCCATTTCACATGATTTTTCTTTTTATTGTATTAATGGTAAAGTTTAAAATGAATATATATTCAGGGTAATTAGTTTTTATTTTTGTACATTGATCACAGCTGTCATGCACCACTTGTTTCAAGTTTTATAAATGTTTTTTTTTTTCGAAAAACTGTCGAGTTAATTCTGCCGAATTGATTTGCACTTTTAAAAGAAAGTAGTTGAATTCTGTATTTCTACTTATCCTTTATGGTCTACTTGTTTCAACTATGCTTCCTTATGCCTTCATTCCACTTCTGACAAATCAGGTCCCCATTTCTGTATTTTAGGCCCAGTACTAGGTCAGATGAGGTACTGCATTACCAGTTTACATTAGGGGCCCCTCATAAAATAAAATATGTTTACCAAGTACTCAGTACTTGACTTTTACAATTGTATATGTTTTTCTTTTGCATACGTGTTCTGGTTTATTATGATAAACAGTGAAAGGATGTTTAACTTTTGAACTCTCAACTTATTATTTATAAAGGCATAGTTAAAGATAAAGACAGGAACTCTGCTCTGGTCTCAGTTGCTACAGGATCTACTGAGAGCCGTGGGAATTGCTTGTTTTTGTGTTTTCACTAGACACTACTACCTGTGGAATCGTGTACTAGGTTGGCTTGTTGAAAGACCAACTTTTCCACTATGTTATGTTAACAGGAGCCCATCATAATAGTTCTGATTTTATTGACATCACAGTGAATAAATACTGCTGGTAGTTGTACATTTTATTTCTGTTTTTAGACTATTGGGCTGCCAATCAGACTTATAGCGAAAAGGCTGAGGTTTGGCATAGGGGATAAAAAACTAAGCTTTGAAAACAGACTGCAGTTTACCATAAAGAACATTTCCAGAAAACTTTGCCATGCTATCTCAGTACTATGCCTTAGGGCCATTTTATATGGAGAACCCTGAACAAAGCTGTTGTTTCTTTGTAACTGGATGAAGTCCTATTGTGCTTATCACAATTATTGGAAACTCTTTAAATAGTTCAACTTTTCTCTGAATAATTCTATTAAAACTGAATGTAAACTGCACCAGAATAATTGAATTTTGAACTCTGGTAAACCAGAGTTCTGTCCAGTTTTGTGATAAACAAAATCTTATCCTACTTATCCTATATGTGAATATCTAACATCACAAATCAGAAAAATTACTAATGCTTTCTGTCGAAAATGATGTTTGATTTATGGCAGTATATAAGAGTTTTAAAAATATACTTCTAGGTACAAGAAATAAATGATTGTTTATTTTAATTGATTGAACTAGAGATGCAATTACATAGTGAGCAGAAACAAATGTTTTCAACTAAAAATCTTAATGAACTTTATTTTTACATCTTCATTTTTTGTACAAAATGCCTCATGACTGATTTGTTTGTACCTGAAAAAAGAAATCTTTGATATTTACTTTACATCAGTGAAAAAATCATGATAAAATTTGTTAATCAGATTTATTTGATTGAAATCTGACTCATGATTTTAATTATTTCGTTGCCCTTAAGTTTAAACTTGTTGGACATAAGTCATTCAAATCAGTGTAGCTTCTATAGAATATTTTTTATGTTAAACATTAATATATATGATTGAAAAAGATTGAAATAATTAAGAATTATTTTTCAGCCTTGCATTTATTCTTTCGTTTTAATTCTATTTTATAACAATTCCATACCACTTAATATTTTAATAAGGGGAGGTGATTTAATTATAAATAAATGAATTTTAGTTTTCCTGCCTTTTCATTTCCCAGATGGGTTTATGGACAATTTTTGTCTTCCACATAAACACAAAAAAAAATTAAGTTTCCCACATTCCAAAGCAGATTTCCAGGATACGATGTTTTTGCAATTTGGAAAACAAAAATTATCTCCTTTCTCATGAATTTTCATATACAGGCATGATACTCAATGAATATTTTTCTTTTGCAAGTATTAAGAGCTTTCTATCAGCTTGATTGATTTTATTCGAGAGGGTTTATTATATAAACTAGGAAATAATGAGCACCCAGTGCTCATTTGTAACACTGAAAACATGTTAAGCAGTGCTGATTCTATCAGAAATTACAACTCCCTCTACTTGAAAGTGCTGTTCAAGTCTTATTCAACCTTCCACATGGAAGAGTACATCAAAATTAACCAAAAACACTTGCATGCATGATATAGCCTCATATGGTATAAAACTCAGCTTCAGATAAGAAACATTTGTGAGATTTATTTTTGGTGAGTGAAAGAAGAATGTTCATTGGTCATACCAACATGGGTGCCAACTCCTAGGGGTTCGAACACGTGGGGTTCCTCAAATGAGAAAGGAAAATGTTTACAATGAGTCAACAAATAAGTTTAAAATGAATCTACTCTAAGCATGCCATGTCCTTAGAACCCAATTCTTCGTAATACTTAAAAATTTTATGGCTAGGGCCTAAAACCCCATACGTAAAGGATAAATATTACAAGTAATATGAGCAACCAAATGTACAGTGATTTAATCTCACTAAGGATGTTCCTGAGAATGGCCCTGAGTAGCAACAATGTTTTTAACTAATTTGTATAAAAACATGCATCTTGTCCTTGGTTATCTCATTTTCAATATTACTGTAAAACTTCAAAAAATTAAATTTAAAGTTTAATTGAAATCACTTTCTAATAAAGATCACTTGATTGAAACAGGGCAGCTTTTTGCTATTATTTTTCAATCTGTGACTAGGGGTATCCGTAAGCAAAATCACCTCAAAACCTACTAATTTCAAAACTGGTGACTTTTTAGAAAATTCACTAAAGGTCAACAAAAATTTAGTTCCTGTTTTGTGTAACTGAAAAATTTTCTAGGGGACACCAATTTCGATGTTTTTACACCAAGCTTTAGCAATCGTAAAAGAAAACATCAGAATCTGGATGCTAGATTGTCATGAAAACCTTATTAAGAAAATATTTAGCTTTATGTTGAAATTTATAAATGTCTTGGCAAGATTTCAAACGTCTGTTTAACACTTAGCGCATTTTGTGTTTTAGCTGATTTATTTTGTATCTGAGCAACTAAAATTGCTACTAAAATAGGGTTTAAGATGATACTTTATTTGCTACTATTTTTAAGAATTTATGCTACTATTTCATAAGTGTTTTGGTTGTGGCAACCCTGTTGAAATCATGATTTATATCGCCATACCCTGCTTTACATGTTTCTGTGTTATTTTTTATTTGTGTTCATTCAAATCATCACCCAATTATTTTTACAAAGTTATTCATAATTAAAAACTAAATATGAAGCAAGTTTTAAAAGAATTGAAATGTGAAAGAATATGTCATCAAAATGAGTGACTGGTTGTGGAGACAAATCATAAGACTGATGCTAAAAAATGAAAGTATGCATTATTTCCTAGGGACCTGAATCTTGAGAGCCTATTCTCCAAAGTGAGGTAGAAATTACAAAAATAACGATGGTGTGGGTTGTGAAATTAATGAATTGTTTTTACATAACAGTAAATAATCTATGCATTGAGATGTCTCTTCCGATGACTTATTTAATAGTAATTCTGGGAACTAGCTGTTTATTTGTGTTGAAGTGTTAGCTACCCCTTTTGATAATTTTAATTACATTTCATTATGGTAAGTCATGGGTATTTTTATAGATTTATTGTGTACTTAATTTTTTAAAATCTTTCATTAAATGACTTAGTGTTAATGCAGTTGAGTCTAATCGTTTTCTCTGTTTGCTCCATTATCGTTTTCCATTACATTGCATTAAATTTAAGAATATCTTGCTTTACTTTTTTATAATATATTCAATAAAAAAATTTGTTAAAAATTTTCAGCTTATTAAGGCTTAGTCTAGTTCTACTGAATTGTAGGTCATTTCAGGGTTTCGTTTATATAATGGCAATCAAGGCAAATACCTTCATTATAGGGTTCATTGTCACTAGTAATAAGGATTATATTCATTATTAGTTTAATGTGTGGTTGTGTAGTCTTAAAAGCAATTATAAATAGAGTAACCAACTCTTCTGTATTAGCTAATTTTTTGGGTCCTCCCGGCTCCCATATTGACCTCATGTTATTTCCGTATATTTCATTAGCAATCAAGATAGCGAAATTTTATATATTATTCCTCCCAAATGCATTCTCATATAAATTGCAATTATAGACTTAAGGGGCACTCATCCATAAATTACCAAAATAATCGATAGAAAGTTTAGCATATACTAATTGTGGTAGCTGAATATCTATTTCGGGATTGTAACAGGAAGTATAGAACAAAGTTGGTTCAATATTTCCAGTGATTTAATCCTCCAAGAGATTTTGCCGAGATATCTTGTCGATCAAGATCTGACCAATTTTGCTAATGATGAGATAGCTCATCATCAATGTAGATTGAATTCTGAATGATGAAGATATTGTGTTTTTTATGACAAGATCAGGTCAGCTTTTCTAATGACAATGTCCATCAAAATATATCCAGATTTGCTAATGACAAGATACTGCGTCGAGACAACCACCAGGAGGGTCAAGAAACAAATTGATGTGCGAAACCGTAATAAGATCTTAGGCTTTGTTTTAAATATCCCAGGCTGAAATACTCATACTGAAAGAGTTTTCACTGATGAGCAGTTCTAGGCTGCTTTGATCATAAATCAAAGCAGCCTAGAACTAATTAAGTCTGATCTAATGATAACAATTGACTATAGTTGCAATGAGTTTTTGAAATTTGCACAAGATTTTAAAAATGCTTAGTATTGCAGCTTTGGTAGAAAAATGCATTAGGTTAAAACTAAGAAACTTGTTCATTTTTTACTCTATATTGTGACCTGTATATCATGTACAATGTAAATTAATTGTTTAATATCCCTTCCATGAACATTTGTTGGAGTGATGCCATGCCTTCTGAAGACTCAAAATTTGTCACGACTATCTCCCTTGAATTTATGGCAGAAAATTGGTCACTCTAATTTTGAATAATTAGTTATTCACTGTTATAATCAAAAATGTACTTTTACAAATCTGAATAAGATTTATCATTTGCTCAAATTGTTCATTTCGATATCAAATTCATCAAATCATGTTCTGATTTATTTCTAAGTAATTTTGAATACTTTTATTCCAATTACTAATCACAAAAAAATGTTTCAAAATTTGTAATGTTAGTATTCCACCATTGTTGAACCCTTAGTAAAATGAAAACCAAATGCTCTTGTATTCTTATAGCTTTTTATAACAATATCTTTTAATTATCCTGATTGAACTGAAAGTAAGTGCTTTCACTACAAAAGAAATTGCTACTATTCCTGAAGTTACAGCAAAACTATCACCAGTCACAACAGCTAAATTGACACCTATTATGTTTGGTTTCGTCGATCCCATGAATGCTTGTTCATTATTTAATTCATCAAGATTGAGATAAATTTGGATGGACTGTTAGCAATAGTTAATATTAATGTCTGATGGTACCATTTAAGTTAGCAGCAGTCCATGCAGCAGATTTGGCATCTTTATTCATACATTCACAAATTCATGTATCACATGAAACATGAACTTTCATTTCCAATTTCATACCACTGAAAAACACTCAAAAGTTCTGAAATGTGTAGTTTTGTATTAACAAATTTAAATGTTTACTTATTTTTTAATTTAAATCTAAATTTACACATGTGTTAAATGTCATTTATTCAACATGGTGTTTTCCTTTAATGCAATATTATATTTTATGTAAACTAGTAATTTTCACAAGTTGGACAGGTATGTTTATATTCTGAGCTGTGTGTTATCAAATTTGGATTGTGATCATTGTAACATTTGTTAATCATTATATTTTAATTATTTGTATTTCTTTTTGTTTCTGCTGTCTCATTTTGGATTTGTCAAAGTAGGCAAAAGTTATTGATTTTTAATGCTTATTTTTATAAATTGATCTAATCAATTTTTTCACACACACAAAATCTTGTTTATTTTCTGTAGTCTTGTTTAAGGAAACATGTATTTTTGACAAACTAAGTTTTGAAAATAAATATTTCATAATACATCAACAATTTTATGGGTTTTTTTTCTTAATTTTATTAAGAGTTTGTACAAAAGATTGATCTAATCTTTCAAAACTTGAAAAATTTGTCCAGAATCAATAAGAGGGATTTAGCTGAAGTCTTGGTTCAACTAGTCTGGTCTTGGCTTGACTAATAATTTGGAATCTGTTTTAAGCTGTTGGTCCAAGTCTAATTTAATTAGCCTGTGTATAGTGAAAATTAATCATGTAGCAATAAACCAAACCTGAAATGTTAAATCTAGTTAAACATTTTTGTATGATTATTTCAAAACATGAGGGATTGTTATAGGGAAGAGAAATGAAATCTTTTAAAAGAGAATTAATACAATAGATTTTTATATCGACCTCGATGGTATCGTTGTTGCTAGCTGTTTTATCATAAGGTCATTATAAAAATACTGTTTTCCTTCAGAATTGGAGAGTAGAAAATGTTTTTGCCATTATTCCATTTGCTTTCCCAATTTGCATTTATATTTTTCCAATTTTAGAAAATACTTAGCTTAAAAATTATCCTTAGGAACCCTCTTGCTTAGAAATTGCAGTCAAATTTGTTACTTTTTACCTTTCATGTCAATCATTCCACAAGGTCTATAACAAGATTCAAATCTTTGTTCTTGTATTGTTATGAAATAGCATTACACATGTACTATGAATTCAGGGACCTTTTAAATCATTTATATTGCTGTAAGGCTTAATACAAGTGAGCCTCCTACTGTGCCATTTATGAAATTTAACTTCTATTTGAGGTTAAATAAATCATACTAGATGAAGTATGATTTATTGAACCTCAAGTGTTGATATTTCCAAGATAACTTATTTTACTCTGCATTACTTAATAATTTAATAGTCACATCCATTGATTGAAACACTTCAAGGAAACTTGATTGATCATGAATAAAACTAGTTGGGAGCAGTGCTGAGAAAACTGGGTACTTACGTATTAACCACATGCCATTGGCGAATATCAGCCAAGTTTTGTTTCGGGCACAGAAAATGTTTAGCAATTGCCCTTTGGATGGCATCAAACATATCATTATAAACTGCGAGTAGGGACTCGAGGTGATGGCGAGATGTTTTTTATTTTGCCATTTTGCACTTCCCCAGATGCGTACTATATTCTATGTGTGCTTGCCAGTTTCAGAATCAATGAAATTGTATTTGTGGTTCACTTGGCAGTGAATATAACCAGATTGTTCCAGTTCTTCCGTCTTATACCCCTTCCAACAGATTTGGCGATTAATCGCTGGCATACAGTTAATACGTAATTACCGAAAACTGCAGTTGCATTGTTGAATAATGCATACCTAATTATGTTCAGAGGGTTAAATTCTATTTCATAGGTATTATGAGTTAGTGTCAAAGAGTTAGCAATTTAATTGTCTTCCAGTAATTTCTACATGTTGGGGTTTGTTTGATAATGTATAATTAGAAGTATAAACTTGTTATCCTTGTTATATTTGGTTAAAATGACAAAAATATAATTGCCTAATTGCTCTTGGTATATAGTTGTTGAGTAGACTCACATTACTCATAAAAGTTCCAGATTGTTATAATCTTACAAATGTTATTCAAAATCAATAATTTCTCAAAAGTTTTGAGAGAAAACATTGAATTGCCAATTTGTTGATAATACATAAGAGACTGGCCATTTGGAACTATGCCCACCATCATTCACGATCAATAGTATGCATAAATGGAGACTTGAGTTTAAATGGTGATTATTTCTTTCAATTTGCCAACACATACTTTTCTGTGAGTTTTCCCATATATAAAGATGGAAATGTACTAGTGTTCACTTGATCTAGTTAAAAATAAGTAGGGAAAGTCTGATATTTATTTCATGTAAGATTTGAAGAATGGACTTATTGTAAAGCTTTTGATGACAAATGATAAGTTCTTCCTAGAGGAATGTTTGACATTCACTGGTTTATTAATTCAACTGAAATGTTAATGCATGTCTAGTGTACTCTAGTAACCCTGACTGAGTACAGGATAAAGTGTTATAATTTATGTGTTAGGTTCTTTTCTTGTCGAAAACTTAATTTATTTTGTGGAAAAGCAATTCAGCAATCAGAATTTTTTTTCGCTATTTTGTCTTAATGCGAGATAAAAGGGAGCATTTGACTTGTATCATAATTGATTAGATAATTATAAGGTGTAGATTATTGAATTTAGGTTGGCTTGGTTTAGTGGTATAAAGTTCTGTTAAAATTCATATTTACATAAAGTCAAACTCCATGAGGATGTATTGGCCCAAAAATATGAGCATAATTTTATGACATTTTGTTCTATTAGGGGGTTGATTGTGTATGATAGTGAGTGTAGTCCTTGTAAAATTTTTGCTCATCTTTTTCTTTGCAAAATCGAATGTCATTGAGAACTGATTTTTTAAATGCTAAGGCAAGCCTTTGCAAAAGTCATCAAATTCAACTTGCTTGCAAAGAACAATTTCATCCATAAAAGCCTCAAATCGATCTATATTCCTATTTAATTTTTTTATGAATTCATAGGCCTATATAAAACATGATTCTAAATGCTGCGCAATTTTAACTATTTTTTATTTCATAAAATTGACTTCATTTCTATAAAAGCTGCTATAAATAAACTTATAACACTAAAATATTGCACAAGTCAATCTGACTCGCAAACTTTGCGGGTCAGTTGAGTACTATTTACACAAGTAAAATATTTATTCTTTGATTTGCCTATGCTAGGTTTTAAGTATTATGATTTTTTACAGAAAATCCCATCTCAATGAATTATTCCATGCAATTTCAAGTCAGAAAAATCGAAGCGCTTTGAATAGTGAAGAATCTGATGCCTCAACACACTCAGAATGCGCTTCAGTTTCTGGCAGCTGCTCAGACTCGGAGTGTTCTACATCCTCTGAGAATTCAAATTATATAAATGAAGAAGTGAGTAATGTCATTATATTCAAATACTAATTTCCTTTTATCTTTCACAATTGTTTTAAAATTATGTAAAATATATTAAAGTAGTTTGGTTACAAATAAAAGAATGTATGTGTAACATGAGTGTTTTTCTTTTCTCCCTACTTTTTATTTCCTATTTTTGCCTATCTCAATACTCTCATTGATGATTGTTTCGTTTAGTATTTTCATTAATCACGTAGCTGTGGCATTTTAAATATTTTTGAAAAATATGCTCATTCAAAATCTTTTTCATTTATTAAATTATTCAATTACATTGAAATTATTATCCAAACTTTTGCATCTTAAGTGAAGCTATTCAATAAGGAAGTTAGAACAATTGATTTTTGTTTTGGATGACTGACAAACGACTTGCAGAACCGTAAAAAATTCGTATTAACTACACTCATGTCCAAATTTATCTTTACGTACTCAAAAATAATGATATTCCATGAAATATCCAATCGATGTAATCCATTTTTGCAGGGAATGTATGAAAAAGACAAGCCTAATTAGCATTATCGTATCAAAAGTGATCAAACGTTTTCTAATATGCAAATCAAGGCGTTACGTCATCCAATGGTGAATCAAGCGCTTTGCGCAAAGTGAATTTCTGCAATACAGCGCGCACGTTTGATTTCAGTGTGTAAGGACACAAAATGGTTTGTTATGGCTCCGAAGTATCATTTGGAAGAATCTGAAGTGGTGAATTATTGGCCGTTTAGAAGCAGGGCAGACAGTCATGGAAGCAGCAAGATGTGTGAATATTTCAAGATAGACAGTCTCTATGCTATGGAAACAATTTTGGAACTCTGGAACTTATAAGGAGGCCTGGACAAGGTTGTAGACGAATGACAACTGCTTCTCAAGATCGATATCTGGCCATACCTGCCCATCGTAACAGGAAGTCTACTGCTTGGCAGTTAAGTTCAGAGGTTGCAGCCGCCACTGGAACTGTTATATCCCAGCAAACTGTATACAGAAGGCTTAATGAAAAAGGCCTTTATGCCAGAAAGCCAAGGGTATGTGTTTCATTGTCTTCACTACAAAAGAGGTACTTTAATTGGTGCAAAGAACATCAAAACTGGAGTGAACACCAATGGACCCATGTTCTCTTTACTGGTGAATCGAGGTTTAGTTTAACATCTGATTCTAAATGTGTTTACATCTGGAGGGAGTCAGGAACGCGAAATCTTCCTTCGAACATTATGGAACGTGACCGTTTCGGTAGTGCATGTGTGATGGTATGGGGAGGAATAATGATCGATGGGCGTACGCCCCTATACGTTTTCAACAGCGGATCTGTGACCGGCCAGAGATATCGGGATGAGGTCTTAGAACCTTATGTAAGACTTTTCAGAGGTGCATATGGATCTGACTTTTTATTTATGGACGATGATGCTCGTCCACATGGAGCAAACCTCGTTGACGAATTCCTTGAAAGAGAAGCCATTGAGCGAATACCGTTTCTAGCAAAATCTGATCTGAACCTGTTAGAGAACTTATGGGACTACCTTGGAAAAGCAGATGCACGGAGACATCCTCCTAGAGAGACAAATGCCCTGAAGACCAACCACATTGCTGGAGGAGTGGAACTTAATTCCCCAAACTGTGGTTAACAACATTATTGCCAGCATTAAAACACGTTGGGATATGTGTGTACATGTCAGGGGAGATCACATTCCATATTAAATTCATAAGCCTTAATTTTTTTCTGAGTCATTCTTTTTTTTCTGAACTCTGCTTGTCACATATTATTGTCAGTTTTATTATTTCATGCTACAGTTTTATATCATGCAGTGCTCTTTAATTTTTCCTTTGTATTTATGTGTTACGATGGAATGTATCATTTCACACGAATTCATAGAATTATAGTTTACAGTTTTTGAGGAATCCGTGATTTTATGCATGTAAAGATAATTTTGGACATGAGTGTAGTTTGAGTTATCCGAATTCAGCAAAAAGCATTTAAACAATAAAATATTAATGCACTTACATTACTTACTGCACAATTCTTGGTTCACAGATAAATGGTATCCTTCATAAATATTTATACAGATGATTCTTGATTGCATAAATAATTCTTGATTACACAGATATTTCCTGATTGTGCAGTTTTGTCTGGAAATAGTTTTGTTATCGATTTTTGTGTTTTGTTTTTCTCATGCCATCCTTTAAGAAAATCTTTGCAGTCAGTGCTGTTTAATTGAGCACATGAATTTTTACTGCCTAACAAAAAGCTGAACAGTTTTGAAGCCAGGAGTTGGTTCTTATAAAGAAGGCACGCTTATTTATTCGTCTTCATCGGATTCTTCCTTTATTCTTCACTCTCTTCCACAAATAAAGCTTGTATAATTTCGGAATGACTTAATGTTTCTGATATTACGATTGAAAAGAATCCATTTGCCCTTAAGTTTTGAAAATTTGTTCGTCTTAACCGAAGATTAGTGTAACCCGAATTCTTAAACAAATGAGTTTACATTATTTGAATATGGATTTTGACAGGGATTGGAATTTAGTTCATATTATCAGTTATTTGTATTAAGCGAGTTCGCGTCTTAATGAGGTTTGACTGCACATTTAATTTGAAAATTTTGAAGTACTCGGGTATTTGAACTTTGTTTAGTGAGTTTCACTTAATCAAATTTGTCACATTTTTAAAAAGGCACAGTATTAACAAATAGATTTAATATTGGACTTAGCAATTTTGCAAATTATTTTTAACTATTTTCTTTTAATTTAGCACATCTTAAAATGTTATTGCACATGAACTAATTTGTATACCTAATATTAAAAAGGAACTAGTACCCAATGTATCATTGAAAGTGTTCTAAATATTAAAAAACTTTTATGCTGACATTTAACTCTCTAAATTTTGCAAGATTTCCAAGAAACATGACCAAATAGCACTTTGGGTTGAAAGATTCACTGGTAAGATTCTCTTGGCTAAGAAGTATAAAACTAGTTAGAAGCCATGCATGGGAAAACTGTAGGTTATAGAGGATGAAATTGCTTAATTCTGTAATAAAACAAATTCAGAGGTATAATTTTTATACTTTGACACTGAACTTTTCTACCATGGGAGCTAAAATTTTGCTTATTTATTAGAAAATAGATTATGGCATTGTGCCTTTTAGTTGAAAATATACTTACGTTCTGACGTATAAGGGCTTAATAAATGTCATCTAGTTACAACCTGGTTAAATGTTGATTTGTATATTCTAGCTTTTCAACAATTAATTTGTTGTGTTGGAGAGTCCAACCATCTAACTATTATTTGTGAATGCTTTTAATTTTGGGAATTTGAAAAACCTTGTAGAACATCTCATAAAAGAGAATTGTTGGTATTTATATTTTCAAATGTTTTTACCCTATTAACTTAGATGCTACATTTGTTATTGTATTCTGTGCCATGGCAAACACATTTTTATTTATCTTTGAGCTATTTACTTCTAGAACTAGAAAATTATATTTGATTAGAACCCAGGTTTTAATCTTAAATTGTTCAAAAAATGATTCACCAAACTTATTTCTCTTATGTTGGTTGGGTTTAGTTGTAGTTTAACTTTGGTAAGAATTAAAATTGAATAGAAAAGTGTGTTAAAAGTATTTTTATAATTTCCTAAATTATTCTTTCAGCTCTATAAGAAAACACCTTTGAAAAAGCGTCCTTTGAAGCCCAATGTGCTGCAACAGGATGTAAAGCGTATTACTGCAGTTAAAAATGTTAGTTACATTTTTTTAAATTAACAATTTTTATTGTTTTGTGATTTATTAATTTTTTTAATCAAAATATTTGCTTTTATAGAGTGCAATTGAAAGCCTCCCTCCAAAATTCAAGGTAATTTTTAAATTTCTTAGCTTGGTTTTGAGTTTTTCTATTTACTTGGCCTTTGTATTAATCTCTATTTTTTTGTCTAGACTGCTGCACTGGCTAAACTGCCATCAAACCTCAAGGTATGTTTTTTCAATTATCATGTTTAACATATATTTGTACTTGCTCTTTGTGTAAATTTCGGCCTGTACCATTTTCTTTCTATGAACTCTTTTATGTAGACTAAACTTGGAGTAATTTCAAAATTGTGAATGTTTTAAGTATGATTACTTTAATCACTCATGTCATGACTTTGAATCTTTTATTAAAATGTTGATTTTTTTTGCATCTGGTCTAAAATATTTTTAGTATGTGCAAGGAATTAATTTTAAGTTTGCTAAAGTAATTTTGTTGCCCCATGCACCATGTCTCCCATGTCAAACTCTTGGTTCTCATAGCAGCTACTCCTAATATTTAAAACATTACATTGTAATTTTCATGTTTCTCCTAATTTTCTAGTATACCTTGTAGCCAAAAATGATTGTAGAGCAATAAACCAAACCAGTATCATACCTAATTTAACATCAGGAATCCTTCTAGCTCAGGAGGATTGCTGAAAAATAAAATAGTCTAAACATGTCTAGACTACACGACAAGACTTCCATCAGGCAAACGAAAGGCATGGGGGAAATGGCTATTTCTACTCTTGCAGCTGTTTTGGATAACCTTTTGCGCAGATTTGGCAGTCTTGTTTATCAATCTGGTTAAGAATTTTCAAGCTGTGAGAAACTGCTTTGTTTAGTTCCATGTTTTAATTTATAAAAAATGCAATTTACTGATATATTGTGTTGTAAATGAAAGGTTGATTTCATTGATTGACAAAGCAAACAAGATAATAAAAAATACCTTTTTGATCAAATTAATCACCAATACCATCAGTGAGCTGTTACGAGTGGGTCGAGACATTTGTGCCACCTTTGAAAAATTCATCAACTCCAGAAATATCGGGTTGTTCGGAAAGTAATTTCGTTTTTTTTGGTGAAAATGAAAGACGATTTTCTTATAGTGTATAAATATTTTATTGACTTATATATTCTTCATTTTGGTCCAATACCTTTTGCCATCTTTCTGGCAGTAGCATGATTCCACGCTCATAAAACTTCTGATCTTTGCTGGCAATAAACTGATCCAAGTCATTTTTGACATCCTCATTTGAAGTAAAGGTTTTGCCGTCTAAAAATTTTTGTCGAGACCGGAACAAGTAATAATCTGTAGGTGCCAGATCTGGAGAATGTGGTGGGTGTAGTAGTACATCCCATCCAAGCTGTAAAAGCTTTTGGCGAGTTACCAAACTTGTATGAGGTCTTGCATTATCTTGGTGGAACAGTACCTTTTTTATCAATTCTGGCCTTTTCTGTTTGAGTGAATCATTCAATTTGTCCAGTTGATGACAGTACACTTCAGAATTGATCATAGTATTGTCCGGTAGAAGCTCAAAAAAGAACGATTCCCTTGAAATCCCACCAAACAGACATCACCTTTTTGATGAATATCGGTTTTCAAAGTGCTTTGAGCCGGTTCATCTTTTTTTACTCCATGACCTCTGTGTTTAACATTGTTGTAGACAACCCATTTCTCGTCCCCAGTGATGATTCGCTTAAAAAATGGATCATTTTCTTGACGTTTGAGAAGCAAATCACAGACGTCAATGCGACGGAGCAAATTTCTTTCTGTAAGAACATGTGGAACCCATATGTCGAGTTTATAAATTAAACCAAGGTGTTTCACGTGATCATGAACGGTCGAATTTGATAAATTTAATCTCAGCGATCTCAAGTTGTTATTCGGCGGTTTGCATCAATCAATGCCTTTATTTTGCCTTCATCAGCTTCAACTGGCCTTCCAGAACGTGGTGCATCTTCAACATCAAAATTGCCAGAACGAAATTTTGCAAACCAGTTTTGGCACTGGTGTTCTGTCAATACATCTTCTCCCTACACATCAAATAATTTTTTTCTTGCTTGAACAGCATTTTTACCTTTTCAATAGTAAAAAAGTAAAATGCCGAAAATGCTGCTTTCGAATTTCCATATTTGATAGGGCACCAAACAAAAACTATTGCGCTGAATCAAACAAACTTTTTCACAAACAAGCCTTGCTATATCAGCTGTTAAAATACATAATGACAATGCGGCTTAAGTGTGAAGTTGGCTGTGAAAAAATGCAATTAAGCCCTCTGTTGGGAAAAATCGAAATTACTTTCCAAACAACCCGATAGATGCTGCGCTGGCAAAATAATTCTGGCAGAAAGTAGTCCAATTTTTTTTACATTAGCTTTATAATTTATGAAATTTTAGAAGTTAGACCCACCAATGTCTGAATTATGTTTTAAAGTAGTTGTGAAATAATTTAGTTATTTCTGTTCATAATTAGTTATACAAATGGTTTAGGTTAGGAAAATTATCTTCAACTACTTTATAATTAAGTCCTTAAAAAGTAGGTACACCACCTTATTAATGTCTGAATTTTCTCTATTTTTTGTATCACAATGACTTACTTTCTATCAATTTATCCATTGATTGTTGAGTGCATTGCAAATCTACTTTCATCACATGTATTTCACACTTGAATTAGGAGTATATTTTTTGGTTTAAACTATTAGAAGGGGGTACTTGAAACTTTTTAACTGAAAAGTTTTTGTTGATGTAAAAAAATATGATGGCATAACAGCATAGGATTGATTGAATAAATCACATCAATGTAAGAAACTAATCCTACATTATAACTTTTTCATCTGATCTTGCACTTTGAAATTTCATCTTATAGATCCTGTCTAATTAGCCCTTATAGAACAAAAAATGACAATAGAACAATAAACCAAACCTAAATTTAAAAAAAATATTTTTCATTTTCTAGACATTGTAACAATTTCATAAAATCAATTTGCATACATTGATCAGGTATATGAATACAGCATAATATTGTCTGCTTTTCCACGAGTAAGAATTTTTTCCATCTTGTTTGAATTGCAAAAGCTGCACTTATTATTTAATAACATTTCTAATTTTTATTGATGTTTCCAAAATATTTATAGGTTCAGACATTTGCTGAAAATTTGTCTAAAACAGGGCAGTTTACACAAAGCAATGATTGCCTGGCACCAAATGAAGAAAAGAAAGTTGAAAGTGTGACTGCGCCGGTTAAATTCCTTATTGCGCCAAAATTTGTGCATAAATATCTTCTACAAAATTCCCCCTTGCCAGCTCCCACTATATCAGCTAATGCCAGCTCCCACTATATCAGTTCAACAACTGTTTCAGTACCTTCAATTTTAAATTCCCCTGTAATAGCTCCTTCAGTTTTATCATCTTCAATGCCAGCCCCTCAGATCCATATGCCATTGGCTTCTCAGATGAAAATGTCATCATTGGCTCCAATACAAACACAATGGTCACATCCAATGCCAATAAATTTGGTATCCATAGTTCCATCAGCTTTGCCATCAACACTCATGATCCCCAAACCTCTAGCATGGCCACCTGTGGCATCCACACCTTTACCCTCTGCTGCAGCTGTATCTGCAGTACATTTGCCCTCTGCAGTTGTAGGGTCAGTATCTATGTCCTCAGCACCTGTAGCAGCCACACTTTCAACATCAGTTTCTGTTTATCCAACTCATTCACTATTGTCACCAGTTGAGCCACCACCATTACCTCCTGTGGAACCATCTACACCACCTTCAGTTGAGCCATCTTCACCATTACCTCCTGTTGAGGCAACTCCTTCACCATCAACTCATATTGAGGCAACTCCTTTACTATCAGCTCCTGTAAAGGCAATTCCTTCACCACCAGCTCTCATTGAACCAACTCTGTCACCCGATCCTGTAGAGCCTACTCTGTCACCCGATCCTGTAGAGCCAACTCCTTCGCCATCAGCTCTCATTCAGCTAGCTCCTTTTCCATCAGCTCCCATTGAGCCAACTCCTTCGCCATCAGCTCCCATTGAGCCAACTCCTTCGCCGTCAGCTCCCATTGAGCCAACTCCTTCACCATCAGCATCCATTGAGCCAACTTTGCCATCAGCTCCAGTTGAGCCAGCACTTTCAAGATCAACATCACGTCGCAAATCGAAGCGTTCAATGTCAAAATCAAAAGCTCTGAAATCAAAACCAACTATATGCCGATCATCTAAAGTTAGGAAATGCATTTTGCGGCAGGTAGGAGAAATAAAAATTATTTTTGCTTAGGAATTCTGAAGTAATAATTTTATTTGCTTTATTATATATTTATTTTAAAAGTAAATAAAGTTTTTTAATGAATCTCGTATTTGATGTAAGTGAATTGAATACATGTGCTGAGCTCTGTTTGAAATACTTTCCAGCTTAATAATATGCTTTTATTTACTTTTTACTCTGCTTACTTGTCTCAAATTCTACTTTCTGGATGATTTTATGCATATATTTGATATGTGGCCTTATCTTGAATTTAGTAGGTGTTTTCACACATCATTTACGTTTGCACATTTGATGGAATGTGCTCCCTTTAAAGGAATTCGCTAATTGTTATCTTATTGGTGACATAGCTTGGTTAAAGTACGGGTTTTTTTTAATGAGGAGTGCATACTAACTCAAAAATCATGAATGTTAATGGGTGCCTTAAGTTTAATTTGTCATTGAGGTATTAAAATACTTAAAGTTAATCAAATATAAACATCCAAGAATGACTCATTTTTCTACTTTATGCTTGTAATGAAAATAAATCACTCTTAATCATGAAATGATGATTCTAGGAGGTATACAAATTATGTGTAGACCAAAATTGTCCTTTTTGGAGAGATCTTAAGGAATTGATCCTGTACCGTCACCAATAGCCCATTGTGTTGCTCCAGTGTGACGTTAATCAAATACCTATGCAGTGTTACAATAAAGCATTGTTGATTTCATTGATGTTATATTTTTATTTGCTGCGAAATAAAATGCTTTTATGCCATTTCATTTAAATTTGATTTAAAGGGAAATGTTGCAAGTTCTGTTCCGTTAAGTCCTGAGTCTGAACCCTAACCTGTCTTTGCAGCTAGCTTAGTAGCCAAGTGATTAACGCTCTGGCCCTTGGTTCCATGGATGTTTGTAGGGGTTCATAATCTACTTTAAGCAGTAGAACCTGGTGTAATTTACCTTCACACACAAAAAGAAAAAATACTCTGCCTCTGAGATCCCTCCATAAATCATTATATTCTCCATGATTGGTGAAATAACTTGTCTCATTCAGATGTTTGTTTTCGTTAAGACTAAACTTTTCCATGTAAATAGAAATAAAAATTTCTTACATTTCTAATGCTTATATCTACAGTTCATATGGCCATCGTGATAGATGATTTATTGTGCATTCAACCAAATTTCTTGCAGGAGCTGAATGATTTTATTATGGCTAAGCATTTACAGTATCAAGAGTTCAGGTTAAGAGAGCGAGTCATTATACCGGTAATGCAATTTTTATATTAGCTGTTTGTTTTTGTTAAATAAGACATTAACACTCAACACACAAAATTTAATTTCATTATTTACTGTTAAATGCTAGTTGCAACTTGAGATTTTATGATTTTGTCGAGATTTTTACAAATGTGCATGGGGCTCATAATGGCAATTTGCTGTTCGGGAATTGGGAATGTTTTTAGGTATAGCACTTTCCAATCTAGAGAAATTTTCGAGTGGCAGTCTCACTGAGATTGGCTGAAGGGAAAAACAATTGTTTTTCAATTGGTTCCCAGGCGTTAATATCTAAAAGATTGAAAGGCATGGTAGGACACAAAGAT
The DNA here is from genome assembly GCA_933210815.1 of Meta bourneti. Classification (NCBI taxonomy): domain Eukaryota; kingdom Metazoa; phylum Arthropoda; class Arachnida; order Araneae; family Tetragnathidae; genus Meta; species Meta bourneti. The sequence continues at coordinate 95,207,037 of OW119934.1, forward strand.
AACAATTAAAACATCCTTCTATTCAGCATGATTATTTGTATTCTATTTAACTTAAAATAGAAAGAACTAATGATACATCTCCTCAAAGTGTTGGAAAGACCTCAAAGTAGATGTTGCTGATGTCCCCACCCAGGAAAACGGTGTTGCAAGTTTTATTAACAGTTTGTCATGATTGCTTAGCTAGTCTGTCTTCCGTATTGCATTGGTATATTTGCCAACCCAAACTGCCCCCTATGTGGGAAGAATAAGAAAATAGACAGGACACTGCGATTCTTGGATATAATGTTGATTAAAAAATCTGGAAATGTTTTCCAAACGGTTGCTAAAAGCATAACAACAAAGAGGGAAGATGCTACAACATAATACAAATTAGCTGCTTACAAAGATATGCTTTTGATGATTGCGAGTATTTTTAATTAATCCTTTTGCATTCACAGATTTACATAATTTTAAAATTGGCTACAGTAGATGTTAACTTGTACAATTGCATTTCAGTTATTTATAATAGTTTTTTAATTTTAACTTAACTATTATTTACCAAAATTCACTTTTAACTGTATTTTTCTTTTACAGCCAAAAGACATTTTACTGGAAGAGGATGACGATGATGATGATGATGTTCCAGGTAAATATTCGAAGTAGTTGTTTATTGCATTAAAGTTTATACAAAAGCTCCTCTAGTATATGTAGGAATGAATAGAATTTTACTGGAATTGTGTTGAGAAGAACAGTAGGCCTATTGACTGCATAAAATTAATGTATGCTATATTGTAAACTCATTGAGATTTGTCTAAATTTAATTCAATTTGATTATTACATGCTTTGTTAAAAGTATTTTGTATTTTTTAACTATTTAGAGGATCCTTGCATTTCACTGTTTTAAGATTTTATTTTACCAGTTCCATCTAATAGCTTTCACATACCTACGTACCTGTACATTTTGACTGTACAATGTATTAACTTTGATTCAAATGTATGGGCATTTGTACATTTTTTTTGCAAAACTTATCTCTAAATAAATCTCAAATTTTGTTTTCAAAACAGATCGAACATGTGTTTATAGAGATGCAGCTACGATTTATGGTAATAAACAATCCATGTGACAGGAAGTGTAAATTCTGCTTCAATAAATAAATTTTCCCTTTCAAAATTCTTTTTTTCTAACTGTTTTACGTAATTAAAGGATTGCCTTCCACCAAACAGGTGGTTTGTTTCCTGACCGTATGTCCCAGACCGTCGCCAATTGCCTGTTGTGTTGCTCTAGTGCAACGTTAATTAATTACCAACCTGACCATGTGTCTAGCAAGAAACATTGGAAAGGAATGACAAACCCATTTCCATATGATTGTTCTACCATTGAAAGCTATTTATAAGTGCTAGATAGCAAAGGACCAAGAGCAGCAAACCCAATATTAAACAAAATAAATGTCTTGGACAAAAACCGCCGTGGCTCAGTGGGTATGCCCACTGCGCTAGCAGCTTGTAGGCATGACATATTTATTTCTCTCTGGGTATAATTGTGTCATTAAAACTTTGCATATGTTTGTCCATTATTTGACTTTATCTTGTGTTTGGCACAGCCAAATATGACCCTTGTGCCATAAAAACCCAACCAACCCAGGCAAAACAAGATAATACAGGCATTGGATTGTTCAAATCAACACATCAATCCCTTCCTGAGCAGTTTCATTCCTTTTTAATTTTCAAAACAAGGTTCTCAATCATGTTTGCTGTATTTGAATCAATAAATGCTTATCTCTTCTGAATCATTAGCACCAATTATAAACATGTAAAATATAGTAAACTGCAAAATAATGAGTATTTGGGGGATTATGTATAAATGGGTGCAGTAAATTGTAATACATGTCATGGGTCTATGAATGTCATGATCCTGTAGAAATTGTACTGTTACCAGAATGGATATGCTATTGTAAATTACATACCATCATTTCATACCATATTAATCTAGTTATTCACTCACACATATACTTTTCTTTTTATAGGAACTGGCAATTCTTTCACTCAGAGGAACATCCTATCGCCTGAACTTTCAAAGATACTAGGTCATAAAAAGGTTGGTAGTATTGAAAATTCCCTAAATTGTATTCATTGCTTACAATTCGTGTTCATCGTTTTCCTTGTGTCAAATGTAAAAAGATTGAAATTTACTCATTTCTATCCATGGTTTGTTATTCTTTCTAACTAAATTAACTTATGAAAAAGAAGACAAATTTTTCTGCTTAAATTTATTTGTATTATCAGTAGTGTTAATGATAATGATTTAGAACCATCATATGTTCTAAACATTGAAAAAATACTTTTATACAATACCCAAAATGATAGTATTACTCAGGGTATGCCGATTTAAATCAAGTGATTTTTATTTAAAAATCATTGATTTAAATCGAAAAAATCTCATTTCCTTTTCTGTATTAAGTTCATAAATATTTGAAATGAAATAACTATGAACGAGATGCATGTTATTTTATTCCAATAAGAACTATATTAAATAAGTAGAGTAGTCTAAAAAATGAGTCACAATGAAAAAGGCTTCAGCAGTGTTAGAAAAGCATTCCAATTTTGCACATAAATCTTTATAATTGGGAATTTTAATATATTCATTTTGGGGGGTTTTGTGAAATGTTGGTTTATTTTTATTTAAATTTAATTGGGAAATTTTATGCATTGATCCCTTGGAATTCTTTACACTGTTAGCATAACTATTCTGTATTTAAAAAATTTAAGTTAGGAATGCAAAAGTTAATTCACCCATCTGATAATTGAGTATGTTAACAAAATATATTATGGATTGATTAGGAAGGCTATATTAATGATTATGATGATTGCAATGATGAATTTTTTATTGCAAGCTCAAAATTCCACTCAATTGGCTTGTTCTGGGGAATGTATTAACACTTATTCTATGCTGTTCATAGAGAAAGCTTCATTTTCTTGTATGTTACATATTCACCCTTTTTGAGTGCTTGGAATATCACTTTGAAATACTTAGAAAATTTGAAAAATAGGCATATTTGATTTTAATTTGTGTATATTTTCATGTATTATCTCATTTTTTCTTACGAATAACATTTTTCACAAATCAGTACTTTTTGTAAGCAAAGTGTTAATGAGAAGTAGGAATTGTTTCATGGATTTTTGTTGCAAGTACCTTTTATTTTAACTTTTGGACCTTGTACCATAAAACCTCAATATCCGTATATTTTATTTTCTATTGGTGACATGATTTTTTTTCTCAAAAACAAGTCTAGGCAATTATTTTTTATAAAAAAAATATTTTTGTATATGCAAAAATTCTGAAGTTTGTCTGATTTTTGAATAATTTTATACAAAACTTTATATTGTGTTAGTGGGATCCCCACTGTTATTTACCTAGGTCCAAAACATTTCATGCTACCGGTTATGGGTTAAAATCAAGCTTATCTAAACCACTCAAGAACCAGATGAAAAACATTGCTTATGCATGGCATTTGTTATGCTGTTCTATTTACTCTTATGTGATTAGTTTGCTAATTCCTATATCACATTTTAATCTTTCAAAAATTTATCCTGCTATATTTTCTTATACATTAATGTTTTTATCATGAATATTAATGTTTAACATAAATCAAAACTATCTATATAGAAACTACATTGATTTGTGTGTATCATCCAACAAGTTAGGCATCCACATGGTCAAGGGATTCATTATAATTGAAATCTGATTTAAATCAAATAAATCCGATTTTTATGATTTTTTAATTGATTTTTCATGCCCTGGGTATTACTAAAAATGTGAGACTTGTCCTTGCTTTTTCTGGCCAATTTTCCAGAAGAAATAACGGACTAGGATAAAAGTTGATCTTGCTTAGTCATAAGTCACAAGCTTGTAAACGCTAGTTATATGTTTATAAAGCATCTATCCATTTTTTTGAAAAAGTCGAATAACGTTCTAGCATTGCAATTCTTTCTAAATCCATTTTATTAAGAGACCGTCATGGCTCGGTAGATTTGTCCACTTCGCTAGCAGTCTGGGTTGTAGGTGGCACAGGTTCGATTCCTTCATGTGTGTATATCTCTTCTGTGTCAGTAAAACTTTCATTGCATGTGTTTGTTCATTACTTTATGTTACCTGTCTTGTTTGGTGCAGCTTGGCCAAATATGGCCCTTGTGCCATAAATATACTCAAATTAACCAACCATTTTATTAAAATTTCTATTATCACCAATTGGAAAAATTGTTCTAAAATTCAAAGATTTTTGCATTCTATCCTAATTTTTTTTAAACATACCCTTTCATTATTAAATTGCTGTTTTAAATAAGGCTTGTTTTCAGATTGAATGAATTTTACAATGAGGACGTTATGAATTTTTGTACAGGTTTATATAATTGTTAGGATGAAACAAATGCCTATATCCAAATGAATAAATGCAGATTCTTTATGTGTAACGGAATAATACTTTCTGGTTTTGAAAGAAAGAGATGACCTGAAGAGCTGTTATAACAAAAGTTCTTTGTCGCTTTTATAATTCTTAATATGGTATTGTTTATTCGATGAAAGGGTAGAGTATTTCATTATAAACTATTGAAGCTCTATTCTGTGAATGATATTTGCTGTAATTCTAAATTATATGAACTCTTCAAAATTACCATTCCAAGAAAACTTTGATTACTGTTAAGATTAATTTGATTTCCTAGAACACATTTCGAGTGTTCTAATTAAAGCATTAGTTTATTTATATTATCTGGATTGCTTTAATTTTCTAACTCTTTCTCTGAGTAGATTATGATTTGAAATAAAATCTTATTGCTCTGGCATTTAATTTTCACATGTTTTATACTTTCAGCTGACCTGTGATGAAGTCATTAAACAGTTGTGGCATGTTTTCAAAAAGAGAAATCTTTTCGTGAGTGTAGTCAAATGTATTTGATACCTTTTTATTTGCTATTTTAACAAAATCAATTTTATATCTTGATTGTGTCTCTTTTTAATAGGATCCCTCAGATAAACAATTTGCACTCTGTGATGATGAATTATCAAAGCTTTTTAGTAAGTTCCCCACTTACTCTTTTATATACTGTTATATTTCTTTTTTTCAATTAATAATTTATTTCTTGTTTATTTTGATATTATCTGCATTTTTAATCATGATTTTCTATGTTAAGTTAAAATAAACTATTTTCAGATTTATATGAACATTTTTCTAATTTTTAGTTGGTTTTAAAATATTCAAGAAGTTCATTTCAAACTCATAGTTTTGAAATTTACTGTTTTCGAATTTAATTTCCTCAATCAAATCAAATTTATTCAGAGCAGAAACTTGAATCTATGCATGCTTTACAAATTGAACAGCTTGGTACATTTGAAAATGTTACATTTCAACATTAATTCTCATTTTTAGAACCTAGCATTCTTCAGAAATATACCATGACTTATTCAGCAGTTACTTCTGCATCTATTGTCTTTCTGTAATTTTGCAATATATAAGGTTATTCGAAAAAATTAAGTATCCCATAGCACCAAAATTAGACTAGGAAAATGCGACTATGTCTATGGACCCTTGTAATTTCAGTTATATGATATGATAGTATGGATTTAAACTTTGACCAAAGCAAGAAGTTATAAAATTTTGTGAGTTTTAACAAAACTCTGAATCACAAAATGATAAAAACAGCCTATGTATAAGATGCTTTGTCCCTTGCTAGAGTTTTTTAGTGACCAAGGGAAATAAACATTGAAGAGTACAAGCTGCTCTATGTTCTGACAATCCTTCAATATTGACTAGAGATTAGTGTCAATACAATTGAGTCACTTCCAAGTGTGTAATGATTATGAGAAAAAATGTTCTACAAAGTGGATTGTCTATTTGCTCATGGATAAATGCAATGCTAATTGTGTGCTTACCCAGCAGTTTTCCAAAACCTGGGTTTAAAATGATATTTCCTCCTTTTATTGAATTCGGAGTCAAGTGACTTCTGCATGTTCCATTTTGTGATAAAACAAGTTCATGGGCATTGGTTTATATCGGATACTGAACTGAACAATGCTCTGATGGGTATCCAAAACACCATGTTAAAGAAGGGCTTTGGACACAATGAAGTAACTATAAAGTTAGGAGGTTGAGGGAGAATACTTACTTTATAAATATATTTACTGCATTTCTTTTCAGCACCATGTAAAAACAATCTTGTATTTTCAACAACCCTTGTATAATGGGAGAAAGTTTTATTTGTTTTATATTCATCAATTCTTAATGGTGACTCTTCTGTTTTATCCCACAATTTAGCTGCAATTGTAGACTATATTTCTTATTAAATATGATGAAGGATGAAAAAGGCCCTTCAGATAAAAAAAGGCTGACCTTAAAATTTGAAGGAAAATTTTTAGTTTGCATAAGATTTCCCTCAAAGTTAAAAGATTATAAATAACTTGAGCTTCATCTCCTTTCTTTAAAGAACAGGAATATCTGAATTCAATGAAAAGTGTTCAGAGATGGGAAGATTTTACTCATAATCATCTTTTGAAATGAAAAACTAATATTTCTATTTTCAAATTTAAAATAATATTTCCACACCTCAAAGTTCAGGGACACATTGCACCCTAAAATCTAATCACAACCAGTTATTGTTATAAGTTCTGCCAGTGAGAACAGAAATTGTTTAGTATGGGAGCAACAACTCAAGATTAGAAGCTCTGAGTTGTTTTTTTAACCATCCCTTACAAACTCAAAAGCGAAGTATAGGTGTTTTCTTTCCCCAACTATCTTACACTGAACATTTTCTTGTCCAGTTGCCAGAATGAGCCGCTTTTAATGTTTTCTACTTAAGGTGACCTGGAATTAAGCACCATCCCCATTACTTGCTATGTTAAAAGTTACTCTTGATTACTTCTATTTTTCCAAGATCTATCATGGCACTATAACTTTTCACCATTTTTTCTCAGACAGTAAATATTTTAGTTGTTAACTTTTTATGTTGAAGAATTGAAATTTGTGATATATTGCCAACATTTTTAAAAGCTAATTTTTCAAAGTTTTTGTATTTTTGCATATCTACTTTAGAGCCATAAAAATAGGTTAAAGCATATTCAAGTTATATTACTTCAGAAGAATTTCCAGTGTTTACCTGTGATAGTTTTTAAGGTAATTATGTTACAAACAAATCAGTTAGGGGAAATTAGCCGTAAAAGGCTTTTATGACTCCAGATGGGAACGTATACATCTTTAAAATATTTTTGAATGGGGGGGGGGCTTTCTGAACAGCTACAAGAAAGTAGTACATTGTTTTAAAGATTGAAAACCAATTAAAATAAACGTTATTCTCTGGTTAACTTTAATCCTCTGGTAGTCTTGATTTTAAGTGTTGTAATTTTGAAACATTATTCTTATAAGAATTTCATTTTAAATAAAAATTTATAGGAAATGTAAAAAGTGACATGAAAAATGTTAAAACGCTACCTATAAATGATTAAAGCTTCAAAATGCAAATGGCATTCAAGTTTAAGACTTAGTCATTAGCAACTAGAATATCACTTTATCATGAATTCCATCAATAGGGTATAATATAGGCAAAGGACTTGCTAGTGCCTATGTACCTCAAAGGAAAGGACTGAATAAACTTGCCCTTTTGATTGAAGATCTGCTTTGATCTGATTTGACTGAAGATTGATGCTTTTCCTATTTTTGGCTTACACAATCTATTTCTTGACATTGAACTAAATTGTTTATATGAGTAAATTTCACAAAATGCTTTCTTTAAAAAAAATTTTTTTTCTGAAAGTCCTTAGTCTACTTTGTTATAGACTAGTCATTTTAACTCAGGATTGTTGTGGGGAATATATTTTAATATGAAAATAATTATTTTTAAAGTAGGATTTTAAATTTATATTCCTTCACAATCTTTTATTTAAGTACAACAGAATTGAATATGTGTTGATAAAAATTGGTTAATATTTAATTGGAAAAATGTTTTATCTGAATGTATAGCTGTTTGTGTCAGAATTGTTAAAATCTTATTGGTTTTCTACACTGCTATATGTTCGTCCATAGCTACTCTATTTGAGTTTCATTTAGTTTTTCACTTACAACTTTTTCAGGTGGTGCACATCGAATACATCTCTTTGGCATGCTGAAATATTTAAAGAAACATATGACCCCACCTTGATTATTTGGAACATGTATTAATGTTTGCTTGGTGCTGTTGCTAGATACTTTTGTTGATATTAATTCCAGTTTTCATTATTGAATATTTATTTCAAATGGGCAAGTTTTCTTGCAAAGTAATATTAAACTGTCATTTTGTTTGTTCCTATTTCAATTTTTATTTTAAATGACATTTTAATTTGTTTCTTCAATGAAGATGAATTTCAGCAAATATAAGATGAATTTCAGCAAATATATATTGAATTGGCATTTTAAGCCAAAATAAAAGATTACTTAAATTTTAGTTTTGAACTGATAAAACTGTTATTAATACACTATTTTGTGTAACAGAAGAAAAAGTGAGTCAAGTTTTCGTTTCAGAAAACTATCCTCACTTTTATTTTATGAAGTGTTAAAAATTAGCATGTATTAAGTTTTTGAAAAAGAAGTATTTAAATATTTATGTAGTTCATTTTTGAACGAGTTGTTTTTGAAATCTCTAGTGTTTAAATTTTCATTTATATATCTATATATACCGTTCGTTTACTGGTAAAACTCATAAAAATTGTCATTCAATGCCTTCCATTTTTTTGTTTAGGTATTTGTCAATTTTTTACATCCCATTCTGAGATAGTTATTACAAGTGAACTAATATATTCCTTACTGCAAGGTTTTAAAAATATCCTTTAATAGTTATTCATTTAAATAAGCATCATCTAAAATTGAGAAATGTGAAAATATTCTGGTACATTTGATTATCTGGGAGTAAATAGATACGATAAGGGGGTATAGTTCTGATAAATTCACAACTATATATGTAATTACAAATGTTCTTTTAAAATATTAATATTGCATAATGAGACAAAAAGAGGAGAAATAATGGTTAATAAGATTTTAATTATAAACAAAATTACTTTTTATGGAACCACGCATAATTCCAGAATGCGTTATTTAATCCCTTGGATAATTGAGATACTACCAATGAAGCTTATCTTGGTTAAGGGTTTTAGATATTTTTATAAAAACATCCTATTAGTTAAAGTATATTACAACCTAAAAGTTGTGTACTTCATGATTACAGGCAATTTAAACAATTATCTTTGGACAATTTGCAAATTAATTAGGTATACATTTTTCTACTTTTGAAGAAATGGATTGGATATAAAGTTTCAATGTTGCCTTAATGAAATTAGAAGCAGTTAAAGAATTATTCTTAAGTGCACCTTTCATGGTAAAATATTTTCTTAAATTTAAAAATATTACCATTAACCAATGTTTTCAAGTCCTAAAAGGTATCTATAAACAACCTGTTCTGTGTTATGTAAGATAATTTTATCACCTGAGATGTATACTTACTACTGCAAGAAAAGCATTGTTCATAGTATTGGAATAACTCCAATATTTCACAAAACATCTAAATATTTATGCATGTTGGATTTTTTACTTTTGTTTTACATTTTTTTAAATTTAGGGAAATGATTAATATAAGGGTTGCTGATATTTTTATGTACTTGAGAGGAAGTAGGTAGATTAATATGCCAATTTTCATGGGCTTGATTCTCATTTGACTAATCTTAATTCCATGTCTGCATAATTTTTAAATTATGTTCAAACTAATTTAAGATTCATTTTTCTCTGCATTGATAGATTTAAATTTATATTATGCATACTGAACTGTTTTGACTGAGCTAACATAATTTATGGGTTTGTTATGTGGATCTTAAGTATACTGGTCATCTTGTTTTAAATGTTGCTACAAGGGTTTGGGTAATGCTTTTCTGTTATTTCAAGAAGTTTAATGTATATCACACACACATACACTCAAATATATACAAATTCCATAGGTATTCATCATGAGTAATCAAGGGAAAACCTTCATGATAAACTTAAGTTATTGAGATTTTTGTGTTCTATTTATCCCTTTACACATTTTAATTTTGCTTTGCTCACCACAATTTTTTTGTACGATCCCATTGCTAATTTTTTGCCTATTGGATTAATCTATTCCTTTAGTTCTGGGAATCAAGGATTTAACTAGTGCTTTGTTATAAACTATGTGGGAAACATAAGACTGCACTCCTGGAAAAGTTTGCATTGTTCATTAAAAATAATTTTCATAAGATCTTTTCTTGCCCTTTCCTGAGCAGTTTGTCAGTGATGTTCTTGAACTTTACATTGACTGCAGAATACAGAAACATTTTGCTAAATCAAACAATCTTTTTGCCAATTAGGCATAATCACAGGTGTTTAAACTAATACTGTATTAAGTTATTCAGCCTGTTGATTTTTAAGTTTTGTGCCACATACTTTTTAAGTGTTTATAAGTTCATGCCAATCGAATGATTTAAGTAAGACCATATGTCAAGATTTCTCATACTTGCACATGTCTTGTTTCAATGGCAACAATTTTTGTCTTGATGGTATTTTAATGTCATTTCTATGTCCACGTATTAGAGATCAATGTAATCAGTGTTTTAAAAGCACAGTTACAAGGAACAAAATTGAATGATAGCAAGGAAAAGATGTTTATGTTATCATTGGGGCTCTTACACCAAGGAATCAGAAAAACTCAGATAAATGTTGGCATGGATGTTCATAGTGGTTCAGAATCCACTTAAAGCCATAGGTCCTGGTCTAATTAGCCTCTGTGTAGCAAAATATGACAAATGAAACAAAACCATGTAAATGATTTGAAGCATTCTGAGGTCCTGGGTTAGAATGCTGAGCTGTCAATGAAATAAAATATGCACAATAAGGAGTAAAGTTGAGACCCCTGAAGCTGCTGCTTGCATTACATCCCTTATAACATGTAACTGCCTTGGGGCGAAAGTTTGACAATTAATCGGCATTTTGATGTCACAAATAAGGATGGAGCTGCAGAAGTTGACTTCTGTTTTATTTGCCTAGAATGTTGCAAGATTCTAAAAACTTTTATATCATGATGTTCCAAGAACAATTGGTTAATGTTCCTTTAAATTATGATTTTTGTATTCGAGTTTGTAGCAGCTTATGACTGAACTTTTTCTGTTTACTGGACTGCATTGCTTCAAAAAACAAGTTTGAAAAACACTGGATATGAAGACATGTGTATGTGTGTGTATACATAATCTGATTATTACACATGTTGTATTTTTGTTCTGTACGTATTTATAAATTCAATTGTTTTCCCAGAACATCTGAAAATGTATTAATGAAAAATGTTTTGTGTTATCTTGTACATTTTTAAGTTCTTGAGTGTATCTTACGCTCTTATTCTAGCTCTTGGTGTTTTATTGATGGAAGAAATGTATAATACTTTTTAATTGTCAATTAGGTTTTTATGTAAATGTTTAAGTCCCATTTTTTGTTCATATGCTTGCATTATATAACCTGAATATTTTCTGTGAAACCAGTTATCAATAAAGTTTACTTTTCCTATGAAACTGACTTGTATGTATAATGTTCATATGTAGCATGCTTGTATGTAATGGTCATAACTACTATTTGGATTTAACTTTGTTGAGTAAAAACTAGAAATTATTTATGCATCATTCTTGAATGGTAGTGCCTATACTATTTGTGGAAAACCAGGAAATGTGCTTCATAAAATATATCGGGACCAGAGCAAAAACAATCATATTTTCACAGCTGTATCAATTTACATAAAACAGGCTTTCAGGTGAACCTAACAAAACTTTTTAAAGCATTAATGAAATAGCTGTCTATCATGAGTTTGTTACAGCATAATTGATACAAATCTGCGCTTTTAACTGGTGTTAAACATAACTTCAAATATTGTAGTACTTAGTGAAACATGAGCCTACCCAATCCAACAATATGTTAATTTTAACATTGCATTGCAGACCAGAAAAACTTTTGCACTAGTCTAATACTTGGTAGGCCTCCCACTGGAGCATACAATTTCAGAAATACGATGGGCATAGACTACAAGCTTGTGGAAGCATTCTGTTTCACAGCATTTTTCTTTGGCATCCCAGATGTGTTCAATAACAGACTTGAATGGGAATGGGAAGACCCAAAACTCATTAGTGTTCTAACCATAATTTGGTGTCTAGATTTCAGTGATGTTGCATTGTCGTGTTGGAAAAGGCCTAACCATCAGAATGCACACACAGCGTTACCTGTTAGATATCTTTGTACACATACCAGCGGTTCCATTGAATGCCAGCTCAACAAACCCCATACCATTACAGAAGCACCACCAGCCTGTACAATGCCCTGTTGACATGCAAGATCCATGGCTTTGTGAGGTTTTTCGCACAGATCCTTCCATCTGCTGGAAATGCGACTTGTCAGACCAGGCTGCTTGTTTCCAGTCATCAAATACTCAGGTGTTCCAAAGCCTATATCTTTGAGAGAACGTTGCAGTCCACAGGCTGTTTGTTGAGGGCCTAACATACTATGTTATTTAGGCACCTATCATGAAATGTTTGCCGTTCACCCAGTCTCTAAGGCCACATGGTTACAGGTTTGCCAGAATTTTTGTAGATAAGGTTATACCCTTGAAATGGTAAACGTGAAAATCGAAACTTTTCTACCTCTGAAAGGCTATAACCCATCTCACAAGCTCCAACTATTAAACTGTTGAAAATCCCTTAAATAGCAATAACTTGCCATTCTCAGGACATAAAAGGCTCTTGGTGCTTCTACAAATATCAGTTTTATATGTACTGGTCAGGCGCAACTAATAACGTACATAGGGTATGTATTTTCATAAGCTCGTCTACCAGTTTTTCTGGCACTTCAGTGTATACTAGTGGAACATGTGCAGCACAAGTAAATCTAAAATTTCTTTTTTATAACTTCTATTCAAATTTTAAGCTCCAAAAAATTGTTTTTGACTGTTCATACAATATTAGTGAAAAAAGTTGATATCTTAAAAGTTTGAAATCCCTGTTCAAAGGTGGTTAGATTTATAAAGATAAATTTTTGGAAAATGCGGTGAGCAAGTCTGAAAAATCATAATTTTTAATATTATGAATTTTGAGAAGACATTCGATATAGTCAAAAATATCTTTAACAGGGCACTAACATTCCTACATTGTTGGTCAGATTTTCATGACAAGTTTTGCATTTTTCTGGAAATAAAGCCAAGTGGGTGCTAAATTAGCAATACTCTTCCGATTATCCAATGCTTTCAGTAGATAATGGAGTTACTTTAAAATGTAGGCAAGGGATGTCACTTTTGGAATGTGTTCTATCATTCATGCGCCCAGGGGCTGCCAAAGCTGTGAAATAGTATGGATTAGTCTTTAAACAAGTTTTAGATGCTCGGATATTAAACGAATCAGCTGAAACGCTAATTAAGTATGAAGGTCTAAATCAAAATTTTGATTTCTGAAACTGATTAATATGAACTTTGAATTAGCATTTCTAGCAATAGCATACATACCATTGTTGACTAACAGCTGTGTTCATGTTGAAATATAAATGTGTTAATTAGTTTTTATAAGTATATACATAGATGCCAACTTAGCGACCTTTTGTGAAAAAGGATGTTGCCAATTTGAAATTTTGTGATCAGTTAAGTGGGATTCACAGGGAAACGGGACTTGCTTTTCATTGACCTATGAATTATGAAAAAAGCTGGCAAAATTTTTAAAATTAGCTTTTGAGATGATACCCTAGTCGCCAAGGTTGAAAAATGGGAGCAAAAGGTCACCTGTGCACCATCTACATTTAGCAGTAAAAAGACCCCTCATAATGCAAAATATTTCTGAAGTATTTTTATAGAAAAATAAGATTAAAGAGTTCTTGTCTGTTAAGAGATTGCTAGGGTAACTGCTTTGAAAAAAGCTTAGTGGTAGAAGAATATTGAAAATGGTTCTCTAAAACGGAATAATGCAGTCAAGGAAGTATTTTTTCTAAATGTATTGTTTACATTACCATTTATAAGTCATTTTTTACAAAAAAAAAAAAGTTAACTCCATAACCGAAAACAATTCCTGGAACATCAAATCGGAAGTTGGGATCTGTATAGGTAGCATTCATCTTGGCACATATCCCATACTTATGATTCCATCCTTCACAATTTTTAAGAGCCATATTCCCTATTAGTAAATTTCAAAAACTGATTAATGTATAAGTACATTTTTGAAATGAGTGATTTTTAATTTATCGTTCACGTAAAAAACTAATACCAGTGTTTAATTTGAATCTAGGAGAAATCTATCCTATATTGAAACATTTTTCAGTCTGAGGAACTCAACGAGTGCCTAGTGTAACGCTCTGGCCTTTGGATTTGAATCGATGTCTGGGCATGGATGTTGTGATTTGGAATCCGTTTTAAATGAAGGCTTCATTCTAATTAGCACTTGAATTGCAAAAAATGACAGCAACTATAACTCACTGCACTTGAACCAAGTTGAGTAACTGCTTCAGATTGTAGCAGTTGGGAAATTTGTTTATTCATAAAAGCATTGTTTATCGGTCATTAAAATCTCAGTATTGTGTGCAATGAATGCTAAACTGAATCTGCATCGATATTATTTTTGATGCAAAATAATTTTTTCACTTGGAGATTGGAAGGTATGTTTGCTATACAAGATTTAAGTAGATGCCATGTTTACTTCAATCTGTTGAGTTTTGTGGATGTCCTATGAAACTAAACAATTTAAATGAAATAAACTTTATTTAGGAAAATGGAACAGAAACAATAATATTAGATACATGAAACCTATGTACAGAAAACTTCTGAAAGACATTTAAAAAAGAAACGCTTTTTCAACTGACATGTACATACTCTGAGAAATGCGCTTGAGAGCTAAATAATCGACAGAAATTATAAGTTTCTCTAAACTTCAATGCAGGATTTCACAATTAAAATAATTACACTTATTGTATGGTAAGGCTCACTTGTACTCAAGTACTTTCCACAACATATTTTGAAAGATTAATGGAGAAAAAAAAGTTTAAATTTACTATTTATACCTTTTTTGGTTAATAACAATGGAGTCACCGAACTCAAAATGTTTGTCTGAAATTGGTTTTCAACTCGAGTATCCATTTTCCAATGGAACCAAGACATTTATGGAAAAAAGAATTAGTTAAGGATCACATTTATTAAAAACAGGATAATAAAACATATTTTAACTTAAACCTTTCATGCAAAAAAAATGTCCTGATTACCTTTGCACAGCTTGCCTTACCTTACATTACTATCCTAAAACCGAAACCAAATGTCTATCACTAATAAAATTCAAGGGAAATGGTTTAAATGTACATATTTCTTATACAAGTACAGTACACGAAATTTGGCATTCACAGAATCAGCATGCAGAGGAAATGTACATTAAAAATGTGAAACACTTTTGTTGCCAAACAGAAACTATTTCAATATTTATACAGATGATTTTATTTACATGCAAAAAATAAAATTATAATGCCCATTAAAAAATAATAAATTGTAGATTATAATGCCTTAAAAAAGTACTCATCAATGATAAGGATGTTTGATGAATAGTTTTTTATTGCAAAAACAGGTGCACATACGACTAAAGCACAAGACTTTAGAAAATTGCAAGTAACATAATTTGCATTTTCTGAGAAAGAAAGCTAAAAAATTTTGTGAAACAGACCCTATAAATCAAAACCTGTTAAATTCTGAAAAATCTTAAGTTATACTTAGACAAACCTTTCCAACAAGAGGGAGTAGATCTCCCTTTTATGTGAGCAGTTTGGCACTCTTCAGTGTTGAAATAATTATTGAATTACTTTTATATGCAAGGATGAGCAGGTATAAAAATTAATATAATGTTTGTAAAATATGTTATAAACATGGACAGATATGATTCAATCCATTTTTGAAGATAGATATACAGCATCTGTAAATTTTGCAACAAAAATTTAGCATCCATAAAATTAAATTACTTGAAGACAATTTTTTCAAACTCATTTTTCAACTCTTTAAGTATTATTTTTCACATTGTAGATCCTTTAATATTTTTTAGAAAATGTGCACAAAATAGGAATGCATTTACTATATTCATAAATCTAAGCAGTTTTATTGGAAACAAAAGCAACATTTTTACAGAAACTATTTTCTACAAAAAATACATAATCCACCAATTATAATTAAAATTTTATTTCACATGTAATGCATATAAATAACATCTTTACAACCTCACAAACATTGTATATATTGGAACAAAGTGTGTTAAAAATTCTATTTTATATCATAGTTGACAAAAGAAATTTGAAATATATATAATTTATATTAAATTACAATAAAATACATATATGTAATGAAATAAAAATTAACAGAACAAAGATTAAAAGTATGGCAATGTTAAGCTTAAACCAATTGCAACAATTTTGAAATTAGCAAAATAAAAAACATGACTAATTTTATAGCAATGTCTGCATCGCATAAATAGCTACGAGAAGCTGAGAATTCAGAAGTTGCAGGCATATATTAAATACTAAATTTGAAAAGAATTGCAATATTGATATTGGTAGTAAAAACATGAAAGATGTTTATAGTATGTGGAGTCATGAAACCTAGTGCTCAGAACGACGTTTTTACTAATGTTCAACAGAAAATTATTCATTGAAATGCATTTTATTTGAAATCTGAATTCTATATTGTTTTAATGCAGCAGTTAGTCCTAATGAAGGCTCAGATTTTGATATAATGCATGCAAAGGTTAAGTTTCCTATTTTACCTATCCAGTGTGTATAATTTTATGAATATTGAAAGTAGAATTGAAAAGGCACTTTATTCCATTAAAATCCAATAATTTGTTTCAAACTTCTTTTTAATGAACCATGTTATATTTTCAACACACTTAGTGTTATATATACATACAAATGTGAATACATTAGAAATTGCTATATGGGTACAAGCAAAATTAATTCTGATCATAAAATTATGTAGTATATTTGTTTCTTTCATTCAGTTATGCTGAATCATTAAGTTACTTCTCTTTAAAATTAATTACTACTTGGACATGGAACAAAAGTTTGGATTCCTAAGACCAATAGCAAATTTAAATTTGTAACACTGCATTCAATGTGAATATCCTCTAGTTTTCCCACATTGAAAACAAAAATTAAGATTGTATTACACATTTTAATACTTTGAAAAATTAATTGGAAAAATTTAAGAATCATAAAAACATGGTTTTATGTTTTACCAGCATTTCTGGCCACATGAGGTTCTGGCCACATTAGATTGAAAAAAATGGAACCATATTTGAAACTCATAAAATTTTTCAACATGACACTTTTTGCTGCTATATCTATAAACTGAAATTAATCATAAAGTAAATCATTAACCTAAAATTTGATGTCCATAAACAAGTGTTTTTGTTAGCACTTTAAGGAATTCTGTTCAATGAATTTTACTCTAGAATTTCACAATGTACCCTTATACAATTTTAATTCATTTTATATTGTACTGACAGCCATTCAAACTTCATACAATATTTGCACTGCAAAACCAGTACAATATATATAGAACAAAAATAACAAAAAAAAATTATATTTCATTCAATAAATATTATCATTTAAAATTGATATCTAACAAAAAATTGAGTACAAACTGAGTATATTTAAGAATTGCATACAGAAATTTGCAATTTATACAAAAGTGTCACTATATATAGTTTAAGCAGATTAAACACCGAGTTTTTACAACTCTCTCTTATATAGAAAATGTAATTTAATAAATTTAAACATAAATAAGGCAATAAATTAACACAAAGTGGACACACAGGACTAAATACACAAAATTGACCAGTCAACATAATAAATATTTTAAACTGGCACATAACACAACAGAGTACACACAAACATTGAAAAATGTCTCAAATCCTGAATAATGCAGTTTTTAAAATTAGAGCATGTGCACTTTACATTGATAATTACAAATTCATTTATTATTGTACACCATTTATATAACTAAATAACCAAGAATGACCAAAGATATGGGTCACTTCAAAACTATAAAGTAGTTTAAGGTTATGAGATAATTAGTAATAAACTAATAAACAAAATTTGTACAATGATTTGAATTACTTATACAATGATAAAGCCCATATAACATTGTATTCCTCTTTTACATCAACTTTACATCTTTTTTGATAACAAAGAAATGTCACTCAAAATGAAGGTTAGTTCTTTAAGAGAGTAAATAAAAGAAAAATTAACAACTTATATTTGTCAAGTTGTGGATAAAAATATTTACAACTAAATGTAATGAAAGTATGGAAAACTAAAAATGTTAGTGTAAATATTGAGTAAAACAAGTTGAATACATTTCACTCAGTCCAGTCCAGATCATTTGATTTTATAAATCAAAATTTTAAATTCCATTCTAAAAATTAGTTGAAAATGCAATCAAGATATAAAGAAATTAAGTAGAATTAAAGAGAAACACATGAAACTTTTGCATCATTGTATTTTAAATATTATTTTATACACATCTAATTTAATTTTAAAGAATCAAATATTTATCAGATGTACTCAAACTAAAATTCTAAACACATTAGTAGTTTTTGTGAGCTCAGCTCTGTAACTATAAAAATATAATACTAAAGACACAAATTTGAGAAATTATGGACATAAATAAATATGCTCCAAAGAAGCAAGTATCATTTATTTAAAAACATTTTATGAGCACTGCTCAAGTCTGGGAATATTAAGATTTTAAAACAAGATAAGTAATAAAGTATTAAAAATAAATCTTGAATTAAAATTTTCATCATTGCATTTGCTGAATATGTTTTATACAAATATGAAGAGCATTTGGGAAGGTCATAAACAACAAAATAAAGTTTGCATATTCCAACATAATTTCCAATTGTGCAATTCACTAAGAGTAATTTGATAAAAATCAAAATACGATGTAAACATTTTCAATGTTTAACAATGATGAGTAGGAATAACAGACAAATAAACAATTCAAGAAAATAATAAGCGATTACATAATGCTTTTCATAACAGGCTGAAGATTAAATTTAGATGACTAGTTTCTTCAGTGAGATATTAAAGTTTTTGTTAGCTACCCCAGAGTTACCATAACTAGAGAATACACTCACTCATTTAAGCAAGACAAAGGTAAATACCAACTACTTGCAAAACAAGGATAAGAAAAATTTGGTTATATTCTTGAATACTAAAAATAAAAAATATGCTTATAAGGAATAAAACAAAACTTCTGCACTGGGAAATATGAAACATTTATCAACACAATGTTAGAACATCAAACAAGCATATTTTGTACACACAATAAAAACAATACATGTAAATTACAGTTTTTGACAATATAGTACATTCAAACAAAAGAGTATTTAAGTAGATAAGACATAATCAAGTATTCTAAAAGCACAGGGTTAAAAGAATGTTAAAAATTTTAAATCAAAGCAATATTAGAGATCACATCAATAACTATTGTGTAATCATTTGTACTAGTTGCATGAACTACTTTACAAATAAAAAAATTCCGACACAAACTGAAATAAGGCAGTGTATAACTGTAACCGTGTCATTTTTGGTATAGACAACAATGCATTATTGCATACTGGTTACCTTTTTCTCTCATACAGTAATCAGCAATGTAGAATTTAATGAAGGTTCAGATAATTTTATGATACAAAATATTTTTCATTCATACTGTATACAACTAGAATTTATTTTCTTAAGATTATTACATTATGAAAGAACCTTGCAGCAAAATCTTAAGATCTCTACTTTAGTTTTAATCAAAACCAAACACCAAGAATATCCCCAAACGAATAAACTAACCCTACACCACAAAAAAAACCAGCCAAAAAATAATAAAAAACAAAATCATAAGCATTATTAGCTTGAAAAATTCAATATATTCCTTTAAATGAACTAATTAAAAATTAAACAGTGATGAAATGCATAAGGGATGTTTATTTTTGATCAAATTTTGAAAATGTGCTTGAATCATACTTATGGCTTTAGATATCTGTTAAAACGTATATAAACAGGAGAAGCAAATAATTATAAAGCAGAAAATAGATTAATAAAAGAAAAAAATTCACTTGGCTAAATCTTTATTTAAAGGACAGTAATCCCATAGAATCCTGCTTCATTCCTTCAAATTATTCAATTGGTAAAAATAAAATGGGAAAACTTGGAAAATAATTATGAAAAAGTAATATTGGCGCCTATCAAACATCGATACACGCAATCATTAAATCCTGTTAAACCTTTTTCAGAAGTAAAAGAATCTTATCTTTATAATCAGCTCACTTTTATTACCATGCATAACTTGGTGTTTGTTTTCTGAGTAATTTCAAGTTGTATACATGTCTTGTGCATTTTCATAGAGCAAGATATTAGAAATCAAAGAAACCATTGGTGGGAAAAATACAACTTTTATGAATACAATTTCTTAATTTTAATTCTGGACAGACTTCATTTTAATGCCCCGCAGGATATTTTACAAGTATGTTCATGTTCATTTTGGAAGATGTTTATATTATTTGAGAAGATACTGATTATTGGAGGATTAAATAGCGAGTACATGCAGAGTATTTCTTTTTAGAGCATGTAGGAAATTAGCATATGAATAAAGAGAAACAAACAAACTTTTCAAAGGACAAATTCAAAAACCATACCTCAAAGACTGATACATGCCCATACCCAAATTCTAAAAATTGAACAAATCAATGATTGATACATATGCCTATATGCATAGTGAAATTTAATAGTTAATTTTATCTTTCCCTCAAAATAAATTGTTCTTTAAATGAATACAAGTTTGTTTTTGGATGAAAGGTGGAAACCAAATGGAAAATAAAATTTTAACTATAGGAATAGTTTATTGCAGTTTTAATATTGTTTTGGAAGCTGTGCTTTCTGCAATTGAATATCCAGATATCAGCAACTGCAGAAACTAGACATTCCAATGTTTATAATTTTCATCTTGGCTGGTCAAAATATTTTTAAAACTTATAATATATATTGGCTTTCATATATTTTACATACTTTTTCTTATGTTTCACTCAAAACATAATCATAATATTAATTTACAATATCTTTTCAGAAGCATCAATCACATGTTAAAATACCTAGAACTAAAAATGTCTCAAAACATTTTTCCAGATCATAGTTGAAGTGAATCGGTGTTTGCTTCATATACGAATGATTATTTCACATTTTACAACTCAAATGAGTTAGGGATATCACAAAAAATAGTGTTTACTTATTGTTTATTACTTTTGAAGTTTAAATGGGGAAAATAGAACATTTAAAATGGAGTACTATTTAAGGAATTAATAATTAAAAAAATTATTGTTGAATTTCTTTGTATATTAAACATACTGGGACATTCTTTATAGTTAAGGAATGTATAAGATTTGAATACTGAACTTCTCTGTAAGTTATAGAATAAATTTGCAAATAATTGCACAAGTAGGATGAAAGTCCTACTATTTCAATACTTTGGTAGAAAGTGCATTTAAAGACCAGATGGCAAAAATATTTCTCTATGTTTTTTAAACAGGACATAAAACACAAGTGACTTTTATGATTAATTTAAACAGATACAAATATTTCAAGCAATCAAAAATCAAGAAGTGATGTCTGTTATATTACATAAACACATCACTTGAATACTTAGGCGGGTATGGGAACACTTCTATGTTAAACATAACAGAATAATCAATGAAATATATAAGATGTGCATTTGAAAGAGATGAATTTTTATATTTTACGTCCTGTTTAAGCATTACTTGAAACATCAACAGTAATCATATTGCAAAATAGTCATCACCATACAATCTAGATACCTCATTTTTTAGCATTTTGCTTACGCTGCTTAACTTAATTCCATAACAAATCTGTCAACAGCCTTGTCACTCTGAACTATAGGTCTCCATGAGATATATATATGGTAGAGGTCATAGATCTTTCTTCATAAAACTATCTGGACTCAGTCTATTGTGCTAATCAGCGGAGGAGGATGACAAACCTGGCAGTGTTAGATGGTTGTTTGCTCATCCACAGGACGTCGTTTGGTACTGATGACTACACCACCATCACTGGTCAGACTCTGGATACTGCTATGATCATCGGTATCACTTTGGTTACTGTTATAACCAATAATATCTACTTCATCTATAAGGAAAAAATATGCCGTTAAACCACTAAAGAACACATCTATTAGTCTCAAACAAAGATCATACTTTAAAAGCTTAAGCATAATAGTTGCATGCATCTTATAAATGTTAAACTATTAAAAAATATCGTTAAATTTAATTTATAATCTAATGGCAGACCAGGACAATGAGAATAACAATTTCAAATTTGTTAAATAATATCTTATTTGTTACTGACTCAAGTACCGCAAATATAATATAGGGATTTTTCAAATGTATTTCAAATCCTGACAATTAAACCTAAGATCAAGTTTGTGGATAATTCACTTTAATTATTAAGCAAATTACAGAAAAATATTTCATGAAGTATAAAGCTTTGAACCAGTAAATGTCAGTATATTATAATGCAATTCTGAGCTTTTCACATAAATGCCTATTTGAAAACACAGCAACTGTCGAAGAAAAATTAGTCAAGTAGAACTAAATAAGTTCCAAAGATAAAAAATTTTATTTTCACTTAGAATATAAATATTCATCAAATCAAGCTGTTAATGATGCATAAACAGATTTGATTAATTCTTAGACTTTGATTATAAGGACCAAGTATAACGTAGCTACTTTAATCAATAAATTTGTTTGATGAATCGCTACTATAATATTAACACACCTGATAACATTTATACCTATCCACACCAACACATATTCTGCATAATAAATCACGATTCTGTTAAAAAGTGATTTATTCCAAAAGTTATTCGGTACTTTTCCAGATGAAAAATAAAAATAACAATAGGTACGTTTTTTCTAAAAAGGAAATTTAGTTTAGAAAAATTTACTTTCCCGCATGATTAACGGCTTGCAATAAAAAAATAAACCATAACGATCAAAATTAAATTTTTATGGTAGCTCAGAGAATAAAATAATCATAATTTTGAGATCTTTTGTTTTTAATTAAATAAATTTTCAAGCTTTAAAAAATATCTTCAAAATGTAAACATTTCAATCTGGAGCCTTTAAAATGTTCTTTAAAGTAAGTTTTATCAAATAAGCCTGTTTAGCCACATATAGTGCAACCATTTAAAAAACTGATAAAACTTGTAACATTTATGAAGTAATCTTAGAACTCTAATATACGTTTTAAACAGAGCTTTCGAAGTAGCTTGCCTGCAATACCCAAATAATAAAAACAGAACAAAGTATACCAGTTTCTGAAGCAGATGAATTAGTACACATAGAGGTTCCAGAGCTGCATTCACTTATCTTCCGTTTCTTGTGCGTTGTTATAACATTAAAACGGCCTAGTTCATTTAGGCGCCGTCGGAGTCTTCTCTGTTGCTCCATTAAGAGTTCTTTTTGTTCTTTATTTTTTCGATCTTTTTCTTCAAGAGTCTAGGAGAGAAAGTTAAATGTTATTTTCTAATGATTGACTTAAGTCATGAAATTATCAGTGAATGATCTTGCAGCGAGATTGAAAAACTTTTATTTCGATAAAACAATTAGAGAACAAATTATGCAATAGAGAATCATAGTTATGAGTTAATGACCTCTTGCTTCCAATACAGCAAGATTTCGAAAAGTGCTTCAATTGAGCAAAGATGATCGTTTACTCATAAACAAAGAAATACACCTCTGCATTTCATTAAATCTCCCTTTACCTTGATAATGGTTTCACATTTGCGTGGTAAAGGCTTAGTCCAATTCTGAATGTGTGCGCTTCAGATGATGCTACAAAAATGATTAGCTACCTTCTGTGGTTCTGGCCAGCAATTTTCAATTTTGTTTTTGTCAGGGTTATTTTCAGGTCAGAAAAATAGTTATGTAACTATAAGATATTTTTGTATTTGAAATGTAAACCTGAAGAAAAAAAAATTCTGCGTAAATTGTACCTTGATGCATTATATAGTTGTAGGCAGGATATACATGTTTAAATACTTGCTACTTTGGCTTGGAGACAAGGTCCTCCATGTTAAAATGTCACAATACGCACCACCAAACTTGTCTGATAGAATGCTTCAGAGGGCAACAAAGGTTGGTTTGGGGTTTAATGGCACAAGGGCCATATTTGGCCAAGCTGTGCCATACACAAGGCAAAGTCAAGTAATGGACAAACACACACAAGGAAAGTTTTACTGACACAGAAGAGAGAAATACACCCAGGGAAGGTTAAGTAGTTCAATTTACATCACACTGGAGCAACACATTGGGCTTTTGGCGATGGTCCCGGGTCAATCCCAAAGAGAAAGATCCAAGGACAACTAGTAATTTTGAACCTTGATCAAATGACGTGAAGACCTGAGCTGGCACCCCACTTTCCATCCTTCCACACCACGCCAATGTGAGTACATTTGAAGACACAACAGATTTAATGTGTGCCTCAGCCCTAAAGCACATGAGTCTTTGGGTGGATCGCGTTTTGAACTCGCAACTCACCCGTTGCTAATCCGCGACTCTACCAAAGCGGGGCTACCGCAGTTCCACCAAGGTTTGAATCGAACCAAGGGCAAGAAAGGATATTTATTTGTTTTTCAATGTCCAATATACCATCCATAAATAAGGTAATGACTATCGACATATATATGGAAAATGCACCTCCAAGGCATTTGACTGAGGGAAGCAGAGAAAATCTCGTTCTAGGAAATACCAAAGGTGGCAGCTCTAGTGATTTTTATAAAGTATTTTTGTTTATAAGAGTTTTATAAATACATAGAAGGAAAAAAAATGAACGAAAACCTCAGATATTTAGGTTGATGCTTTTTTCAGTGAACTTCGAACTACAATAGACAAATAATTCCAGTCATTTTTTTTAGGTTGAGATACCAAATTAAACTTATATTACACATAAACTTGACTCTTCAAAGGTATTAAAATAGTAATGAGATGTTGAAAATTCTACAATAGGTAGTCATGGAAAAAACGAACCATCCCTCTTCATTCAAGAAATTTTAACAGTAGAGCAAATTCAAAGATGGCATTCGACAGGGAATATAACGTCTTCTATAAATTCATGTGCATAACATTTTCAGAGTCAACTTCATATTAAATTGAACACTAACTTCATAATTTCCAATAGAAACCCCTATTTTGACACTAAATTTCGAATTTATATCAAAATTTAACTAAAGATATCAAATTTCACTTCATTTGGTTCAGCCATTTCGGAATTGCATACAAAGTTTGGAGCCCATAACGTTAAATCAGTTTCCCAGGCTTTTAATTATATCCTATGAAATTTTCTTATATTTCTATTAAAGAACCCAAACAAAATTATTTTTTAAATAGTTTCTAGTTTGTGATATTAATTACTAGCTGAATTTACCCGGCGTTGATCGGGTTTAATTGGTTAATCGTCGATTGAAAATGATCCCAAATATCACTTTTCTGTCATAGAAAATGCAAATATAGAGAGAAAATAAGTGAGCGAAAAATAATTTTTAAAACTGAGATTTTTATAGCTTCTACAATTTACCTTAGATCTATTTCACATACTATAGGTAAGACAAACCTACAAAAACGGATACTGAGATAACCATATACAAAGTCGATTTTGAGTGATTGTGAATGCCCTTTAAGTTCATTTTCTAAAAAAATGACATACATCGTATTATTGCAGTCAGTTTTTTCTTATCGATATTTTTTTATTTGTAGCCCCTTGCACCAGGAATACGAATTTCGGAATTCCACCATCATTTTGAAAGGCTGACAAATCACATTGAAATGATACCATGATCAACGTTTCAAGTAATTACACTTTATGCTGGAAAATGCAATCCTGCATTTTACAGACAGGATACATAAACGATATGATACTGAGCGATTTTCAGCACAACTGACCCATCTGCCATTGCATCATACTCTTAAGATTCTAAAAATCTCCAAGGTCATCTTGAGAGGCGACTTCTGCGTAACTCTGATGTCATCTGCATAGCCCCCTAGCAATACTCAATGTTATTCCTACGGGGATTTCGAATTCTTTTTAGCCCCTACGACAAAAACAAAGGGGTTAATAAGTAGCTTACATTACTTGCAGGATTCTAAAGTATAAGTGTACCAAATTTGGTGTAGATTGGTCAAACGATGTAGATTTGTATAGATAACATACAGATGCAAACTCTGCTTTATATGTATAGATTAAATTAATGTTAACAAAAACAATTTGAATGAACAATGATCAATCTAATAATAGAGATGGGCAAAACTGTTTTTACTATAACAGTCTTAAGTTATTACTAATTTGCGATGTTATTATTAACGGATATGATAGATAGCTTTTTTATAGTTAAATTACTAAAAATAGCAGTTAGTGAATAAGTTTAACAATTTTTATTACTTGTTAAAAATTGATGTTAGTTAATCTTTGCCAAATTTTTATAAATAAAAATGTTTGTAGATTTCAAGCGCTTCTAAAGCATGCGTGTAAGCGAGAATGAATGGGAACGATGCACCCTTATCGTGACGTCAAAGCGATCGCAGCACCACAGGTTTGGGCCCGTTCTTCACGATTGCTCCAACAAATTTTGTTTTTAGTATGTTGGATCTAGTATCATAGCATGCCATACCATTGGAGTTGCTTCTAGTACAGGGAATTCCAAATATTAGTGGTGGCTAGAATAATTTCACTTAACACTCAAAAACTCTTGACATAAATGCAGACAAGCAAGGATAATCCTTAAAACCCCAATCACATTTTTATGGAACAATTTTTATAAGCGTATTGTCAGAAGAAAGCAATTGTACATGAAAAGAAGTACTTGAGCCTGTTAAATATTGTTTTCTAACTGTTCTCTAAACTTCCACCACAATGTTTTAGAAATTTTTAAGTAGACGATGAGCAGAGTTACGATCGAGCACTTTCAAAACTTTATCCACCAATGTTTCAGAAATTTTCAATTTGATAATGAGCAGCAGTACGATCGATCACTGAATTGGTTCCAGTCCTTTTAACTGAAGTAGAATTGAGGTTTTCAATATTGAGCTCTTTAGTTGGAGTGAACTAGTGTCATAATTCAGTTAGATGCTCATTCTGAGTTGCAAGAGAACAGCTCCATAAACACCAGTTCTCTGGTGAAAACGTGGTTTAAAGAACAAGGTGTTTTAAAGTATCAGTAATTCAGTAGATCTGAACCCAATCGAAAATGTATGGGCTCAGTGGAAAACTCCATAATTTCAGAGATCTGACAATTTACAGTTCAGCTTCAAGATCATGGGATGATATCCCGATATCGACCATCGGTTCTTGGAATGCCATGCAGATTTCAAGAGATTATTGATCAGGACAGATAATACGCGCGTCCTATTAAATTCATTGCAAACATAACTGCATCGCTTAAGATATTTTTAATTGTCATATTTTGTTCAATTTTTACAAAACTTCAAATATTTAATATCAGAAAAAATCAACACTTATTAGTCCATGACCTCAGATTTTGATGAAACTTGGTGTATCAAGGAACCTTACACCATTGTGAATGGAAAAATAAATTTTTTGGCCAAGTTATTTTGCTGTAATTTAAAATTTTAATGAAAATTAAGATTGTCATCACATTTTCTCAGAAACCAGATGAGCCACAGACCTGAACAATGTCTCATTTTAAAGCTCTTTTAATGGGTTTAAATTTAATATAAAACATGATGCAGTTTTAACTTTTTAAAATGTAATAAAAATGTAGATATTTCAAAAAGGGCAATTTTGAAAAAAATTATCTTGCATTATAATCTTATGTCCTGAAGTTTTATGTTGGGATTTTGATGGAATCAGGACCAACAGGCAGATATAAGTTTTACATATGTATGGAGACAGTCTACATACAGTATGCAGCTTTTCACAAGTCCAATTTTGAACAAGTCAAGATGACTAATAGTTCAGAAAATTATTGTCTAATGCAAATTCAATTCTATATCTTTTGAGCTAATGGCAACTAAAGATATGAATTCAGTTGACACGACAGCAATACTTTTCTAGTTGCTTACTAGAGTGACTAACTTTCCCGTACTTCCCGGGAACTCTCCCACAAGAGCTAATTTTTTGGATCGTCATGGCACATCTGTATTGATCCTTCCAATCTTTCTTGTATCTTTCATTAAAAAAAATCAAGATCACGAAATTTAAATTGCATATTATTCCTGCCAAAATAAACTGCCATTATTATCAACTATTTAGACTTAGAGGTACTCATCCATAGAGAAAATTACCTAAATCGAAAGAAAGTTTAAATATACTAATTGGTAGTAGAATATCCTTTTCCGGATTGGAAACAGGAGGCATAGAAAAAGATGGTTAAATATTTTCAGTGCTTTAAGAAACAAATTCATGTGCCAAACCTTAAGATCTTGGGTTTTGTTTTAAGCATTCCTAGGCTCAAATGCCCTCAATGAGTTTTTTCACTGATAAGCAACAAGTGGACTGATCAGAAGTAAAGAACTAAGTCAGAGCAAATAGTAACAATTGACTATAGTTGAGAATTTTTGAAATTTGAGCAATTTAGGTTACGTCTAAGAAATGTGCAAATTTTTATCCTATAACGTGACCTGTATATTATATACAATGTAATAGATAGTTTTGTTTAATATTATTTATTCCATGAACATTTGTTTGAATGAAGCTGTGCCGCTAAAAATGTGGAAGTTGTCATAGCTAAATCTCTTAAATTCATAGATGAAAGTTGGTCACCCTACTGCTTACCCACAAAAATTAACAGTATAAATTAATATACTAGGTAGTGACTGCTGCCTAACTCAAATTTTTTGCAATTTTCTGCATTCCAATAATAAATACTGACCTCTGAAAAATTTCTTCTTTTCAACTTCTGGAAGAGTGTAAGCATGACCAGTTAGAGTGACTAGATTACCTTTGCAAATTACACCATTTTCCTCTACCCAGGTGAAAAGAAAAAAAATCATAGGTCATTAAGCACTTTTTGGAAAGCAGAAAACAGGTAATTTGAGTTAGTCAGAAGCCACCACATCTAGCATATTGACTAATGCTGTCTTAACTTTTTAGGGTAAGAAGCTAAAACTACTATTTTCTTGTACACCGAATTCATATATCAAGTTGTCATATACTTGAAAAATGTAGAATTAAATTTGTAAACTCTCATAATTTTCTAAACTATGAGTCAGCTAGATCAGCCTCAGAAATTGCACCATCCAATTTGATCAATCTTTGGAGGTCAATAAGTTAAAAATGTTATGCATTTTTGGTTCAAAACTGTCTCAGTTTGATATAAAATTAAGCACAACATTCAAACAGTATTTATAAACATATGGAGATAGTTAAGTAAATCAATAAGGATTCCTGTTTTAAAGAGCTAAAAAGATTTTTATTCAAAAACATGACAAAATTTTATTCATGCGGTGCATATAATCAAATAGTTATTCGAAACAGACAACAAACACTTAAATCCCAGTTAATAAATACTCTTGCTACGAGTGCATTAATTATGACGTTAAATAATTTAGAGATAAAAATAATTTAATAATAAATGCATCTTTTCTCCAATTTCATTCAGTTGGGCCTGATTTGGGAGAATTGGCTTAGGACTGGCCCTGAAGCTACTTGTTTCAAGTTGAACTTCGTGAAACGTTACTGCACATAGGTTGTCTTCCCACATGCTAAACACTCCTATATGACCTGATCCCATCAAAATTTCAACATTAAACTTTGGGAGGTGAGATAAAAGTTCAAGGTTTTTAGTCAATTTTTGCAAAATTTAAAAATTGTCCCTTTTGAAATATTTAAATTTAAGACATTTAATTTGAAAAAATTACAAAAATTAAAACTGCATCACATTTGACTAAATTAAAGCCCATTAAAAGAGCTTTAAAATGAGATATTATCCAGACCTGTATCTCACCTAGTTCCTGAGAAAATAAAGGTAAACTATCTCATGGTGCAGAAATTTCCATTAAAAATTTTATAATTAGAGCTTGGTAACTTGAAAAGACAAAAAACTTTTTCAATTCACAGCTAGGTTTGGCTATTTGATGCACCAAGTTTCATCAAAATCTGAGGTCATGGACAAAAATAATTCAAAACTCTTGATTTGACAATGACTATCCAATAAAATGCTGATAAATTAGATTCTACAATTTTCTCACTTGCGATACAAGGAATTATACCTTTTGCAACAGCAGATATAAGTGGGCATTGATAAAGAAAAACATGAAATCGTCTCTCTATCAACAAATATTCATTCTTTAGAAGTATGATGGAAACAAGAGAGGAATCAAACCTGAACACTGCATGTCAGATATTGTGATATCCTATACCTAAGTGTGATCACTTCAAAGGGTGAAGTATTAGCTATGAAATCTCAGAAATATGGGAAACTAATCACAAAAAGACAAAATTCTGCATAACCTAGAATCAACCAGATGTGAAAAATTCTCATATACACTTCAGGTTTAAATGTAAAAAAGAAAAAGTAATTTCCATGTTTATGTGTTATGCATTGTTCCCAAAGTGGGCATTAAAGAATTCTTGGGGCAATGTTGGCCCCAGGTTAAATAAGGAGCATTGAATTGCAAGAGTGGGTAATACGATGCAAAACATTTGTTCAATAAAAATGTTTAAAGCAAACCCCCTTGACCATACATATGCACTCACTTAGTGATGCACTGCTGCTAGAATTGTTGCAAAATGCCAGTTACAACTGATCGGTCTAAAATAAGACAGGTCTTAATTTTTTTTATTGCATTTCTCTCATCCTGACTAGTTGAACATGGATTTACTGCAGAAACGAATCTTAATCAAAAAGGAACCAACTACAAATAAGTTGACAATGGAGATGTAAGGAGGCTGCTGATGAAAATACAGCTTAATATAGACAGATTAGAAGCACAACACTGGGATCATCCTTCTTATTGGTGTCTATTTTTAATTTTACAAATCTAATTGATATTAAATAACTAATAATAGTGAACAATCTAGTGTTTATGTGCAATTTATTTTTCTTATTTCATTTTAATAAAAACTTTATAATCTCCAAGTCGTTTTATTTCCACACTAGCTTTACGAAATTTCTAAAACTAGTTACAAAAATATTCAGGCGAAATTCAAAAAATTTTAGATATAGAAGCTACATTTGCAATTCATTATTAGTTGAGTTTTAGAGATGTCTAGTTAAAAAATAAACATTTTTTGGAAAAAATTTTGTTTCAGATGTAAGTTGTTTGACAGAAACATAAAGTTTTCAAAAAATTCAAAGCAATGAAAAAACTATTTCCCTTTTTATGAAAAAAAAAATTAAGTTTTTTAATTAATCATAGGACAAGCATTTAGACATTTTTAATACCCTATTTTTTCATTATTTTTTTAAAACAATGCTGTCAATAATTTATGGTTGTCTGAATAAATATTAATTTCATGCTGTTTTAGTACTGCTGTGATTTTAACGTATACAATAAATCTTGTTTCCAATGGTTAATTTTTCATTATTTCACTGGCATAAATTTCGTAAATTAGTATAATCAAAACAGGGGCTGATTATTACATATTAAATATAAAAAGAATGTTTAACATTTTTATCGTAATTTGAATACTTCTTTTTAAAGAAATGTAATAATTTTTACCACCTTTGAATTTTTCCTCACTTAAGCACATTTAATCAGTTGATTACTGCATATTAAATATGAAAAATGTTTTTCACATTTTATCATAATTTGAATACTTTTTAAAGAAATTTAATTTGCCACCTTTGAATTTTCTTCACTTATGTGAATTTAAATCGAGCAATTTTTATTAAAAAAATCATTCACTTAAATTTCATTTTCCTTTCTGTATTAAGTGTATTTATATTGAAAATGAAATAAGTATGAACAAGATGCATATTATTTTATTCAAATAAGTTTAGTCTGTTTATGAAATATATAAAGACACTTAGTCAGAATGAGTCTTCTGTAGTGTCACAAAAGCATTCCAATTTTGCACATAAATCTTTATAATTGAGAATTTTAATATTTTCATTTTGTTTTGTGTAATATGTTGGTTATTTTTTATTTAAATTTAACTGGGAAATTCTACGCATGGATCGCTAGGAATTCTTTCACTGCTAGCATAACTATTCTGCATTTATGGAATTGAAATTTGGAAAGTAAATATTAATTTGCCCATCTGACAATTGAGTGAATATGTTAACAAAATAGATTATGAATTAAAGCGGAAAGTTATTTTAACGATTATGATTTTTTTTATTGTAAGCTCAAAATTCCACTCAATTGGCATGTTATGGGGAATGCTACAACACTTATTTTATGCTGTTCTTACAGAAGTTTCATTTTCTTGTATATTATGTATACACTTTTTGTGTGCTTGGAATAAACTTTGAAATACTTATCAATGCTCATTGAAAACGTGAAAAAAGGCCTATTTGATATCAATTTAGGCATATTTTCATGTCTCATTTTTTTACTATTTTTACTAACAAATAACATTTTTTCACAAAAAAAGTATTTTTTTGCAAGCTAAATATTAATGAGAAGTAGGAATATTTTCATGAATTTTGTTGCAAGTTCCTTTTATTTATTTTCTACTGGTGACATGATTTTTTTTCTCAAAAACAAAGTCCTTAATCAATTAATTACTTTATAAAAATAACTACAAAAATTCTATACATTTTATTCCTATATGATATATATATATATATAATAAAGAAAAAGATTCTGAAATTCGTCTGATTTTTTATTAATTTTATACAAATGTTTATAATATGGTGTTAGTGGGATCCTGCAACCTTATTTATCTAGGAAGAAAAACTTTCATGTCCCCGGTTATGGGTTAAAATCAAACTAATCTAAAATACTTAGAAACAGATGGGAAAACTGCATACGCATGGCATTTGTTGTGCTGTTCTATTTACTCTATCATGTGATAAAGTTTGCTAATTCCTAAATCACGTTTTAATCTTTCAAAAAGTTACCTCACTATATTTCCTAATATTTTGGAAATATATCAGGTAATATCCTGATTTTTTATTTTAAAAAATCATTTCATACCCCACTTATGCAGTTTCATAGGGGAGAATTACCTAGTAACATGCTATAAAAATGAGACCATTGATTTTAATTAGATTTTCTAAGTCAAAGAATCCACAAAGCTAAGTATAAAATATCCAAACCTTAAATTTTCAAGTTAACAATTGGCCTATACCCAGGTTGGTATAAAAGTACATTTTATTTTATGATTAATGCTCATAAAAATAAAGGTGTAGAAATTGCAGAAAATAATTGGGAGTAGAGTACTTACTTTTTAGATGTTATCTATGCAGCTGAATATGTACCACATAGCTACATTAATAATAAACCAAACATAACTATAACTTGGAATTTTAATGGAGCAAAACCCTCACGGTGGTTGATACAAAACAGTAAAGCTATTCACACAAATTAAGAACCCTCAAATCTATAAAATACAATGCATATTGATCTATGAGGAAATGTTCACTATTAAGTCTTTGTTTCCAAGAGGAAACAAATTGAAGAAACAACTCCAAAAGGGAATAAATGTGTAAAAAAACCCAGCGAATTAAAATCTGAACTGTGTGTTTGGGATGTCTTTTTTCAAAGATTCCTTATACCGATCAACACAGGCAAAACACTTTAGTGTCTGAAATATATATTTATTAATCCTATTAACAGTTCATACATAGCAAACAAAAAAGCAACTAGCATAAAGTAATATAAGATAAAATTATTTTGAATGAACGAACATTAAGGGAAAAAGCAACCAACATTTTCTAATTGCCCAACAAATTATGTAAGAACTGTTCAGAAATCGTATTAAAGTAAAAATGAAATGAGAATACTAACTTAAATTCTGTCTTGGACTGAGAAAAAGGAAATGAAGCCAGTCTTAATATATACCACCTTTCATTCATATATTAACTCAACATTGGATTTTGAGTAGATTCTCATTTAAAATTCTAATGCAATGATCTAACTGTTCAGACAAAATTTTAAATGAAGTCAGAGCAATATTTCTAAGTTGCATATTTTGAATAGATTCTGGTTTTAAGGTTTATCATTTGGTGCCATAAGTGATAGCAGTGATAATGAGTTGACTGGAAGAGAACCACCCACGGCAATCATTCATTTTTTTTTACGACAGACCTTTTAACCTTTCACACGAATCAAAAATCGACTGACCCAAGGTTGAGTCACTATACAGAATGTTTCCTTGTAGAAACTGAAGAGAAAAAGAACGAAGTTGGAATCTCCATAAACAAACATTGGATCTCACTTTTGGAAACAAATTCAAATTTTATACGGTCCTTCTGTATAATCTTACAATTTTGCATAAATCTGTAGTGTACAGCCAAATCCTACAATTTGGCAGGTATAAAATAATAAATTAACACGTTTGAATTGAGAAATTAGTTCATTGTGATAGCATCTAATACAGAGGACTCAAACATCTTAATTTAACAGTTGACGAGTCTGGCAAACAATCATGATAAATCTTATTTATTATCAGATCAAGAGGCAGCAGATTATATAGGTTAGGCTTTCAGGAGGTATAAGGGCCAATGTGGTCCTGAATCAAGGGTATTTGTAGAAATCATTGCAACTGGATAAGGAAAGCAACTCGCAAGTAAATAGTTTGGAATTTTAACTGCTTGCTTCCAAATCAGGGAATAAAAAAAATCACAAGTCACAATGCAGCAACGTGAGGTTAGAAAACATGGCAGGGTATATTTTT
This sequence comes from Meta bourneti, assembly GCA_933210815.1. Taxonomy (NCBI): domain Eukaryota; kingdom Metazoa; phylum Arthropoda; class Arachnida; order Araneae; family Tetragnathidae; genus Meta; species Meta bourneti. Next base: position 95,241,938 of record OW119934.1, read on the forward strand.
ATAAAATTATTTTGTAGATCAAATAAATTTTCATTAATTATAACTAAATTTTAATTTTTTCTGATTTTTCATCCCCACTTGTTTTTAAGAGAACCGTTTTTAGTTTTTAAGATACAGATAAAACTGCAAGATAAACCGTAGTTAGTTTGAGGGTTTTATGGTGCAAGTGCCATATTTGGCCAAAGATAAACCATAAGTTGATGTAATTGAAAGTATACTTTCTCAGTTTATTTGTAACATACTGAAGTCAAATGTTAAACTTTGCTGATTCCTTTATCAGAAAAAGCAAGTCCCTCTCAAAAAGCATCAGTTCAAGGGTATCTTCAACCTTTCCAAGAGGAAGGGTACGTCAAAATTAACCAAAAATACTTTGCACTAAGTATGGAATAATATGTATAAAACTTGGCCTCTGTTGATCAATAGATTTGTAAACACCTCTTTACAGCAACTAAAGAGAAAAATATTTGCTGACAAGATTTGCTTATTTACTTTGTTGGAGTATTATTACCAAGTAAAAATATTTTTTTTTCACTTGTTTGTATCAAAAGGCATGCATCCAGTCCCAGATTATATCAATTTCAATATTATTTTTCAACTAAAAGAAAATAACAAATTTTAAATTAAATCATGGCTTTAATAAAAATTGCTTAGTTTAAACAGCATACCCTGCTTCTAATGCACAAGGTACTTGTTTAGTTTTGGGGGAAAGCTTATATTTTTAAACAATTACATCCTGTTTTTAAAATATACTTATTCTGAAAGCTAATACTTTAAAAAAGCCCATAAATTTATGATAAATTTAATCATTGACACATTTACAGATAACAAAATAATTTTATGTATCTATTTTTAAATTATCTAATAGTTCATGAACTATGATCAAGTAGAAGGTAAAAAATATAGCCAGAAATACATAATAGAACCTTAGAAAAAGTTTTAAAATTGTATCAACTGTTCAATTTGAACCAATTGTACTGAAATTTATTAACACATAAATGCTTACTTTTATAAATGCTTTGGCTTTGGTCAAAAGACCTAATGTGGTATGTCGACTCGATTCTGGACCTAAGGGGACAAGTTCCTTTAATTTTTCCAGACAGTTCCTTAAATGTGCTCGCCTGTAACATTAAAAAAATAAGTCAAAAATATTTTTCAAAAACAAAAAATATTTGTTATAAATATTTCTGCATCCAATAAAAAATAAACTTTAATGCACTCACCTATTTTTCTCTAATTCATTATGAGTTGATCTATAAAACAAAAGGGAATTAAATCAACAAGCAGTAATTTTGAATTGGTATCAAATTACAAGTGCATCTGATTAAATGGAATATAAACAGCTTTACACATAAGCATATTTTAAAATAAAAATTTTAAAAACAGTCAAAAGATGCTTAAAAAAGAAACTGCATCGCGAATCAACATCACGGTCTGCATGGTTTTATTTACCATTGTATGAACCCTAATATTTGGCCGTTAAGACTAAATGTCAAATTGTTTGTAAACAAACTTGACAGTTGCGACCAGTCAAATATACGATTTAAGAAAACTTACAAACGCGCTTACAATTATTAAATCAGACAAAGATCAGAGATAGTATATGCCATTGGGAAATATAAAACGATAAAAATTTATTTATGCAATAAATATACCCAACTGTCAAATCATCGATTTTGGCGTTTTGATAACGTGAAAGTTTTAAATTAAAAATGCAAGAGTTTATGAAGTGCAACTGTTTCAAAATATGAATACAAGCATGAAACTGGAATAATTTACTAATCGGTACGAATTTGACGGTTGCCCTCTATGGGGAGTGGATTTGACACATGAATACAAAGTGATCGATAGCAAAATATTCTTAATACATGATAGAAATAAAAACTTAAATTTAATTTCGTGTCTGTATTTGTGTTTTAATCTCCTCGATGAGAAGCAAACAGGAAATATTAACATAGATAATAGTGACACATGTACCTGTTTCCCTGAGATTTTTTAGATTTTGGTTTGCGTCGAGTTATCTCAATTTGTACGGGCATCGAGGAAGCGTATCCATGTTCAGCTTCTGAAAAATACAAAAATCTACATCAGATCGGAACTCCATTGCAGATCGCAATGCTTTAAAATCGTCCACAACAACCGAGCACAGCTATGTCAAAATCAGCTGATTCGACAATCACTTCCACTGCAAAATTGATTCTGAAAATCTGAAATAAGCAATCCAAAGATAAATGCTAAATGCAAAATACATTTACCTCTTTCTCTCCTTTCTAAAAACTCAGCTGCTTGTAAAAGAGCAGCAATACTCATGGTGTTGAAAATTAAATAAAATAACACTCAACGCGTTTACAAAAATGGCGATGTAAATTCCTCGCTTCAACTGTCCCCACAGACAAGCGTTTGTTTTCTTCGGTTATTCGCACGTTGTCATCCGAACGATAGCCGAACAGTATGAACACAAACAGTTCGGTAAAACTCGGTTTAAGTTGGGCGTTTTGATTGGACGCTCGTTTCACCGAGTGTGCCCGAGCTTCCTCGATATAACCAATAACATTTTGTGTTTATTCAAGCTGCCAAACCATACTTCCCACGTGGTTTCCGCGCCTCTGTTTCAAAAGCGAAGCAGATGTTTGCTATTTGTGTTTGTATTCTAGCTAGAAAAAAGGCTCAACTATATTCCGTTGAGTCCCACATTGCTGCGAGGTTATCGGTTTCATATTGCTGTTAAGTTATCGGTTAACCGTTTTGTAAAACGAATATCCACAAATTGCGTGTTGATTTTTTTATTGATATTTATGTTCTTTTCCGAGTATATTTTTTGTTTTTAAACGCGCTTTTTCTTCGTGATCTTACGCGATTCTTGAATTTCCTTTCAGTTCGAAATGGTACTTTTTATGAATTTTAATTTGTGTTCTGTATAAAATTTTTTTTGTAAGAATGAACTTGGGGATTATAATTTTTGCAATATAGATGCACAAGATACAGTTCATTAATTTACCGTTTCTTAATATATAAGAGTTATAGAAGAAAGTACTAAATCAATACTTCAAAAGCGCAGAAATAACGTAATATTTGAAATTTATTACTTTGATAAATAGTTCAAAACTGAGAATATGATTATTAAAATAATTAGTTTAAGTATTTTCAACTGAGTTAAAATTCAAATTATTCTAATGCAATTTTTATACATTGGAGCCACTGAGACTTACATCTAAGTTAAAGAAGTCGTGGACCAAAAAGTTTGTAAAAAGCTGGTATAGAGAACAGAAAGTGAAGGGGCATTTCCCTGTCACATGGAACAATCACGTACAGATTTGTCATGAAAACAGCTCTATATATCTCATATTATTCTTTACTAATCAAACTTCTAACTGAAAATTTAATCACTTCAGAAAGGGCAACGTCCTTTTGACAAGAGCTGAGACTAAACACGTGTCCTTGAAGGTTCCCCTGTCTGCTGGGGTCATCGGCTCGGGTCAGCGAACCACCCCCTCTCGGTTCTACCGAAACAACTTTCGAGGACATTTAGCATTTGGACTCCGCCTGGGTGAACTGTCTCCGTTGCAACCAAAAGATATTTTGAACTTGCACGTTTTCTTTACTTTGCGCTCTTCATGTGTTCAACCCACGAGTTTGAGAGAATCGTCTGCGTGTAAATAAATTTAGTATTTAATCTCTGAAAATACTTTTTAAATGCATCACAAAAGCTTATCCCATATTTTGGGGTATATCTGTCTTTTTCTATAAATGCAGTATTCAATCCCTCTAAAGAATTTGGATTATTTCATCACAGAAGTTTATCTCAGATTTTTGGGTTTTTTCTGTCATTTGTGTATACTAGAGCTGATATCAAGCTTCACGCATGCGGCATCACATTGTGATCAAAGATGTCCCATACTTCTTTTTTGCTATTTTTGTATAGAAAAATGACAAAGAATTCGTACTCAAAGGAATTTAAAAAAAGATACACCTTAACATTTGGAATGAGATTTCTTGAGGGGTTTACTGAATTAGCTTAAGATCTTAGGTTTAGTTCTTTCTTGAACGAGCTTAACCCTCTGAGGGTTTCCACCTTGCAATCTGCTGTCTTCTTTGCGTGACTTATGACGAGTTTTAACCTTCTTGGACTAATAAATCTTTCAAAAGGATTATATTTTTAAAGAAAGGAGCAATAGAATTTTTCAAAGGAAAAGACATTATAGAATCATTCCAAAAGATTCTATTCCCCAGAATTGACCAATAGAATCGTTTCAAAGAATTCTATTCCAAGGAAAAACTAATAGAATCGTTCGAAAAAATATTCCATTTTCCGGAAAGGACCATTCGAATCTTTCTAAAGATTGAAATAATCCATGGATTCGTTAGAAAGATGTGGCTATTTAGTCATTAAGTGTGTAGTGGGGTAAAAAAGCAACACTACAATACTAGCAAATCTCAGAGGGTTAAGTTCTAAAAAAGTATTAGGTCAATAAAGTATACATAAGATACAGCTATTTTCATGACTAAAATCTGATTGCGATTTTCACAAACGTGACGGTGGAATGTCTCTGATGACAAACCAGATAGCTTAGAGATCTTTTTCGTAGTCACCTTGGTATTAAAAGAAATAAGAAATGTCTACTTATATCCTTTTCACGAATTTAACACAAAAATGTAAGGACAGTAAATAAAGAATACAGGTATGTAGTTGCTAAACGTAGGTGTTGATGAGCAAATCCGGTTAAATATCCAACCATCCGCATCAGGTTCTGGAGGCGTTGCATCAGAACTTCCACCACGCACGAGTATCTGGTCTTCCGCAGTACTGTCTCAACAAGTGGGTGGTTAGCCCAGGGCCCTGTGGTATTGTTAATAATGATTATCAATATAAATTCACCCATAAAATAAATGTTCCCATTTTCAAAGAGCAACACTGAATAAAAATACGAATCTGGGCCAGAGATGGACAACCTTTTTAACTCTCCAAATGGTTTCGACGAGATATCTCGTCCATCAAGATCTGACCAATTTTGCTAAATACGAGACACCTCTTCATCAAGATATATATTGTCAATTTTTTTATGATGGTGAGATCAAGACCTAGTCAGTTTTATTGCAATGACGAGATATCTCGTCCTTAAAGATCTGGTCGCTTTTGCTAATGACGAGATACCTCTTCAAAACAACCACCATGAGGGTTAAGTATACGTGCCAAAGCAGTCAAATCTTTGAGGCAAAATTTTCACACGTGCCAACCGAAATCTTGAAGAACATATTTGATGTCTTAAGCCTTTTCAGGTAACCAAAAATCACATTAGAGCGAGGGAGGTAGTTGAAATTACATCACACAGGAGTAACCCAACGGACTATTGGCGGCCGTCCGGGATCAATCCCGAAGGGAAAGACCCGAGGACAACATCTCGTAATTTTGAACCACGCTCAGATGACGAGGTCGACACCTGAGATGCCACCCCACTCTCCCACACACCACGCCAACGAGAGGGCATTTGAGGCCACGACAGATTTAACGTGCACTAGTCCCCCACGTACACGACGGTCTTCGTTGGGATCGAGTTTTGTTATGACGTGAGTTGAATTTACGTCACACTGGAGCAACAGAACGGGCTATTGGCAACGGACCGGAATCAATCCCGTAAGGAAAGATTCTAGGACAACACCTCGTAATTTTGAATCACGGATGACGAAGTCGACATTTGAGGTGTCTCCAAACTTCCTACCTCCCCGAGGTGAGGATATTTGAAGCCACGACAGATTTAACATGCACCAGCCCCCACGTATACAACGGTTTTTGGTTGGATCGAGTTTCGAACTCGTTACCCTCCCCCTCTGGTTGCTAATTCGCGACTCTACCAATTGGGTAATCACGACCCCCACATTAGAGCGATACAATTAAAGAACATTGTAAGAGTGATTATTGTAGGTCACGAGATTGAATGAATGTAAAATCCAGTGACAGAATATTTTTCCTTAAAGATTGTTTTACCGAATCTATCCTGATGATGGCGTGAACATTTGATTTGCCTTTGAGTTGAAAAGTTACTTTGAAATGTCGAATTTTGATTAAAATTTCAACTTCATTTTGTTCTATATTCTTACATATTCAGACTTTTTTCTTTACAAAACTGCTTTTATTTTGTCCGTATCGTAAATAGAAGCGGAGATATAGGAAGTTGAATAGATCTTGACACAGCTGTTTTTTTGTTAGTTTTCAAATCTTCAAACGCATCTTTCTGATTGTGAGCAAAAATTTTGCACGAGAAACGCGATGACTAAAAATGTACCTTTATTGTTTAATAAAATTTGGTGTACTTTTATAGGTATATTTTCCACTGTACTGTATTTGTACTGATTTTTATATTTGTTTCGGAGGGCCTGAACAAAGATATAAGATTTGTCTTGAAAGGAAAATCTTTTAGATTTCAATGTTATGGCGTAAGGAAACATTTAAAAAATTCATGTTTTCTTCTACATTATTCTCAATATCTCATGAATGGAAAGGAATATTGCATATTTTTAGTTCAGGCCCTAGCTTAGATATTTAGGAGACTATGCAAAATTTTAGGCAAATGTACTCAAGCTTTTCAATTGTAATGTTTTTCGTTAACGTCATTTTTTAACTAAATTTTCCAATTTTTGCCATTTTTTAATAAATTATAATAATTTTTAGTGCTTTTTTGTTTTATAATGTGTTTTTATAAATTTTCTTACCTTAAAAAGAAAAAATAGTATAATTTGAACATTTTTTAAAGGACTCCTAACCCTCCAAGTGGTTTCGATTAGAACCGATCAATTTTGCTAATGACGAGATATCTCGTCACCAAGATACTGTCGATTTTTTAGTGATGAGGAGAACAAGATCTGGTCAGTTTTTCTAATGTCAAGGTACCTCGTCGAGACAACCACTAGGAGGGTTGTGTGTAATTTTAGCTGTCATTTGCAGCTACACTATTTAAAGACAGAAATCTCAACACCAGCAAGAACAAACAATGATTCTGAGCTTTTTAGTTGGATAGTTATTTAATTATTTTTAAGGTGAATCCTGGGTTTCGTGTGCCGGGGAAAAAGTCGTTGGCGTGTCACTTTTGGCACGCGCGTGAAGGGTTCCCCACCCCAGGCTTAGATGGATCAAATCCTTATTCATCGTTGTTCCAGGAAGATGACAAAAATTAAGGTTTTTATAATCTTCGTGGCTCTACCTCATACCTCCATCAGAAATCTTGAGTGAATTTCGAGATATACTAAGAAATTATACAAACAAAACGTTTTTAGTTTAAATTGTAAATGAGGTAGGTAGGTTGTTGAATTTACGTCGCATTGGAGCAACAAAACGGGACATTAGCGACGTTAGTTCTAAATGAACCAACTTATGTGCCATTTGCCGTAAAGAAATATCTATAATGTGACATATTTGAAAGCATTTTAAATTACAGTTCATTTACAATTAACATCGCCAATATCCCGTTGTGTTGCTCCCATTGCGACATAAATTCAACCCCCTACCTACCTTAACTAAACTAAAAACGTTTCTTGTTTAATTTGTTAGTTTATCTCCAAATGTACTCAACATTTCTTATGAAGGTATGGTGGAGAGTCAAAGTCAATAGCAGTTTATTAAAACCTGAATTTTTGTAATCTTCGTAGAACAACGATGGGTAAGTATTTGACCAAAACGTTTTTAGTTTAACTGTAAACGAGGTAGGTAGTTGAATTTACGTCGCGCTGGAGCAACACAACGGGATTTTGGCGAGGTTAATTGAAAATTGAATTGTAGTTTAAAGTGTTTTCAAATGCGTCACATTATACATATTTTCATACGGCAAAAGTACATAAATTAGTTCAAATTTTCGAATTATGTTTTAACCCTCCATTAGTCGCACTGGTTCTGGTAGGTGCATGGTTGGTTGTTTTGGGGTTTTATGGCGCAAGATCCGTAATTGGCCAAGCTGCACCAACCACAAGACAACGTCAAGTAAAAAATGTCGTGAATGGGAGAAAGAGGGATTGGGAAACAGAGTAGTGGGATGAAAGCAGAAAAAGATCGCTTGGTATCCCTTGAACCCGACTCCCGTGTTTACTAAAGACAGTAAACCCAGTGGGAAAAGAAAAGATCACTAGAGTACCTCGGATCCGTGATGCCCGTACACAACTAAAGGGCGCCTGAGGGCGATAGATGCACTGAGACTTCTGTTTTCAATGCTGCGCAATAAAAATAATAACTGTAAAATGTATTTATAAATTTAAATGATACATCTCGTAGTTATTTGATTTTTAATTTGTCCTAAAATATACAACGTATTAAAAAAGGAATAATTAATGCGTGTGTAGCTAGGAAAGAAACACCCAGCACCTCACGATCAACTTTTTGTTATATATAATTAAAAATAAAAATCCTGCTGTACAAAACTCTCATAAGACCAATGTTAACCTATTGGTCTGAAACATGGCCATTGACAGCAAAGGAAGAGAGAGCTTTGGCAATTTTTGAAAGGAGAGTTTTCAGGGCCATCTTTGGTGGTGTCCTTGATAATGGTATTTGGCGAAGGAGATACAATTTTGAATTATACAAACTTTTTGAAAATGAAGACAGTAAAATTGGACAGAATGAGATGGGTAGGTCATCTTTTGAGAATGGATCCAGAGAGAACGCCATTGAAAGTTTTTAATGCAATCCCTTTTGTGAAAGACAAAGGGGTAGGCCAAAAAAGAGATGGAGGGACTGTTTGGATTCGGACTTAAGTGCCATGAAAGTCAAGAACTGGAAATCCATGGCTGGAGAGAGGGTAGTCTGGGGAAAACTTCTGAAGGCCAAGGCTCACAAAGGGCTGTCGTGCCAATTATGATGATAATTAGAAATATAATTTATAATACTTGTACCTTGGTAGAAAAAGGGCCAATGTCCAAATTGCCTTATTTTGAGTTACATCCATATATCACTTCAAAATTATTAAAGTTATAAAAAATGAATGTTATCCTGCCAATATATACATTATGAAATAATCAAAACATAAGAAAGAATTTTTTACGCTGTATTAAAAATTAAAATAACGAAAAACTACTTCATCGGGTGTTGTAAGAAACTTGCAAAATGGACATTGACCACTTTTCTAACAAGGTACCATATACGTATATACAAATATATCAAGCTTGTTTCGGCAAAGCAGTATAAGTCGAAAATTGTTCAAATTGAGATAAGTAAACCAGTACATGTGAAAAAATTATCTTCCATTTGGTCAAATTCGTATAAGTCAACTATGAATAAACGCAGATATAAATGCTGATTGAATTGATTTATAATGGAAATGTAAAAAATACATTCAGTAAAAACTGTCTCCAAAAAAATTTGGTTTTTTGATTTATACCGTTTTTCCTAACATGCTAGATATATAATTACAAAATATATAAATATGTAGACATACAAAAATATGTTAATTTATGTAGACTTTTATTAGTTTCCAGGGTGTGGTACTTTTGTGCTGTATTTGTTGACAGATTGTCAAAGTTTAATTACAGTTATTCAGTTTTACTTTTTATATTCAGAACTACTGCGTAGCAGAATCTATTTGTAAGTGATGTCTTTTCTCGTTAAGGCATATTTCGCAATTGCGACACAAATATCAGACTGCAAAAGGTCCTTCCTTTCCTATTGAATTTCGTTCCAATTTGGAATGCTTAGGATCCATACTTGTTACCAATTTTCAGCAGAGATTGTAAAATGAGTAAGGGATTCTGTAACTCTAGAAGCTTTCTTGTAGCTGAAACTGATCGCAGAGCGACTAAATAAACCAATCTGTTATTTGATCTAAAAATAACATCGTGCCTTTTTTATTTTTTAATCATTTGACCCATGACTTTTAATTCATCCGAGGTGCTCTGTGGTAAGACCTTTTGCTCTCTCTCTCTCTTATCTGTTTTATAGCTACTTCCTAAGAGATTGAAAATGTATCTTCACAAGCAAAAAGGTTGGATTGGATTTTTGTTTTAGAAAAATCTGACAATTAGGAATATACAAAAGTTGCGAACTAGAGCAGTGGTTCTCAACCTTTGTAAGGTTGGTTAGTTGGTTTGGGTTTTATGGTCCAAAAGTAGACAAGCTGCGCCAAAATCACAAAATAGGTAGTACCAAATCCAGATTATTACATAGTCCAATACAGAATGTAGTCCAATGAAAGATAAAATATTTAAAAATTAGTTCAGACGATAAATGTAGATTCAAAAACAAAAAATTCAAACATGTAAATAAGAAATAAATATTGAAATTTCTAACGAGATGAATAAATAAGGATAAAACAAGATTATCATGTTTGCAACATAAATTCAACCTTTGTAAGACTGCAGCTCGTTAAATTCTTTTTTATAAGACATGGGCCCGGTCCCAGAAAATTTACTCTTAAATGCCTTTCCAAACTTTTTCCTGAGTTCATACATTAAACTAACAGAAGTGCTAACCCTCCTGGTGGTTGTCGTCTCGACGAGGAATCTCGTCGTTAGCAAAACAGGCCAGATCTTGATGAACGAGATATCTCGTTATTAGAAAAAACCAACCAGATCTTGATCTCGTCATCATAAAAAAAGTCGACAATATCCTAATGACGAGATATCTCGTCATTAGCAAAATTGATCAGATCTCGATGGACGAGGTATCTCGTCGAAACCCACTTGGAGGGTTAATTACGACATTTTCATAAAGAGTATTAGCACATTTATGTATACCCGTGTGTCATGTTGACAAGTATAAAATTACATTTAAGTTAGTTGTCAATCACTGGACTAATGGAATCTTGTAGCTTTTTGTAGTTTCCCCGGGCGAACATCGTTAAATTAATTTGTGCTGATTTTATTGACATACCTCATTCTGATCGCCAAAAGTTTATATTTGTTGTGCCACAAACACCTTCACACGCAATACGAGATTTCTTAACACCAAAATTAAACAATGCCCCGTGTCTTTTATTCTTCCTTACGAAACTGTTCTATAGAATTCTATAAAAATTTCTATAGAATGGGGTCCATAGAATCCTATAGAACTATGGTCCGTTTTTCTATAAGCTCTATAAAGTAACCTCTATAGAAATCTCTATAAAAAGTGTCTGCAAAAACCTCTATAGAAAATGTCTGTAGAAAATCTATAGAAATCCCTATGGAAACCTTAATAGAAATTTCTATAGAAAATGTCTGTAGAAACCTCTATAGTATTCTATAGAACCTCATTTTTCGTTTGTTTTACAACTTTACTTTTCTATAGAACTTCTTTAAGAATTCTACAGAAACACATTTCTAACGAATCAGATCTCGTTTTCTCTATAGAAATCCCTATAAAAACTAGAGTTCTATGGAACTGTACAAAATTTTTCGTAAGGGCTTATTCTCATTAAAATTTAAGTCTGCAGTCCTATTATTTTTGAAAAACCACGTCCACTCGGGTTTCGGAACTAGAACTTACACACCGGAACTTGCGAAGAAAGAGTATTCAGAAAAAATGTGAGAACCAGATATGGATGGGAGGCGGTTGCCTTGATCTTCAATTTCAGTGGAAGCTTTTTGATATTTCCTTACTGAGTGGTCACCGACATTTGCTACACTGATATAATTTAGGGGTTCTGGATCTGAGCTTTTCGACACGTTCGAATATTATCCTTCTCAGAAAATGTCAATTAAAAATATTTGTTCATAAAATGCTTGAAATACAAAAATGACAACTCTCACCATCCTGACGCCTGGTCCCAGTACGGAGCGGTTGAGAAACACTGAACTAGAGCCTAAAGCGGGGATGCACAGACCGCGGACCGCATACGGCCCTCCGTTGACTTGCTGGTGCCCCGCCTCACTATGTGTTATTTTAACTTTAACAAGTCCCACGATAGGTAATTTTTAAAAATCGCTCACGCACACAACAAAGTATCTGTGGCACCAGGCGTGACACATATCTGAACAAACTTTTTCGGTAATGGTAATTAATTAACGTCGCACTGGAGAAACACAGCAGGCTATCGGCGACGGTCCGGGATCAATCCCGAAGGGAAAGAACGTAATTTTGAACTACGGTCAGATGACGAGATCAACACCTGAGCTGTGGCACCCCACTCTCCCAACTTCCGCACCACGCTACCGTGAGGACATTTGAGGCCACGACAGATTTAACCCTGTATCTTAAAATTTCACAATATTTAATTTAAATGTCCTTATTTTCATTTTGAGGCCGCGGTTGCCCAGTTGAGAGAGAAACGAATTAGGTTGCGAGTTCGAATCCAACCACAGACCATCGTGTACAAAGGGAGCCCCGTGTGCACGACGTCTTTGGTTGGACCGAGTTTCGAACTCGCAACCTTCCGATCTGTAATCCGTTACTCTTCCAACTGGGCTACCACGGCTCCCTTTTTTAGTCATGAATATTAACAATCGGAAAACAGGAAGCGCTTGACGAATGAAAATTTAGAATCAATTTTGTGTTTGGCTACTACAAAATTCGAACCAAACATTAAAACAACTGTTAAATCAATGCAATGTCACGCATCAAATTAAATTCTTGGTCTACATTTATTATCTTTGTAACAATACATGATAAATATAAATAAATGATATACGATAGATAACTAGCATGTTTTTGGCGGCCGTCCCATAAGTAACAACGGGTCTTTCCCTTCGGGAGTGGATCCCGGACCATCGCCAATAGCCCGCTGTGTTGCTCCAGTGCGACGTTAATTAGATACCTACCCATACATCACAGTGAATTTATGTGACCCGTGTGGTCTTAACAAGACTGCATTCCTGGCCTAAAATATTCACAATATGCCAGTAATGGCCCGGGAATTGTAAATAGGCTACCACAGGATTTTTGAAAATGTTAAAAGTAAATTATTGCAATGTTAAGCAATTCGACGCCTTATAAGAGAGCTGAATTTGAGCTTAGTTATATTCTTTTTTTATTTTTCCTGTGTGAACCAAGGCCTCTACGCCTTCTCAAACACTGCCCTTGACTTGTTTTCTTAATTCCGTTAACAATTAGCTTTGCAGCAAGCTACTGGGTTTCCTTATTTACTTATTGTGATGTCTATCGACTTTTTAATTGAAGTACTTCAATTTCTGCTTTGTGGTTGCAGTCCGCTCCTGGCAAGACAAAATCTTGCCAGGAGCGGACTGCAATCGAAATTTGCAGTGGAAAATTTTTGGACCCCTGTATCTTAAAATTTCACAATAATATTTAATTTAAATTTCCCTATTTTCATTTTGGGGCCGCGGTTGCCCAGTTGAGAGAGTAACGAATTAGCAACCGGAGGGTTGAAAGTTCGAATCCAACCAAAGACCGTCGTGTACAAAGGGGGCTGCTTCACGTTAAATCTGTTGTGGCCTCGAATGTCTTCACTTTGGCGTGGTGTGGAAGTTTGGAGAGCGGGGTGCCAAGGTATTTACATTTTTCGCCCCGTGCGTTATTTCCGTGTTGGAGTCATTCTTTAATTGGTGTAACTTTCCATGTGCTTGGCAAGCTCCAAGAACGGCGCCGTCTTGTCAGATGTGTCTGATCCCATGACATGATATGTATGTATTTTAATTAACGTCACACTGAAGCAACACAACGGGCTATTGACATGATAGGTTATAGCCAGAGTTCCTTTCCAGAAACCAACTCTGTGCACTTAAGATAGTACAGTGATCAGAGTGTGTGGACTAGGATAATGCCGCAATTAGAATTTGTGTACTAAGGATAGTACAGTAATCAGAGTCCGTACTTAGGATAATACAGTAATCAGAGTCTGTGGACTTACGATAGTACAGTAATTAGAATCTATGTACTGAGGATAGAACAATAAAGAGAGCCTGTACTTAGGATAAAGCAGTAATTAGAGTCTGTGTACTAAGGATAATACAGTTTCTTAGGTAGGTAGGTAGTTGAATTAACGTCGCACTGGAGCAACACACAGAGGGTTGTTGGCAACAGGTATCAACACCGAAGGGAAAGATCCGAGGAAAACCTCTCGTAATTTTGAACCACGGTCAGATGACGAGGTCAACACCTGAGCTGGCACCCCACTCTCCAAACTTCTACACCACGCCAACGTGAGGACATTTGCGGCCACGACAGATTTAACGAGCACCAGTCACACGTACACGACGGTCTCTGGTTGGATCGAGTTCCGAACTCACAACGCTCCGGTTGCAAATCCGCTACTCTTCCAACCGGGCTACCGCGGCCTCATGACGGGATAGGATAATGCCCGCGTTCCTTTCCAGGAACCACTCTCTGTGTACTTAAGATAGTACAGTAATCAGAGTCTGTGTACTTAGGATAATACAGCAATTAGAATCTGTATACTTGGTATAGTACAGTAATTAGAATCTGCGTACTTAGGATAGTACAGTAATTAGTTTGTGTACTTAGGATAATACAGTAATTTAGAATCTTTATACTTAGGATAATACAGTAATTAGAAGTTGTGTACTTAAGATGGTACAGTAATCAGAGTCTGTGTACTTAGGTTGGTTGGTTGAATTTTAAAGGAGCAAGGTCCAATGAATGGACAAGCTGCTCCAAACGCAAGTTCAAATAAAATTTCAAATAGATTTTTAAAAATTACATATCAGATAAACAACCAAATCAACATTAAAACATAGATTATTAAAATATAATTTTGTAATACATGAAATGATTAAAATGTATGGATGAGATGAAAAGGAAATTCACACACACAAAATAGACCATGTCGATCAAGTACATGAGGACAAAACTAGAACTAGAATATTAATAAGAAAATATAATTTAAAGCATGTTGGGCAACAACATGATGCATAATATTAAAAGTATGAGTTACATATGTAAAAGTCATGGTGCTAAAATATATATCATGTAAAAATCCAATAGCATTTAAAAAAGGAAAAAGATTTGGATGAGGATTTTCACCCACCAAATCCTCCAAGTTCGAAATTGAATTATTAAAAAATCTGTTACGATGAGAGTTGAAAACAGGACATGCAATGCGGTGAACAGTAAAAGGTACCACACAGACTGTATACTTAAGATGATACAGTAATTAGAATGTGTACTTAGGATATTAATCAGTCTATACTTAGGATAATACAGTTATTAGAATCTGTGTTCTTAGTAGTACATTAACTAGAGTCTGTATACTTTGAGTAATACAGTAATTATAATCTGTGTACTTCGGATTGTACGGTAATTTAGAATCAATGTCAATATAGTTAGTCTAGTAAAATATGTATAATAGAGAACTTTTGTAAGTGAAATGAAACTAATGTGTGTTTGTTGATTGAAGAACGAGGAGAATGTAAAAACACCTTCATATATAATTTTTTTTAAAAGAACAGATAAATTAATTGACGAAGGAAATTTATTTTTGCTGCTGAAGACTTGGGCGGGACTTCATCCCCATAGCCCCCTCCGTTGGTGCGCCCTTGGAAAAGTGGCAAACCAAGCCAAAATCAGTATTTTTATCCCCTTTTTTTCTGCAAGACGAAACCCGCCTAACGGAAATTTCCCCGTTTCAAGGTGGCCCGGTTCGTCATTTTCCAATTGCCTTGAAACACAAATCATCGCGAAGGTATATCGCAAGATAAAGCTGAAAGTTGAATCTAACGTTTTTCAAACGGGGGCTCGCAGCTTTCTATTAATATATGGACGCATTTTCCCATGCAAACTAAATTGAAAGGCTCAGGGCAACAGTCATAAACCCCGAAATATGTATTCCGTAATGAAAAACAATTTAAAACAAAATATTCAAAGAGAATGAAAAGATTTTATGATTGTTTGACGGAGTGGTTTAATATTTGGAAGTTTAAGGTTACATGGTTCCTTGAATGGTGGATAAAAAAAAACCATTATAATTTTGGAATTTTTAAAACTTGAAAATTGCTTTTCTGAAAAATTTGAAAAGTGGCTTATCAGTTGCCCGAAGCCTTTCAATTGAAATCGATGCACATAGCTTGCTCGTAACAAAAAGTAAGTTCCTTGTACAAAACACATTTGCTACAGGTTTTGCAGTAGTTACTATTTTATCAAAAATACTCAATTAAAAAGAAGGTGCGGCCAAATTATGTCAGGTGTAGCCCAGAACATATCGTCGGCTTAGAGCAGAAACTTATTAACTGACAAAAAACAAATTTTACAGTACATCCGTTTAACGTCTATTAGTGTTTACGTCAAAAATAAAAATTCTAAACAATTTGATGGTGTTATATTTTTGTTCAGATTACAATACGGCAATGTATTTCTCATCATGAAAACTAGCCATGTGTCGAAAAACGCACTTCCAAAAATTGCAGTTAATAAGTTTCTGCTCTAAACCGACAATATACACGTCTATTTTACTTCTCTGTTGGCGTTTCTAGTACCAAATAACTTTGAAGAGTGAACTTAAAGAAATCGCTGTTTTTCAGTGATAATGTGAAACGGATTTGTTTTGACAAAATTCCTTCTGAAACCTCTGCATCGGTTGGATATTTTTTCAAAAACTGAGTGCTTCAATCAAGGGAAAACTAGTCAGCTCAAGGTCCTCAAATGCACACTCTGACACAGAAAGATCAAGTTGGTGCATTTATAAAAAAGCTGGAGTTGTGTTAGTTAATTTGCGAAATAATGTTCTTGATGCGTCCTAATTTCAAAAACACTTGTCCTTCAGATGAATAGAAGGAAGTTAGGTCACTTAATCACTCATCCGGTCTATGTGAGAGGGATTTTCAGTGTAAAAAACAAACCAGATGTTCTGAGATTTTACTTCTGCTGTACAAATGCTCCCTCTTTCGCATGATACATATCGGGGTTTCCTTAAAGCGTAGTTTATCGCCGTTTTGACAACGTTTGGAGTTTAAACTAATTGGTGTTGATTCCAATCAACTATCAAATAAGTTCGGAATTTATTCTTTGGAATTTGGATTATTATCAAAGAAAATAAAAAGGGTTCTATCTGTAATTAGAAATTATATTAAAATAACTATATTAGTTTTCAATCAAAAATTAACTGTACCGATAGTTAATACGGTGAACAATAATTGATTAATGAAAATTGATACGGCATAGCTAGGATAATTTATCTCTATTATTTTGATAGATTTGCTTTTTACTTTTGAAGGGCTGCGGGCAACATTATGGTAGGTCACTTCAAATTTTTAAGTTTTAAAAAATTCCAAAATTACAATGGTTTATCCACTATTCAAAAGGTTATGTTATCTCAAGATGATACAGTACCATTGAACGATTTTTTTTATTTTACATTTGCAACAAAATGTTTTTGAGTACCTTATTCCCAATATGATGAAATGTATATTACAAAGAAAAAATAATTTTACATAGATAATAACTGAAAAATTCAAATTTGACCCCCCAAGAACATTTCAATATTTTAAAATTTTTTACTCCTGCAATTTTTTTTCAAATATTTCCCCCTTATTTTCCTTGAAGTGTTTCCCCTTATTTTGTGCATGGGTTTGCATGTACTATTTTTAGTTATCTTTTAAAGATTATTTTTTATAACAGACGCAGTGCAAAACAGTAAAAAAAGCCATAATTGATTTCATTAAATTTTTAAAAGGTAACTATTTTTCTAAATCTTATATGCGCAAAGTTATCAAATTCATCATAAAAAGACAACCACGAAAAGCTTCGAATCTCTATACTAGTTGCAAAAAAGCCTTAGCATTTTTTAAACATATTGTAATGAAAAACAGAAAGACGAGAAAAGGACAATAGTTTAAAGGTAGTCGGTTACACTCCAGACTTTCGAGGAAAACTTTAATTACTCGATAAATAATGTAGCTACAGCTATTAAATTTTGCATATTTATGTCTGCTTAGAGCAGAAAAGCATTAACTGACATTTTTAGGAAAGGCATTATTCGACACTAAATGATTAAATAGCACATGGAATATAAATAAATAAATATAATGGTGTATTCGGTTTGAAAGAGATACCACAACCAAAATGTTTATAATTTTTATTTTTTACCTAAAAACTAATAGCTTTAATCGGCTGTGCTGTAAAATTTCACTTTTTGTCCAAGCCGATGACATTTTTTGAAGCTGTACAATTAATATAAGATCAAAGAAATTCGATATGTTTGGTCATTTTAGGTGGCCCCAAGAACTCATTCAAACAATCAGAAATTCTTTTGATCCTCTTGAATACTTGTTTTCAATTTCTTTTCCTTTCTGAACAATTTCTGTGGCTTATCACTATGTTGCCCGGAGCCAATAAATTTTGTTTCGGACAAAGGGCGGCATCAACATCATTTTCTCCGGTCCCAAAAAGTCTGTCTCCACTGTAGTTTGGAAACCGCTGGCTTAGCCAATCGCGCATTGTCAAGTTGGAAGAATACCCGCTAAGGTTCGAAAACTCCATTTCGCCATCTAAGCATGCCTCTGGGATCATTTGGAGGCCCGTGGCTCATTTCGTTGTTTCATGAAGCAGGGTTGTCGACCAGTAAACTTTCGTTTTTCAACATCGCTGATATTGCGAGTGCACAGTTGAAGGTCAAGTCGTACGGAAATTTCTGTTGCCCATCAAACGTTATTTCCTCGCGATAAAGGATGCGTGTGTCTTTTTGGACTCTGTTTGCGGAACTGAATGGGTAATTAACTAGTGGATGGATAGTTAATGACTGGATAGTTAATGACTGGATCGGGACAGTTATTGGGCTCTTATGATATGTTAATGGTCGCATGAAGGTGTGAGTATAGTATACGAAATTGGTATTTTTGAGATTATTAGGAGTAATTGAAGGGCTCCGGGCAACATTGTGATAAGCCACACAAAAAAATTCCGTGATGAAAATAAGTTAAAAATAAAATATTCGAGAGGATCAAAAAAATTTCTGATCGTTTGAATTAAAGCTAAGTACTACTTGAAAGTATATATATATATATGAAATTAGTATATCAGGTAGGTAGTTGAGTTAACGTCGCACTTGAGCAACACAACGGACTATTGGGGACGATCCGGGATCAATCGCGAAGGGAAGGAATCCGTTTAGTATTTAAAGATTATCAGATGTAATTGATGGGCTCCGGCAATCATAGTGATAAGTCACAAAAAAGAAAAAAAATTGAAACAAAACATTTAAAAGGATCAAAAAAATTTCTATTTGCATGAATGAGTGTTTAATACTTGAAAGTATGAATGAATTGATATTTTTTGAGATTACCAAATGCAATTGAAGGGCTCCGGGCAGCATAGTGATAAGCCACACAGTATAATTCTGTGATGAAAAGAAAATAATATTCAAAAGGATCAAAATAATTTCTTATTGCCCAAATGAGTAGTATGGGGGCCTCTTGACCGTCAAATCCAAGATGGCCGCCGTTTGATAAGGAGTTGACTGCTGATAAGGAGTTGGGGGAGGATTGCTGATAAGGAGAGGGTGATGCCTTGAGGTGGTGACGTCATTGTAAAGATGGCGTTGTTGTGTTGCCATGGTAATGAATCAGTGGTAGCTCCATCTGGTGGGGAAATGAGAAACCATATATTTTGGGAATTAAAAAGGAATTTCGTGGATTCGAACCGGGGACCATAGGATCTGTAGTCCAGTGCGCTAGCCGTTAGGCTGTAAGAGAGTTAGCTTTGGGTGGTGAATTAATGTAGTGTTTGCTTTCTCTTGGACTTAGTACTAGGAATGCGTTATGGGACTTGGTTTTATTTGATGAATAATTAATTTTTATTTTCCAATTAGTTGTAAGTGTGTTGGACTGATGGTGCCATCTAGTGATTTTAAAAGTTAATCTAAGGAACGAATTTATTTTTGTCATTAATTCTGGGAATGTGCTATTTTTAGAAAATGGTTTGAACAATTGTGGTGGGGTTTAATAATTCTATTAAAAGGCAGGTGCAGCCATCTAGTGGCGGGAGAAGTAACAAAAGGATTTATTTTCTAGCTGTAGACTTGTGTGTAGCGTGATACTTTAAAAAAAAAATTCTCCATTTAATTCTAAAGAAAATTATGAGGGTGGATTTGAACTCATCAAAAGGTAATCGCGGCCGCCCGTTTTACACAAGTACTTTAACCGTTCGACCACGATCACCTACTTTGTATAATACATATAGAATACTAACTCGTGAATTTACAGCTTAAGGGAGTGAAAGTATGTGTTTTTTTTCCCTTGAGAATAGTGCCCTTATGAAGAATGAATATGAATATAAAAACAAATAAAGTTGAATTTATAAACCTTAGCTATATAACAAGTTTATTACCAAGATTTTAAAGTATGCGAATTGTATGTAATGACAGGAAAAGTATCAGAATATAGAAGACTCTGGAACTTGTGACACTATGACTAAGGATTTATGTGTAGGTTAATTAAGATAACAGAAGGAGTTAAACACGTAGTCACCGATAGGATACAAGCTTAAGTAAATGAGAAAGCTTTTAAACGCATTGCTATTTAGGAGAATGGTGTTGTTTTTCTGATTGTGAGAAAAGCAAATGAAACTACATCATGCCAATGAATCACATATGACATGCCCGAACTGGAACTTTCTATAGGGGTTTTAGCTATGAAATAGTGACGAAGGGATTATCTTAATACTCTAACGTTGGAACTCGGAACATAAGTAATTGAGGCCAACCAATATATGCGAAGATTTTAAGCGTATGAACACTACATGTAAGATAGAATTTATAATACGGAAACCTTTTTTATATTTTAATGAATTTATATACAACATGAGCTTGAAGAAAATGTGAATGTTTAAGGGTGAATGTTTTGTAGGGAAAATTATTATTACAATTTGAGGGGAGGACTTTGAGATATGAATAGGACACACAGGCATAACGGTGTATGAAACATTACATTTTTAGGTAAATAAGAAGTAACTAACCAAAGATTTATAGTATACATATTATAAGCGATGGCAAGGAACCGTATAAGATTGATATTATTAGAAGCCTCTGGAACTTGTGAGAATATGACTAAGGATTGTTTTTGCACGTGTAAGTTAATTAAGATAACAGAAGGAACGGAGTTAAACACCGAGTCACAGATAACGATAGAAACTATTTGATAATAAGAGGCTTTTTAAAGCATAGTTGGAGCATCTTGGGTCTTTGAATTACTTTGCATCTTGTTTTGGGGGTTTTCTGCCCCTTTTTTACTGTTTTTAAATAAATCATGGATTCTAAGGACATTAGACCTGCAAAGAAAATGCGTGCAGACAAAGAACTGTGTTTGCAGAAATATTGTAAAGATTCTTTATGTTATGAGTATGGTAAATTGTTTACAGATCGTGAAGGCTGGACATATTTTCGTCGATTGGAAAACGAATTAACGTACTTGAAGAAAGAGGAAACTACTGTTGAAATTTACGGTAAAAAATGTACTGTGCCTCGGCAACTTGTAGCATACGGAGACGTAGGAATAAGCTATGCCTTTAGCGGATCTTGTATTGCAGCCAAGCCTTGGTCTCCTTTACTATTGGAAATAAAGGCAGAAGTGGAACAAATAATTGGCACAAGATTTAATTTTGTGTTGGTGAACCGTTATAAAGATGGTAAGGACTGCATAGGTGCCCATAAAGACAACGAGAAGGACTTGGATCTTAATGCACCCATAGCGTCTGTTTCATTTGGACAGAAAAGGCAATTTGTGTTTTCTAGAAAGAACTACAATTCTTTAAAAATTGTTCTGGAAAATGGAAGCTTGCTTGTGATGAAGTATCCAACAAACCAATATTGGTTTCACAGCTTGCCCCGTGGGAATGCATTATGGCCTAGAATAAACTTAACGTTTCGTAAAATTCTTGTATAAAGCAGCGATAAACCACTTATGTGCCCCCGAACTAGAACTCAGTGTCGTACTCTAGACGATATTTGTACAATGTTGCAATTTATCTTTGCCTTTCTGAATAGTATTTTTATAAATGCTTATATCTTGTTGGTTTAAATAAATTTTTTTAGCGTGTCTTACCACATATACTGTATTTAGGACTTTTTTTTATTACATAATTTTATAAATTGTTTTTAAAATGCAAGATCTGAAATGAAATTTTTCTTTGCTATAAAGATTTATGTTTTTAAGTTAGATGTTTTTACTCAAAAATTAATTATACATTAGATGTTATAGCACATATTTTTAATACAGAAATTTTGTTTTTAAGTATTGTACACACTTTTTAAGTAAGAGTAAACTTTTGAAAACTTTACAAGTCCCGTACTATGAACGTACACATTTTGAATAAGTTGTAATTGCATTGAAATCATTTATGCTATAAAATCTAAACCAACTGTTATTTTTTAATTAATCTTTCCTTGCATATTTTTTAAATAAATCTTCCTAAATTTTAGCGATTTAATTTTTATTATAGATTTACAAACTGTTTTTGGATGAAATATAAGGATTTATATTTTTAAAAATTAGATGCTTTTACTCTTAATTATATATTAGATACTATTACACATATTATTATTACATTGAAGATTTTTAAAAAACGTTTAACAATTGAAAATATATATACTTTAAATATTATTACAAACATTTAAATGCAATTTGCTTTTTATTTTTAATTTTACAATTAAGACATTTTTTAAAAGTTTGATTCTTAAAGTGTGTTTTATGCATAGTAAAAAAAACAATACTAAAAAAACATGTAAGAGTAAAAATATTTTATACATTAATTTGAAACTTTGCAAGACCCATACCATGTTTTCTTGCACATTTGAAGTCGTGAAAAATAGTTTATTAAAACCATTTGTCCTTGAAGTTCTAAATTAAATGTCCTTTTTCTTTTATGCTTTTGCAAACCACACATTTTACTAAATATGAACTTCCTTTTATTTGAAAACCTTATGCATATTGTGCAGTTTAAATTGCAGAGCAAAATTCCAATACTGTACGAAGCTATAAAGTATTTTACAAGATATTTCATATTGTTCTCTTAATTTACATCTAATTCATTACTACGTTAAAGTGGATAGCATGTGAGTTTTCTGTTTTTAAAAATAATGTGTGCACATTTGTACTGCTAAGCAAATTAACTTCTGCCTTTTCTTGATATTTAATGCATAATCTAAATATTTACGCACACCGCTGATAGTTTTACACATGAGTAAAATTAAATAATAACTGAAATTTTAAATATTAGTGTGAATTTTAAAATGAACAAATATTGCTGACATATTGGATTAAATCTGAATTCTATGTATTCTCAAAACAACACTGCAAGAAAAAACAGACACTTAAACAGATTGAAGGAAGTCACATGGAAACAAAGTAAATTAGAACACTTTTTAATAGAAAAAAAACATTGATTCATATATTTTACAAAACTAATACATTGTAGTAAAAAATAACTTATTTTTTACATACTTGCATTTTTTAAGAGACACATGTTTACGACGAGCCAATTATTAAATGCCATCACCTCAGCTTTGGGGCAATGCAAATTATTTTTGTGATGACCACATGATAGTTTTTGGATCTTTTTGTTGCTACTTAGTGCACATAGTACATCGAATTTGGGACACCCATATTGTTCCAAGTTGATATTCGGAATATTCAATGCATCTAGGCGTTTCTTTTCCACACAACCACCTTTGTAAGCAACTAGGTACTGAGTGGCACTCTTGGTCTGCTCGTACAATTCTAAAAGCTTAGAGTCTAAACTTTCTAAAGGAGACACACTTTCCCATGCCATGGGACAGAAAGGGAGACCACATATGTAATTTTCAACATATCGAACAGTTTTTTTTATCTTTTGCACTCAGTTTATGCTTATAAGGCGATAAGTTAAAACGAATACTTGAAGCTACTTGCGATTTTATGGCGATGTATCCGTATTCACGTACTAAGAAACCCTCTTGAGTCTGAAATCCGTCAAAATCCACAATTGCACAAATATTAAACAGTGCTATTGAAATATGCTAGCTGTTCTTGGAAAAAGAATTGTAAACTAGAGGCACGAAGAACTGGACTATATACACTTGCTAATCAGTGAATAACACCATACACTTACTAATCAGTAAAGTTAAAATTTATCTTAGTCTTATCTTTTTGTGAGTAACTATGAGCGCATAAGTGAAGAATGTACTCAGAAAACATGTGCTTGTGATAATGCGCCAAGTAAAATTGTGTGTTGTAAAGCAAGAAGATTTTAACGAAAGGATATACTTAAATGTGCATGTGATTTTTCTTTTTTACTCTACCACTAGTATCTTAGACAAGTATCAGATTTTTGTTTTTTAAAAAATGACGAAGAGAAACTTTTCAACACAATCTGTACTATAATTTTACACTTAAGAGTAACAGAGCATAATATAATTTTAAGGAAAATGAGTAATCAGTATGCAAATTTGAAGCCTAAAGTTCCAAACATGTCTATGCTCAATAAACGCCTATCTACGTTTAGAGATTGGCCACGCACAGATGTTGACATTAGGGACTTGGCCGAAAATGGATTGTATTATACGGGTGTCTCGGACGGGGTTAGGTGCTATTGGTGTGGAGGAGGGCTTGAAAATTGGCAAAAGGAGGATATAGTCAGACACGAACACATAAAGTTTTATCCAAAATGTTTGGTAGCCCAACAAGGACCGATTGTTGACCCTAGATTAAAAGGAACACCCATAGATGAAATTGTACAGGTGTTGGATGAAACAAACAATAATGCCAATGTTTTTATAAAACCTGATGTAAAACTTTACTGCTCATACAATGACAAGGACGAACGACTTTGTAAAATTTGCATGGAATCGGAAATGGATGCTACTTTACAGCCTTGCGGTCATCTGGTTACATGCATGAGATGTACGAAGAGTCTCTCAACGTGTCCTATGTGCCGAACCAATATTTTACGTAAAATTTTAAAACGTACATTTGTTACTAAACAGTCTATTTATTAGTACATGTAGTAGATGCAATTTCAAGTGATTTATTGAACACAGTGTGGAAGAATTGTAAAAGGGTGGTTTTGAGTTGAATGTCATGAAATTAACACTTGTACTACAGCAAAAAAAGACTAATAAGGAAGTTTAAGACTTTTCTAAAAATCATAAGACTTTTATCAAGGACTTGTGGAACAAATCTTGTAGGAAAGACCTTTTTTACCCCTTATAAATATATTGACTATTTTTATTATTATTTATTGTTTGTTCATTACATGTTAAACCTATTTACTAAAGAGGAATTTTAAAATGCCTTAAAAAAGGAGTTACTAAATGCTTTAGGAAAAATGTGTAAATGTACTTTAATGCAAGAAAAAGAACGCTTGAAATAAATATTCATCTTGCTATTATTTTTAGTACTTATCAATCATCTTGGTGTATTGTTTATTTTCTAAATTAAACCTTTCGTACTTTTAAATCTTAAAACAAAAAGAAAGGAAAAGTAACCATCTAGAATAGTAAACGCCAAATTAAAAAAAAAAAACATTTTTAAAAAATATTATCTTATAATTTTTTACCTTTGCCTTTTTTGTTGTTGAATAAACATTGTCATACAAAATTAGTATATTTGTTGTGTAGAATATTTTTTGAAAACACTGAATTGAAGAAAAAAAATCATTTATTGAAAAAAGAATCAACAGTTTATACATATTTGTAACAACATATCTTACAGGTCTTTTATATACATCTCTCTAACAGTATTGAAAATATCTGTGGTATTCAAATTCTCAAAAACATTTTCCTCCATTATTATGTAGTAAAAGTTTAACAGTTTATTGCTCTGTCTTACAAAATTAATAGCAAACTCTTTCCAGTTAACAGCACATAAAGCAAGGGCGAAAAATTCGCAAAAGCGTTCGTCAACGCTCATCGTCATACATTTATGTACAGATTGATTGACAATTTCATTCTTACAACCTAAACAGTCAAAAAGAATATTTATATTTTTTGACACAATATCCTTTAGGCACTTGCAGAGAGAAGCTATGACTTCTCTCCAACAATCAGATTTAATGGTATCACTGCAGTAAGGTTTGTAACTTTCACCAGGAAAACATTTTTTGATTTCCAGTTTCACATAATATGGCAACAAATACGTCAAAAGCGATATCTTCAATACATCTAACACATTGCCGTAGATTTCACACAGTTTAAAATACTGATCAGAATTCATAAACACACAGTTGGGCGAGAACTGAAAAGTATAATTTCTTTTCTGAAATACACGTTGTAAAACTAAGTGCATTTCCCCCACATCAAACACTTTAGAAAGGCAGACTTCTTTTTCTATAACTTTAACGTTGGAGGCAGTTGCAAAAGCGAAAAATGTGCTCAACTTTTGCATTAGAATGTACCATGTTTTTGGATGCAGGGAAACACAGTCCTTCGTTGGTTTCAAGACATTGTTTTCATGCAAAGCAAATTTACGTATGTGGACACGTGTGGAACCGTTGAAGTTACTGATTAGCACGAATAAATAATCACCAAGGTGAAACACATTGTCAGGAAGTGATTGCATCGTCAAACTTAAGCTTTCCCTTGGAAACACCTGATCGTTGAAATACATTCTTTCACACACTTTGGGTCGATTTGTAAAACGCATCATTTTCAGAACTTTGAGGTACACGTTTTCAATAAAGCTTCAACTTAACCAAGAGATAAAGGCGAGTTGCATTAACGTTGCTTGAAATTTCGGTTTATCGGTTTTTATTGTTATCAACTCTAGAATCATATGACGTAGAACGACTTTATCTCTGCAAAAAACTGAATCAAGTGGTGAGTTGCATTAACTTTGCTTGAAATTTCGGTTTATCGGCTTTTATTATTATCAAATCTAGAATCTACCAAGAGATTATATGATTATGTTAACTGGAAAGAGTTTGCTATTAATTTTGTAAGACAGAGCAATAAACTGTTAAACTTTTACTACATAATAATGGAGGAAAATGTTTTTGAGAATTTGAATACCACAGATATTTTCAATACTGTTAGAGAGATGTATATAAAAGACCTGTAAGATATGTTGTTACAAATATGTATAAACTGTTGATTCTTTTTTCAATAAATGATTTTTTTTCTTCAATTCAGTGTTTTCAAAAAATATTCTACACAACAAATATACTAATTTTGTATGACAATGTTTATTCAACAACAAAAAAGGCAAAGGTAAAAAATTATAAGATAATATTTTTTAAAAATGTTTTTTTTTTTTAATTTGGCGTTTACTATTCTAGATGGTTACTTTTCCTTTCTTTTTGTTTTAAGATTTAAAAGTACGAAAGGTTTAATTTAGAAAATAAACAATACACCAAGATGATTGATAAGTACTAAAAATAATAGCAAGATGAATATTTATTTCAAGCGTTCTTTTTCTTGCATTAAAGTACATTTACACATTTTTCCTAAAGCATTTAGTAACTCCTTTTTTAAGGCATTTTAAAATTCCTCTTTAGTAAATAGGTTTAACATGTAATGAACAAACAATAAATAATAATAAAAATAGTCAATATATTTATAAGGGGTAAAAAAGGTCTTTCCTACAAGATTTGTTCCACAAGTCCTTGATAAAAGTCTTATGATTTTTAGAAAAGTCTTAAACTTCCTTATTAGTCTTTTTTTGCTGTAGTACAAGTGTTAATTTCATGACATTCAACTCAAAACCACCCTTTTACAATTCTTCCACACTGTGTTCAATAAATCACTTGAAATTGCATCTACTACATGTACTAATAAATAGACTGTTTAGTAACAAATGTACGTTTTAAAATTTTACGTAAAATATTGGTTCGGCACATAGGACACGTTGAGAGACTCTTCGTACATCTCATGCATGTAACCAGATGACCGCAAGGCTGTAAAGTAGCATCCATTTCCGATTCCATGCAAATTTTACAAAGTCGTTCGTCCTTGTCATTGTATGAGCAGTAAAGTTTTACATCAGGTTTTATAAAAACATTGGCATTATTGTTTGTTTCATCCAACACCTGTACAATTTCATCTATGGGTGTTCCTTTTAATCTAGGGTCAACAATCGGTCCTTGTTGGGCTACCAAACATTTTGGATAAAACTTTATGTGTTCGTGTCTGACTATATCCTCCTTTTGCCAATTTTCAAGCCCTCCTCCACACCAATAGCACCTAACCCCGTCCGAGACACCCGTATAATACAATCCATTTTCGGCCAAGTCCCTAATGTCAACATCTGTGCGTGGCCAATCTCTAAACGTAGATAGGCGTTTATTGAGCATAGACATGTTTGGAACTTTAGGCTTCAAATTTGCATACTGATTACTCATTTTCCTTAAAATTATATTATGCTCTGTTACTCTTAAGTGTAAAATTATAGTACAGATTGTGTTGAAAAGTTTCTCTTCGTCATTTTTTAAAAAACAAAAATCTGATACTTGTCTAAGATACTAGTGGTAGAGTAAAAAAGAAAAATCACATGCACATTTAAGTATATCCTTTCGTTAAAATCTTCTTGCTTTACAACACACAATTTTACTTGGCGCATTATCACAAGCACATGTTTTCTGAGTACATTCTTCACTTATGCGCTCATAGTTACTCACAAAAAGATAAGACTAAGATAAATTTTAACTTTACTGATTAGTAAGTGTATGGTGTTATTCACTGATTAGCAAGTGTATATAGTCCAGTTCTTCGTGCCTCTAGTTTACAATTCTTTTTCCAAGAACAGCTAGCATATTTCAATAGCACTGTTTAATATTTGTGCAATTGTGGATTTTGACGGATTTCAGACTCAAGAGGGTTTCTTAGTACGTGAATACGGATACATCGCCATAAAATCGCAAGTAGCTTCAAGTATTCGTTTTAACTTATCGCCTTATAAGCATAAACTGAGTGCAAAAGATAAAAAAAACTGTTCGATATGTTGAAAATTACATATGTGGTCTCCCTTTCTGTCCCATGGCATGGGAAAGTGTGTCTCCTTTAGAAAGTTTAGACTCTAAGCTTTTAGAATTGTACGAGCAGACCAAGAGTGCCACTCAGTACCTAGTTGCTTACAAAGGTGGTTGTGTGGAAAAGAAACGCCTAGATGCATTGAATATTCCGAATATCAACTTGGAACAATATGGGTGTCCCAAATTCGATGTACTATGTGCACTAAGTAGCAACAAAAAGATCCAAAAACTATCATGTGGTCATCACAAAAATAATTTGCATTGCCCCAAAGCTGAGGTGATGGCATTTAATAATTGGCTCGTCGTAAACATGTGTCTCTTAAAAAATGCAAGTATGTAAAAAATAAGTTATTTTTTACTACAATGTATTAGTTTTGTAAAATATATGAATCAATGTTTTTTTTCTATTAAAAAGTGTTCTAATTTACTTTGTTTCCATGTGACTTCCTTCAATCTGTTTAAGTGTCTGTTTTTTCTTGCAGTGTTGTTTTGAGAATACATAGAATTCAGATTTAATCCAATATGTCAGCAATATTTGTTCATTTTAAAATTCACACTAATATTTAAAATTTCAGTTATTATTTAATTTTACTCATGTGTAAAACTATCAGCGGTGTGCGTAAATATTTAGATTATGCATTAAATATCAAGAAAAGGCAGAAGTTAATTTGCTTAGCAGTACAAATGTGCACACATTATTTTTAAAAACAGAAAACTCACATGCTATCCACTTTAACGTAGTAATGAATTAGATGTAAATTAAGAGAACAATATGAAATATCTTGTAAAATACTTTATAGCTTCGTACAGTATTGGAATTTTGCTCTGCAATTTAAACTGCACAATATGCATAAGGTTTTCAAATAAAAGGAAGTTCATATTTAGTAAAATGTGTGGTTTGCAAAAGCATAAAAGAAAAAGGACATTTAATTTAGAACTTCAAGGACAAATGGTTTTAATAAACTATTTTTCACGACTTCAAATGTGCAAGAAAACATGGTATGGGTCTTGCAAAGTTTCAAATTAATGTATAAAATATTTTTACTCTTACATGTTTTTTTAGTATTGTTTTTTTTACTATGCATAAAACACACTTTAAGAATCAAACTTTTAAAAAATGTCTTAATTGTAAAATTAAAAATAAAAAGCAAATTGCATTTAAATGTTTGTAATAATATTTAAAGTATATATATTTTCAATTGTTAAACGTTTTTTAAAAATCTTCAATGTAATAATAATATGTGTAATAGTATCTAATATATAATTAAGAGTAAAAGCATCTAATTTTTAAAAATATAAATCCTTATATTTCATCCAAAAACAGTTTGTAAATCTATAATAAAAATTAAATCGCTAAAATTTAGGAAGATTTATTTAAAAAATATGCAAGGAAAGATTAATTAAAAAATAACAGTTGGTTTAGATTTTATAGCATAAATGATTTCAATGCAATTACAACTTATTCAAAATGTGTACGTTCATAGTACGGGACTTGTAAAGTTTTCAAAAGTTTACTCTTACTTAAAAAGTGTGTACAATACTTAAAAACAAAATTTCTGTATTAAAAATATGTGCTATAACATCTAATGTATAATTAATTTTTGAGTAAAAACATCTAACTTAAAAACATAAATCTTTATAGCAAAGAAAAATTTCATTTCAGATCTTGCATTTTAAAAACAATTTATAAAATTATGTAATAAAAAAAAGTCCTAAATACAGTATATGTGGTAAGACACGCTAAAAAAATTTATTTAAACCAACAAGATATAAGCATTTATAAAAATACTATTCAGAAAGGCAAAGATAAATTGCAACATTGTACAAATATCGTCTAGAGTACGACACTGAGTTCTAGTTCGGGGGCACATAAGTGGTTTATCGCTGCTTTATACAAGAATTTTACGAAACGTTAAGTTTATTCTAGGCCATAATGCATTCCCACGGGGCAAGCTGTGAAACCAATATTGGTTTGTTGGATACTTCATCACAAGCAAGCTTCCATTTTCCAGAACAATTTTTAAAGAATTGTAGTTCTTTCTAGAAAACACAAATTGCCTTTTCTGTCCAAATGAAACAGACGCTATGGGTGCATTAAGATCCAAGTCCTTCTCGTTGTCTTTATGGGCACCTATGCAGTCCTTACCATCTTTATAACGGTTCACCAACACAAAATTAAATCTTGTGCCAATTATTTGTTCCACTTCTGCCTTTATTTCCAATAGTAAAGGAGACCAAGGCTTGGCTGCAATACAAGATCCGCTAAAGGCATAGCTTATTCCTACGTCTCCGTATGCTACAAGTTGCCGAGGCACAGTACATTTTTTACCGTAAATTTCAACAGTAGTTTCCTCTTTCTTCAAGTACGTTAATTCGTTTTCCAATCGACGAAAATATGTCCAGCCTTCACGATCTGTAAACAATTTACCATACTCATAACATAAAGAATCTTTACAATATTTCTGCAAACACAGTTCTTTGTCTGCACGCATTTTCTTTGCAGGTCTAATGTCCTTAGAATCCATGATTTATTTAAAAACAGTAAAAAAGGGGCAGAAAACCCCCAAAACAAGATGCAAAGTAATTCAAAGACCCAAGATGCTCCAACTATGCTTTAAAAAGCCTCTTATTATCAAATAGTTTCTATCGTTATCTGTGACTCGGTGTTTAACTCCGTTCCTTCTGTTATCTTAATTAACTTACACGTGCAAAAACAATCCTTAGTCATATTCTCACAAGTTCCAGAGGCTTCTAATAATATCAATCTTATACGGTTCCTTGCCATCGCTTATAATATGTATACTATAAATCTTTGGTTAGTTACTTCTTATTTACCTAAAAATGTAATGTTTCATACACCGTTATGCCTGTGTGTCCTATTCATATCTCAAAGTCCTCCCCTCAAATTGTAATAATAATTTTCCCTACAAAACATTCACCCTTAAACATTCACATTTTCTTCAAGCTCATGTTGTATATAAATTCATTAAAATATAAAAAAGGTTTCCGTATTATAAATTCTATCTTACATGTAGTGTTCATACGCTTAAAATCTTCGCATATATTGGTTGGCCTCAATTACTTATGTTCCGAGTTCCAACGTTAGAGTATTAAGATAATCCCTTCGTCACTATTTCATAGCTAAAACCCCTATAGAAAGTTCCAGTTCGGGCATGTCATATGTGATTCATTGGCATGATGTAGTTTCATTTGCTTTTCTCACAATCAGAAAAACAACACCATTCTCCTAAATAGCAATGCGTTTAAAAGCTTTCTCATTTACTTAAGCTTGTATCCTATCGGTGACTACGTGTTTAACTCCTTCTGTTATCTTAATTAACCTACACATAAATCCTTAGTCATAGTGTCACAAGTTCCAGAGTCTTCTATATTCTGATACTTTTCCTGTCATTACATACAATTCGCATACTTTAAAATCTTGGTAATAAACTTGTTATATAGCTAAGGTTTATAAATTCAACTTTATTTGTTTTTATATTCATATTCATTCTTCATAAGGGCACTATTCTCAAGGGAAAAAAAACACATACTTTCACTCCCTTAAGCTGTAAATTCACGAGTTAGTATTCTATATGTATTATACAAAGTAGGTGATCGTGGTCGAACGGTTAAAGTACTTGTGTAAAACGGGCGGCCGCGATTACCTTTTGATGAGTTCAAATCCACCCTCATAATTTTCTTTAGAATTAAATGGAGAATTTTTTTTTTTAAAGTATCACGCTACAAGTCTACAGCTAGAAAATAAATCCTTTTGTTACTTCTCCCGCCACTAGATGGCTGCACCTGCCTTTTAATAGAATTATTAAACCCCACCACAATTGTTCAAACCATTTTCTAAAAATAGCACATTCCCAGAATTAATGACAAAAATAAATTCGTTCCTTAGATTAACTTTTAAAATCACTAGATGGCACCATCAGTCCAACACACTTACAACTAATTGGAAAATAAAAATTAATTATTCATCAAATAAAACCAAGTCCCATAACGCATTCCTAGTACTAAGTCCAAGAGAAAGCAAACACTACATTAATTCACCACCCAAAGCTAACTCTCTTACAGCCTAACGGCTAGCGCACTGGACTACAGATCCTATGGTCCCCGGTTCGAATCCACGAAATTCCTTTTTAATTCCCAAAATATATGGTTTCTCATTTCCCCACCAGATGGAGCTACCACTGATTCATTACCATGGCAACACAACAACGCCATCTTTACAATGACGTCACCACCTCAAGGCATCACCCTCTCCTTATCAGCAATCCTCCCCCAACTCCTTAGCAGTCAACTCCTTATCAAACGGCGGCCATCTTGGATTTGACGGTCAATAGGCCCCCATACTACTCAAATGAGTGCTTAATATTTTAGTTTGTTTTGAAATTAGTATTTTAGAGATTATCAGATGTAATTGAAGAGCTCCAGGTAGTGATAAGTCACAAAAACTCGGAAATGAAAAAAATTAAAAACTAAATATTCACGAGGATCAAAAGAATCTCGGATTGCTTGAATGAGTGCTTAATACTAGTGCTCCTCATCATTATGTTGCTCTTCAATTAGAAAGAGCCTTGGTATATATGCCCTTTGTTATTTATGCATTTTCAGTCTCAGCACTTATACAGATGTATCAATAACATTTTGAAATCTTAATACTTTTTATTTGGATGATCTCATGATAGCATCAAGGAAGAGATTTAAATTCACATCACACAATTATGTTTTTCTAGAATTCAAATTCATTGCTTATCAAAGCTGCGTTTTAGAAAGGTTACAATGCATTCTTTAAATTAACATTTAAACGCTTTAGATTATAGGAAAGTTATTTCGTAACCGATTTTGTGTTGGTTTCGAATTTTGAGAACCTCCCGCTAAAATTACCGCTTTTATTGCAGATTTTTTTTTTACTGACGAAACTATGTGTGCAATTAAATAATTTCAAACTTAGTAGGTCTAGTTATAATTATTTTAACAATTCACAGAAACTTTTTTAAATAATTTTCCTGAAGAATCACGCTTGCTAACCATGCACGACCACCATGATTACTCAACCCCAAGTAATCTTTAAAAAATTGAAAGGCTTTTTTTCGTCATACACATGTAGCTATCGTTAGATGAAATCAGAATTTTTTTAATATTTGAGGAAATCGTGACTTCTCAAATCCAAATAATCGATTTAGCTCAATAAATTGGCCGAGTTTCTTGCTATAAAAATCTAAAAACGTAACGTATCACTTTTCTGGCTCATTAAAGGATAAGAGGACGTTTGCACGACATGCTGTAAAAATTTCAAGTCGATCAATCCGATAGTTTTAGATATCATGCCAACCACTCGCAAAAAATTTCCGAGAAAAACTTGTTTTAAGTTTCAGTACAGATAACGGAAGTACCTGCTGATTTGCTATACCAATGCCGTACTGTGCTGCAGATAAGTGTGATGATCTTTACATCTTCATCTTTTTTTATGACAAATCGTTGTAAATCTGCTGAATAGAATTTACTTTTTATAAAGTGGCACACGCTCCAAATTCTACATCTGCTTGCCGAGTCAGTTAATGACTTATATCGGACCAAATTAGCGAAATTCGACTTGAAATTACCCCTTGCTTGACATGTTAAGATCCTAAAGAATAAAATTACGTACAAAATACGAAATCGATTTGTCACCGAAAAAGACCCCCTTTAGGGGCATTAATTTTTTTTATATTCTTCAGATAAAGTAATCCGTTTATTCTTAAAATAACTATAATTTTATAATTAATATTCGTTATGTAATATAATAGTTTATTGATTTAATATTCATTAGAAAAGTATGGACATTATTTTTGCATTGACCTCAACCATCTTATATTCAAAATTCTACATTTGCTCGCCGAGTCGATTGATGGTTTATATCTGGTCCAAATTTGCAAATTTCGACATGATATTTGGCACACATATTAGGACACTAAGGAATAAAATTACGTAAAAATACAAAATCGATTTGTCATCGAAAAAAGAACCCTTTAAATGGCATGAAATATTTTTATATTCTTCGATGAAGTAGTCCGTTTATTATTAAAATAACTATTATTTTTATAATTAATATTCGTTATGTAATATGATAGTTTATTGATTTAATATTCATTAGAAAAGTATGGACATTATTTTTGCATTGACCCCCAACCATCTTTTCATATGT
The DNA here is from genome assembly GCA_933210815.1 of Meta bourneti. Lineage (NCBI taxonomy): Eukaryota > Metazoa > Arthropoda > Arachnida > Araneae > Tetragnathidae > Meta > Meta bourneti. The sequence continues at coordinate 95,276,929 of OW119934.1, forward strand.
TCACATTTACGTGTCATATCGATCGTTTGTGATGAAATTATCCAATTATTTTCGAGATTAAATATTACGATTTATTTACACACTGACTATGTATAATTTACTACGTGGGTTGAACATGTTTCTAAAGAATCCATGGATTATTTCAAACTTTCGAGAAAGATTCTATTGGTTCTTTCTTTAGTATGGAATCTTTCTTCCGAACGATTCTATTGATCCTTTCCATGGAATAGAATCCTTTGAAAAGATTCTATTGGCTCATTCTGTAGAATAGGATTCATTGGAAGATTCTATTGCTCCTTTCCTTGGAATATGATAGAATCAATCCTTTCCTGGAAATTAGCAGCAGAATATTCCTTTGGAAAGATTCTATTGCCAATTCTCTTAGAATAGAATAGTTTGGAAATATTTTATTGTTCCTTTATTTAGTATAGAATCTTCTAGAAATATTTTATTGGTCCCTTCCTTGGAATGGAATTCTTTGGAACGATTCTATTGGCCCATTCTGTAAAATAGAATCATTTGGAAAGATTCTGTTAGTCCTTTCCTTAGATTAGAATCCATTGGAAATACTTTATTGTTCCTTTCTTTGTAATATAATTCCTTGAAAATATTCTATTGGTCTTTTCCTTAGAATAGTATCCTTTGGAAAACTTCTATTGGGCCATGAAGGTCAAAACTCTTAGAAGTCATACTGAGAAGACTGCAGGTTGCAAAGTGGCTTTTGAACCCCTCGAATGGTTAAACTAATTCAAGAAAGAACTAAACATAAGAACTTGAACTAATTCAGGAAACCCTTCAAGAAAGCTTATTCCAAAATTGTTTGGGTTACCTCCTTTTTTAAATTATTTTAAGTACGAATTCATTCTGTCGTTTTTCTATGCAAATAAAGCTAATATGAAGCCATCCGGTATGGGCCATCTCTGGTCACAACGTGATGCCCCATACGTGAAGCTTGATATCAGCTCTTGTATAGAAAAATGAGATATACCCAAATTTGGGACAAGCTTTTGTGACGAAATAATCTAAAATTTTTTTAGAAATTAAATATAACATTTATTTACACGCAGCTTTTCAGTTAACTCGTGGGTTGAACCGTTACCACCGAGATAACAAGGCCAGACCGCTGTGACGTTTCAATCACGTGACTCGCTTACTAGTAGTCATAACAAACATCGCCGCATGGTCGGCTACTTGTGGATTACCTTTAATGTAGCGTAAGAAATTAGGGTTTTTTATACTATTTTACCGGAAAGTAAGTACAGCTGCAGTTATATATTGTTATATAACATTTGTGGAACATTACAGTGTCGAGGTGTTAAAGGCTTTCGTCAAACAACACGTTTAACGTGTGTCCAGACCGATTTCTTTAGGCTTACCACGAGGTTATCCAAAATGCCTTTTAGATGCTGTGTACCTTCTTGCTCTGGAAATTATGGATATGGTGATGCACCAAAAGTGGCGGTTTTCTCCTTTCCAGAGGATGAAAATATTAGAAAAAGATGGCTCAGGGCGATTCCACGAGCCGACTTTACACCATCAAAACGCAGCAAAGTCTGCGAACTTCATTTTCAAAACGATGATATCGTCCGGAATGTATCCAAAAAAAAACTGGTGAGTGTTCTACCTTTTCCATGAAACGTCTCCGCTTAAAAGTTGGTGCTATACCAAGTATATTTCCGAATTGCCCTAAATATCTCTCGAAAACTTGTCCCACAGTTCGTAAAAGCAGGGAAGATAAAATTCGTGAAACTGAGGAATCCAATTTATTGAGAGCTATCAACGAAAGCAAATCTGAGTTCATTGCTCATCATGAATCTATTTCTTTTCAAAATTTTAATAGGCTATTAGAAATTCTGGATTCATTACCTCAAACAAAATTGGTTTAAACTAATTGAGGAGTCAAAAGTTACTTTTTTCAAAATTTGTTTTAATCCAGGACCTACAACAAATTACACTGTTGTAATACATTCAAATCTGAAAATGGAAACATATTTATATGGCCAAGAAATTTCTGTAGATAACAATCAAATCAAAACAACCTGCCACGTTAATAATTTGGAAGTTATTGAAAATTGTTTGAATTTTATAAATGAAATATCAATGAAAAATTCTTCAGCCAACTATGATAATAGCTTCAAACAAATTATACATCATTTAAGAAATGTCTTGGTTGAAGTAGAGTGTGATGACCTTGATAAACGTGCTTCTCTCAATTTTCTTTCACAACAGTTAAATTTTCTTGTTACTCCAAAAGAGAGATATCGTTATTCTGCAAATACAATGATTTTTTCATCCGTTATGCACTCAATAAACTCACATGCATACAAATATTTACGGCACTACAGTTCGCTAATTTTACCTCATCCATCAAAAATAAAAACTGTTTGTAATAAATTTTTAACCGATCCAACCGATGAAGATAGAAAATTGTTTCTCGCGTACGCACGTTCTCTTTTCAGACTTTTAGAAGAGCATGAGAAAAATGTCATACTGCTTATGGATGAAATTCATGTTCAACCTTATTTGGACTTCAAAGGTGAAAATATTGTAGGGAATGCATTTAACGGCAATTCTTTGGCTACATCCGCTTACGCATTCATGCTATCCAGTGTCACATCGAAGTTAAAGGAAGTTATTCATATATTTCCAACTTCAACCATCAGCAGTGACATTCTTTTTGATTGTATTCGAACAATTGTCACTAAATTAGAAGAGATAGGCTACAAAGTATTTTGTATTATCAGTGATAACAATGCACTCAATGGCAAAGCTATGAGGAATTTTTCACCGAAAAACCAATCAAGCGTAGTTTATCCACATCCATGTGACAACACACGCCCTATTTTCTTCTTGTACGACTCTGTTCATTTACTAAAATGTATAAAAAATAATTGGTTGAATCCTAAGAGTAACAAGATCTTAACCTTCTCAGACTTCGAGACAGGTGAGAAAAAAATTGCAAATTTCAATTCCTTAATATTGTTACATCAATTGGAGCATGATAAATTATTGAAATTTGGGTATTCTTTATCACTGAAAGCATTATTTCCAACTACTTTTGAACGTCAGAATGTCAGTCTATCTTTAAAAGTTTTCAATCCGTTTGTGAAAGAGGCCCTATTGAAATTTGGAACGAAAATAGAAAATTCTGAAGAAACAGCTGAATTCATAGATATTGTATCAACCTGGTGGAAAATTGTCAATGTGAAAACACCATTGAAAGGACAGCGACTTAAAGATAATTTCCAAACCCCTCTACTCGAGAATCCAGATGACCCTAAATTGTTATTTTTGCGGAAAATGATTCTCTGGCTTGATACTTGGAAATCCTGTGATTTTCCTCATAAACTTTCACCCCAAACCCATACCGCTCTTTCTCACACAATTCATGGAATGTTGGAAATTACGCAATATTGTTTACAAGAACTTAAAATGAATTATGTTTTGTTAGGAAAATTTCAAACAGATCCTTTGGAATATCGGTTTGGAAAATATAGACAATTATCAGGTGGTCAGTACAACATATCGATCAGGCAATTATACGAATCGGAGAAAAAATTAAGAATTCAATCTCTTTTGACCTTGTCATCACAAACTTTTGGAAATATACCCATAACCAGTTTTTCAGAAAACTTAGATTGTTCTTATGAAGAACAAAAACAGTGGGACAACTCATTTAATCCGGACATACATCTCGAAGTAAGTGATTTTCAACAAGTTGAACATGAAATGTCAGTGATAACTTATTTGGCAGGCTATTGTTGTTATAAAATTTTAAGAAACATAAAGTGTGAACTGTGTAAAACAGGGTTGGTGTATGATGAGCAAATGGTTGTTGAGGAAAATTATGATTTAATTAAAAATTTGAATCGAGGTGGTTTATCGTTTCCAAAAGATGGTGCTGTTCGTGTGGTTTTAATTAATTATATATTGTTCAACAAACTACTTAAATATTACGAGGATGAGTTTCTGAGCATTCATTACAAAAGAGATTTTATAATAAATTTTGTTTTTAAATACTGGCAGCTGCATGAATCAGAACATTACAAATTCAATACATGTGCAAATCATAAGCATGAAACCATTTTAAAATTCATTATTAATAGCACAACAAACACTCTATTGAAAAATTATTGTGAAAAATCCAACGATAGATTGGGCAAAAATAAAAAAAGGAAGCTGGATACTGTTTCTAATAAATAATTTTATTTTTATATGTATTTTTGACATTTTTTATAATGGTTTGCTTTGAAATTTCGTTTTCCATTTTACAAAAAAATCGAATGGGGTGCGACTGAGGGTTCAGTTCACGACTGGCAGCCCCGTTTAAACAGGAAACCCTCATTTACAATCTGAATAAAAGAATAAATTTATTCAACTTATGTACAGTTTTTTGTAGTACATCTGTTATTTCTGATGTTATATTGACATTTTTGAGGTTAAAGTAATGTTGACTGGTGATTATGTTGGAAATGTATGAGAGCAGAAAACTATAGCTTGTTATGAGACTCTCCTCCAGATAGGTAACATACTACATAAATCGTATTTTACAGTTCAATTGCTTTGATTTCCCATTTTTACAGATTTAATGATGAAGAAAACATTAATTGGATTTCTTTAGACTATGAGAAAGGGTTTTCTTTTCTTTTTGATTTATGGTCGCATTTGAGAAACTATGATATTGAGCGGTATTAAGCTTGATTGACTGTATTTTAGCGATTTTAGTTAATAAAAGTCATAAGCGAGTTTTTCACTATTTTTAATTGAATTTACGATATAATTTTGGCTGGTTTTTTAATAAGTTAGTGCTTTTACTATTTACGCACACTCTCTGTTATCGTTTGTAAATAAGGAAGAAAGACGCGAGGGTGTGGAAGTTTCATTCTGAGATTATCATAGTTTTGACTAGGGAAAAACCATATTTACAAACTGCTATAATAATTTGCAATAACGTATAACAATATTTTCCTGTGGTCTCGACGTATATAGAATATATTATGTATCGTTGTAGACGGATTTCACTGTATTAAGCTTTGAATATTCCAATACGGCTGTGGTCGTTCGTATCGCACGTATGACTACTAGGGAGACGCCATGACGGCAGCGGTCAGGCCTTGTTATCTCGGTGGTAACGGTTGAACACATGAAGCGCGCAAAGCAATGAAAGTGCTAAATTTGAAAATATCTTTTGGTTGCGACGGAGGAGTTACACCCCAGAGTCAAAATGCTGACTCTCCTATTGGATGCACGGGTAGAACCGAGAGGGGTGGTTCGCTGACCCAAGCCAATTACCCCATCAGAAAGGGGGAACCTTCAAGGACACGTGTTTTGTCCCAGCCACGTGGTTAGTCTCAGTCAAGGGGACGTTGCCCTTTCTTGAAAGGGAGGATAGTTTCAGTTAAAAAAGTTTTATTAATAAAGAATAAGAGATGAGCCATTTTCATGGCTAAAATCTATGAGTGATTGTCCCATGCATGACAGGGAAATGCCTCTTCACTTTCTACACCAGCTATCTACAAACTTTTTGGTTCTAGACTTCTTTTTACTTAAGCCCCTCAAGAGTACATCTTTAGGTTTGTACGAGTACCTGAAGGTACCGGAGTGATCTGTCTCCCTTCTGTTCTACCCTAGCTTGAACTTCTCCCTTTTGCTTTGTTTTCCTCCCTTATTGTTGTATTGGGTTTGGCGAAGCTTGACCAAATAAGGCCCTTGCGCCATAAAACCCAAAACCAACCATCTTTTAATTAAATGCAAGTCTCTGTGGCTCCATTGTATGAAAATTGCATTCAAATATTTCGAATTTTAACTCAGTTAACCGTACTTAAAATTCTTAATTCTCCAAGTGGTTTCAAGGAGATATCTCGACCATCAAGATTTGACCAATTTTGGCAATGGCAAGATATCTCATCATCAAGATTTTGATTGCCGATTTTTTTTATCTTGGTAAGACCAAGATCTGGTCAGTTTTCTTCTAATTCGAATCTCGTCCATCGAGATCTGGTCAATTTTGCTAATGGTGAGATACCTCGTCGAGACAACCACCAGCAGGGTTATCAGTGGAGCCAAAATTTTATAACACACCCTCGAACTAGGGCAGCACTCAAGTGGTCACCTTCCCAAGTACTGAAAACGACCGAAAGTGCTCAACTCATGAAGTCGAATGGACGGGTGGTGATCTACTCCGCTGATACCCTTGTATGTAGCAAATTAAAATAAAAATGTTAGGGATGTGGTCAAATTAAAAATTAAGTAGAATTATTAAATTAAAATCTAATAGTTAATCTGATATAATTAAGGGTCCAGTCGAAACCTATCCGAAGTTTACAGGTGACAGAACGCAGTGCTATAATTGGACTTGCAATTAATTAATTTGCAGGCGAGGAACTAATGGAATTGAAGTCGTAGACTTCGGGATCCAAAAAGAGAATTCCTCAATGGCGTTTCGGCCGATGTGGGAAAGTTAGAAACTGTTGATGCAGAATAGCTCGAGGTCTTTTCTGCGAGCTTTAAACAGGTGGGTCGTAAGATGGTAGTGACCTGAGTGCTCCGTTTGGAACCTGAGGTCATTTATCAAAGTTGACCAAAAGATGCTGCAAGAATTCAGCTACAGGTTTAATTTTGAGGTTCGAATGGATGACTTCCTCAAAGTAAAAAGTAAATTCCTCGGAAACAAGGTTTAAATATTTGCTTAATGCTATTTAATGCAATTCATTATTATCAGAAAAAAAATCATTATACAGTCACTCGAATAGTTTGATCAAGAGAGATGTGTCACCTTTATGCACTACTCCTTATCGGTTTCTAGTTCATGGTCTGTTATTTTGGGTTATTAGACTTTTTTTTAAAAAATTTGTTAAAATTTCAACTTTGCATAAAAATTCAATTTTAGCTTTGAGTCCCTCTGAAATAAAATCCTGGCTACCCTACGCCTGTACTGAAACCTCTGGGCATCACAAAATTGCGAGTAGTGTAGTAATTTTTCCGCACACATGATGGCTAAATAACTACATCAATGGAAAGATTGCTATAGTCCTGCTCCCGCGAGAAGGCAGGCGAGTCACGTGGCTTGGAACGAGTCCATTCCTAAAATTAGGTGATAGGTTAGAGCGTTAATAAAGCGCTTCTACAACTGGAGTCTTTAAAGCGAATTTTGGTTCTCTGAGCATCACAAGATTTCTAGTAGTGTAGTACTGTTTTCTCCGCACAACACGTATAATGGCTAAATAACTACATCAATTGATTGAAAGATTGCTATAGTCCTTGCAATAAAAATCTTTCCAAAGGATTCTATTCTAAGGTAAGCACCGACGAAATCGCTCCAAAGGATTCTATTCTAAGGAAAGGAGAAATAAAATCTATCCTAATATACAAAGGAAAGCACCAACGGAATCATCCCAGAGGATTTTATTATAATGAAAAAAGACCGAATCATTCCAAAGGTTTCTATTCAAAGGAAGGGTGCAATAAAATATTTTCAAAGGATTCTATTGTAAGGAAAGGAACAATATTATCATTCCAAAGGAATCTTTTCTAATCAAAGGACCAATAAAATATTTCCAAAGAATTCCAGTCTAAAGAAAGGACATGAATATAATATTTCCAATGGTTGAAAGAATTCATAGATTCGAGATAAATAATCACACCGATTGTTTGACAGAATCTACGGATTCTTTCAAACAATCGGTGTGATCATTTAGTTATTAACTTTGTTGTGGAGTAAAAACAAAACTACTCAACTTGGAAATCTCGTGATGCTTAGAGAGTTAAACTGAAGAGTTCGAGCACAAAAGACTAAACCAACTCAACAAACAATTCTAAAGTAGTAGATTGAGATTTCTCTCCCTGTTTGAAACACGAAAATTTATTGAGGGATATGCAATAGAAAGAGATATTTCGTAGCGCGATGTAATGCGAGGTTTCTGTATATTAACAATCTTAGTCCTGGAATGGATTACTGCTCAGATACTTTATTATAGTATCTGAGCAGTAATCCATTCCGACCCTCAAGGCCTAACAGGGTTAGTATACCTTATCGGTATCTTATTCTCAGTAGTTATCAGTTTATCAGTCGTTAACCTGTTATCAGGTTAGCTTTTTGCATGTTTTTGACGTTTAATTTTTCCAAAATATATCCAGCTTCTGTTATTTTTAATGTTGCTTCATCATAGAAGCGACAAATCGGCAGGCGTTTTATTTATGGCCATGGGTTATACATATAGACCGTACACAGGGTTCAAGATCGAGTCCTCCCCTAAATATAGTTAAAAGACAATCAAATATATATGGTGATGCCATTTTAATGAATGTAAATCGAAGTTTCGCTAATCACACAGTAAAATACATTTGGATTCTAGACAGGTAGTTGAATTTACGTCGCACTGGAGCAACACAACGGGTTATTGGTGACTGCACGGGATCAGTCGTTAAGTGAAAGATCTGAGGCCAACGCCTCGTAATATCTAGAAGGAAAGATCCGAGGACAGCATTTGGCAGTTTTGAACCACGGTCAGATGATGTGGTCAACACCTGAGCTGGAATCCCACTCTCCAAACTTCCACATCACGCCAACGTGAAGATATTAGAGGCTAAGACATATTGAACGTGCACCAGCCCCCACCAAGACGACTGTCTTTGGTTGCATGGAGTTTCGAACTCCGAACCCTTCGGTTGCTAATCCGCGACTCAACCAACTGAACTACCGTGGCCCCATGTAGAAAATATACGATTTCGAAAAGATTTCTACATTGATTTAGGTATTCTAGAGTCAACTTTTCAGCCATGTAGCGATTATATCGTAGGTTTATTTGGCAGGGGTAGACTGGCTTCCAAAAACTGGAAGATTTCCAAATGGCCCGTATATTAAAATTTAGGAGGTGTTGACCTCGTCATACGATTAAAAATTACGAGGTGTTGTTCTCGGGTCTTTTCCTTCGAGATTGATCCTGAGCGTCTGCAATAGCCCAATTGCTCCAGTGCGACTTTAATTTAACTACCTACCTAACAATAATAATGCCAAATTCAATAGCTATAACGAACAGTTAGAAATTATATTAACTAATTTTATCAGCTGTTAACTTTAAATTAGCCGTTAAGTGATTTTAATGATTAATAAGTAGTTCAAAATTATAAATTGAAACTATTTTTTACATTTTAAGAATTAAAAATTAGTAATTTAGACTTATTTTTTACATTTTAAGAATTAAAAATTAGTAATTTAAACTATTTATTTTCGTCAAATACTTAAAAACTTTTGAATTAAAGTTAATTTAAATTGTTTCACCGTTACCACAATAACAGTTTTCGACAGTTTTTGTTCGATAACATTTGCAAACTGTTATCAAAAGAATAACCCATCTCTATAAAATGCCCATCAACAGCTAGTTTAGTACTGCCAGCTCAACCACACATTAATGAAAATATTATTTTTGACGAGAAAAGATTCATAATATTTTTAACGAATAAAAAACGAGAATAATTTGAAAATTTAACCGTCTTCACCCGAAATCTCGTCTTTATGGGACACGACAGCTTGGGGTTATGACCTTATGGGTTAATCACCGGTTAGTTTTTTGTGCCGCTCGGTGAGCGACAAGCAGTCGTGGCCGAGTGGTTAAGGCGATGGACTAGAAATCCATTGGGATCTTCCCGCGTAGGTTCGAATCCTACCGGCTGCGTTGTGCCAATTTTACTTCCTTACCCAAAGCTCAGAGTAAGGACATTAGAATCAACCCTAATATGCATGCTATTTATTCTAAACGAGCCATTTCACATGGTTTACCAGTTAAATTATTGCTAAATATAGAGGAAACTGAATTCTTGAAATTTTCAGCTTTGACGATGCCAGCTATTTATTTGCCCTAAATGCTTATTTTACTTATATTTATTTATTATATTTGAAGACAAATTTATTGTTTACATTTTTAGGACACATTTTCGATTAAATTTTTTCCTTGATTATTTCAAGAAAAAAATCTGAATATAAGAATCAAAATATTTGTGTTCTTTTCCTGTTTGAATATCGCATATGTAACGATATTTTGGTGCTAAGTACACGGAATATCGATAAACTAAAATCAACCAATCATGTAACTGGTATTTGCTCTACCAAGACCATTTTACTTGTTTTTCACCATGATTAACCAACTGATCATAATTATTGCTCAATTTGGCGTGAATTCTTTTTGTAGTTGTTGGCTTCGATGATGACAGCAATTTATTCACTTATCATAAATGCTAATTTAATTTATACTTATAAATATAAATAATAAATCTGACTAAAAATATAATAAGACAAGTTTTCGATTAAAAATTCTTCTTAATTATGTATTCAAGAAAACATAAGTCAGAAAATAAGAACCTGAAATCTTTATTATTTCCTTTTTGAACATCGCATTTATAACGATATTTTGACAGAATATCGCTTAATTAAAATCACCCTTGTGACTGGTTATTTGTTCTACAAGGCCATTTTACTTGTTTTTGACCAGCTGATCATAATTTTTGCTAAATTTGGCGGAAGCCGTGAATTCTTTTTGGAATTTTCAGCTTCGATTGTGAAATCTTGTTTTCTTGTGCACAAACTCTTATAAGACAAACTTATTCTTCATATTTAAGTAAAAAAATTATAATATTTAAATAAGACAATTATGACATTTTAAGTAAGAAAAATTTTCGATTCAAAAACCTTTTCTTCTGAATTATGTATTCCAGAATATATGAATCTGAATGTGAATTTGAAATCTGTTATTTTCCTTTTGAAAATCGCAGCAGAAACGATATTTTGGTGCTCAGAATATCGTGGAAAGAACCATGATTTCTTTTTGCAATTTTCGGCTTCGAAGATGAGTTATTTATTTACTTATGCGTAAATGGGTTATTTAATTTATATTTATTTAGTGAAGACAAATTTTCGATTCGAATAACCATTTTTTTTCTGAATTATTTATTCAAGAATAAACAAATCTGAAATCTTTTTTTAATTCCTTTTTGAACATCGCATGAGTAATGATATTTTAGCGTAAGTACACAAAATATAGCTTAACTAAAATCAACCCTGCGACTAGTATTTATTCTAAAAGACACCATATTACTTGCTTTTCACTATGGTTTACAGCTGATCATAATTATTGCTTAATTGGTCGAAAGCCGCGATTGCTTTTTGCATTATTCAGCTTCGGTAGGTAGGTATTTATTAACGTCGCACTGGAGCAACACAACGGGCTCTTGGCGACTGTCCGGGATCAAACCCAAAGGAAAAGATCCGAGAACACATAATTTTGAACCATGGTCAGATGACGAGGTCAACACCTGAGCTGACACACCACTCCAATGTGAGGACATTTGAGGCACCGACAGATTTAACCCGTGTAATAGCTGCCGTGTAAACGACGGTCTTTGACTGGACCAAGCTTCGAACTCGCAGCCCTCCGGTTGCTCTTGATGACGAGATATCTCGTCATTAGCAAAATTGGTCAGATCTTGATGGACGAGATATCTCGTCGAAACTACTTGGAGGGTTAACAGATTTGCGCAGATGTAGATTCGGCGCGCAGATGTAGAATGTGGCGCGTGCGCCACTTCATAAAGATGTAAATTCTACAAAGCCTATTAACAATTTGTTATCAGAAGATGTCAATCAAAATAGAATCACAAGTAGTCAATCAAGTAGACTGGTATAGCAGATTAGCAGGAAAATACTATAAGTAGGTAGGTATTTAATTAACGTCGCACTGGAGCAACACGACGGGCTATTAATACTATAAGTACTGAATATACTTCCGTTAACTGTACTGAAACTTTAAAACGCGTTTTCGTCGGAACATCTTGGCAGCGGTGGCTCAGTTGGAAAAGAAACGGATTAGCAACCGGAGGGTTGCGAGTTCGAAATTAGGTCCAGCCAAACACCGTCGTGTACAAGGGGGCTGTGCACGTTAAATTTGTCGTGGCCTCAGATGTCCTCACGTTGGCGTGGCGTGGAAGTTCGGAGAGTGGGGTGCCAGCTCAGATGTGACCTCATCTGACCGTGGTTCAAAATTACGTGGTGTTGTGCTCGGTTCTTTCCCTTCGCTGGGTTGATTTCGGACCGTCGTAAATAGCCCGTTGTGTTGCTCCAGTGCGACGTTAATTAGGTACCTACCTTGAACACCTCTTTTGCGAATAGTTGTCACATCTATAAAACTATTGGATTGATTGACTTGAAATTTTTACAGCACGTTCAGCAAACACCGTTTTTTTCGTTTAATGAATCAGAAAAGCGATATATTACGTTTTATATTTTCATAGCAAAAAAATTCGGTCAATTTATTCAGTTAAATATATAATTGTGGATTTGAGTCACCATTTCCTCAAACATTCAAATAATTTTATTCCTGATTCATCAAATAATAGCTACTTGTGTATGAAGTAAAACGGGGCTCAATATTTTTTTAAGATCACTTGGGAGTTGAAAATTACGCCAACCAGCGACTGCGGAACTTCGCCCGACGTCATGGTCGAGGTAAGTTAACAGGCGTGATTCTTCAAAAAATTGATTAAACAATGTTTTTGTGAATACCTGAAATGATAATAAATAGACGTACAAAGTTTGGAATTCTTTGTGTGTGTGCATTGTTTCGTCAGTAAAAACATCTCCCCCAAATGGTCTAGTTAAATTTTAACACTAAAAGGGTATATTTTATTTTGATTTTTAGATTAACTGTCTGGGACAATTTTGGTACAAAGACTTGTTTTGGCGTTTGGCGCGTTTTTTGGTGTGCTTTTCGTTGCGAGTTGTGGCAGGCAGAGGCAACCCCGCTTTATTAATTTTATGGCAACCTCGCGATTATTTGAATCTCTTATCAATTTTTATGAATCATTATCTTTTTCTATTTTACATCCCTAAACAATTTAGTTTGGATTAGTAAACTAGTTTTGGAGAATTAATGTGATCTTTTGTAACATTCATATTGTGCTACATGATTCCATTAGACTTGAACATAAAATTATTTAACTTGGACAAATTTCTATTACAATATTCCAGAAAAAGTAAATATTTTTCATTTTAGTAACTACTTACCTAGCAGAAGTTGGAATTTTCTGTTGTGTGCATTCTTTTCCGTTTTAAAAATTATTTTCGCCAATTTTTTAATTATTTTGCGCTAAGCCTAAGACGGTGTTGTTTCAAACAAATTCTTCCTTGGCGGCATAAAATTCATGCCAAAAAACACGCCAAAAGCATTGCCACTAAAAAGTTTTTATATCAAAGCTGTACCAGATGTCTCCTTTTTATCTGGCTTTGGGGCAATTTGCCCTACTTTGAACCTTGCGCCATGCAACCCGAATAACCAACCCCAAAAAGCGGTAATTTTAGCAAAAAAAGAAGAAAATCTCCCTTAATATTCAAGAGCCCCGGTAGCACAGTCGGAAGAGCAACGGTTTAGCAACCGGAGGGTAGCGAGTTCGAAACTCGGTCCAGCCAAAGACCGTCCTGTACTCGGGGGCTGGTGCACGTTAAATCTGTCGTGACCTCAAATGTCCTCATGTTGGCGTGGGTGGACGTTTGGTGAGTGGTTTGCCAGCTTAGGTGTTGCCTCGTCATTTGACCGCGGTTCAAAATTACGAGGTGTTGTCCTCAAAATTTTCCCTTCGGGATGAATCCCGGACCATCGCTAATAAGTCCATTGTGTTGCTCTAGTGCGACGTAAGTTTAATTACCTACCATCTATTCTATGGAAGGAGCAATAAAGGTAGGTAGGTATTTTAATTAACGTCGCACTGAAGCAACCCAACAGGCTATTGTCGACGGTCCGGGGTCAATCCCGAAGGGAAAGATTCGAGGACAACACCACGTAATTTTGAACCAGTCAGATGACGAGGTCACACCTGAGCTGGCACCCTACTCTCCAAACTTCCACACCTCTCCTAAAGGAGCAATAAAATCTTTCCGAAGGATTCTAGTCTAAGGAAATTAGCAATAGGCTCTCTCCAAGGGATTCTATTCTACAGAATGGGACAATAGAGTCGTCCCAAAGGATTTTGTTCCACAGAATGGGCAAATAGAATCGTCCCAAGGAAAGATTGTATTCCAAGGAAAAGACCAATAGAATCTTTCCAAAGGTTGAAACAATCCTCGAATTCTTAAGAAAAGTGTGGTTATTTAGTCCATAAATGTGTTGGGAGGTATAAAAGCAACACTACACTACTCGGAAATCAAGCGATTCGCATAGAGTTAAGGGATTATAAAGAAGACGAACTACTGAGTTCTTATTGATGTAGAGATTAACAATTAAGTCACAAAACCAAGCACATCACTGACAAATTTATATAAGATAACTGAATGAGAAAATGAGCAATAGGATCTTTCGAACTAATTCTATCTAATTCTAATTTGTTATTGAAGTAAAGATCTATAAATCAAGTCACAAAAAGGCAAGCACATCACTGACAAATTTATAATTTTTCCGTTCCTTCTAAAACCATTTCGCAAGCGGCCCGATTAAAAATGCCACTTCTTCAGAGGCCCGCAGAACGATTTTGGGGAAACATTCCAAAGGTGGCATCCTGCACCCTGGTTGGAACAAGCGGAACACATCGTGATACCGAGGCACCCTATCTCGAATATCGCTCTTGACTCAAGTGGACTGGGATATTTGGAGCCTCTTCTCGTGAGATTCCTTGGTAGATGTACGATATATTTCAACCAGAGGGATACGTTATCGATGACACCATCACTCATGAGTAGGGTTGCCAATGTCTCGGTTTGGATGGTGCATTGTGAGGATACGTTCTTGCGCCTGTCAGAACTCGGTGAATTACCGAAAATGCTCAATATCGGTTTTTCGATCAGCTGTTTTCCTCAGGGGAGGTTGGGCGTGACTACAGGACTTAACCCTCCGAAGGGGTCACATGAATAATTGTACATTGCAACCTGCAGTCTTCCCCGCATGATTTCTAACCAATTTTTTTTATCTCACTGACCCAATAGAAGCATTCCAAAGGATTATATTCTAAGGAAATGGACAATATAATTTTTTCCAAAGGATTCTACTTTAAAGAAAGGACTAATAAAATATTTCCAAAAAAGATTCTATTCTGAGGGAAGGACCAATGGAATCTTTCGAAACGATTTTATTCTAAGGAAAGGACCAACAGAATCCTTCCAAAGGAGAGATATTCTATTCTTATGAAAGAATCAATAGAATTTCTCCAAAGGATTCTATTCTAAGGAACCTTTCCGAATGATTAATGTTCTAAGGAAAGGACCAATAGAATCCAAGATGGTAATTTATTCGTACCAGGGCCTGACAGTGGTGTAATGAATAAGTTCTTTACCCCTCTGAGGGGTTCACACTCATTATTCGACCTTCCAGCCTGCATGATTTCTAACCAAATTTTGACCTCACTGACCTAATAGAATCATTCGAAAGGATTATATTCTAAGGAAATGGACAATATAATCTTACCAAAGAATTCTATTCTTAAGGACCGATGAAATCTTTGCAAAGGATTCTATTCTGAGGAAAGGGTGAATAAAATCTTTCCAAACGATTATATTCTTAGGATATGACCAATAGAATCCTTCCAAAGGATTCTATTCTAAGGGAAGACTCAATAGAATAGTTCCAAAGTATTCTATTATAAGAAAAGGACCAATTGACTCTTTTTATAGGTTGAAAGAATCCATGCATTCTTTCAATCAATAAATGTGATTATTTAGTCATTATGTGTGGTGGTGGTACAGTCGCGGTAAAAAAAATCGAACCACCCTCTTTATTTCGAGCACTATTCATAGTAGAGCAAATTCAGATATCCTTCAATAGGAAATAACGTCCTCTACAAATGCAAAAAAATTGCACAAGGGGACGTCTTCATATCAAATTTTGCACAAACAAAATTTCCAATGGAAACACCATGTTTTGATGCCTTAATCAGATTCTGCATCGTTAAATTAGTTTAAATATGAAATTTCATGACTTTACTATCTTTATATCCGGAGATATTCAATGTCAAAGTTGCTGACCATTTCAGAGATCATCTCCACATTGAAAATCGCTGTTCGTAGATCGAGATTAATAGTTATAGCTACCCGAATTTGAAATTTGAACACTATTTGTCAGCGCATGCAAACGATCCTACAATTATATTTATCATGCAAGTGAAAACTATCCGAGAATTATATTTTATTTATCATGCAAGTGTAAACTATCCGAGAATTATATTTTATTTATCATGCAAGTGTAAACTATCCGAGAATTATATTTTATTTATCATGCAAGTGTAAACCATCCGAGAATTATATTTTATTTATCATGCAAGTGTAAACCATCCGAGAATTATATTTTATTTATCATGCAAGTGTAAACCATCCGAGAATTATATTTTATTTATCATGCAAGTGAAAACCATCCGAGAATTATATTTTATTTATCATGCAAGTGAAAACTATCCGAGAATTATATTTTATTTTTCATGCAAGTGAAAACTATCGAATTATATTTTATTTATCATGCAAGTGAAAACTATCCGAGAATTATATTTTATTTATCATGCAAGTGAAAACTATCCGAGAATTATATTTTATTTATCATGCAAGTGAAAACTATCCGAGAATTATATTTTATTTATCATGCAAGTGAAAACTATCCGAGAATTATATTTTATTTATCATGCAAGTGAAAACTATCCGAGAATTATATTTTATTTATCATGCAAGTGAAAACTATCCGAGAATTATATTTTATTTATCATGCAAGTGAAAACTATCCGAGAATTATATTTTATTTATCATGCAAGTGAAAACTATCCGAGAATTATATTTTATTTATCATGCAAGTGAAAACTATCCGAGAATTATATTTTATTTATCATGCAAGTGAAAACTATCCGAGAATTATATTTTATTTATCATGCAAGTGAAAACTATCCGAGAATTATATTTTATTTATCATGCAAGTGAAAACTATCCGAGAATTATATTTTATTTATCATGCAAGTGAAAACTATCCGAGAATTATATTTTATTTATCATGCAAGTGAAAACTATCCGAGAATTATATTTTATTTATCATGCAAGTGAAAACTATCCGAGAATTATATTTTATTTATCATGCAAGTGAAAACTATCCGAGAATTATATTTTATTTATCATGCAAGTGAAAACCATCCGAGAATTATATTTTA
Source organism: Meta bourneti (assembly GCA_933210815.1). Classification (NCBI taxonomy): domain Eukaryota; kingdom Metazoa; phylum Arthropoda; class Arachnida; order Araneae; family Tetragnathidae; genus Meta; species Meta bourneti. Next base: position 95,294,086 of record OW119934.1, read on the forward strand.
TTTATCATGCAAGTGAAAACCATCCGAGAATTATATTTTATTTATCATGCAAGTGTAAACTATCCGAGAATTATATTTTATTTATCATGCAAGTGAAAACTATCCGAGAATTATATTTTATTTATCATGCAAGTGAAAACTATCCGAGAATTATATTTTATTTATCATGCAAGTGAAAACTATCCGAGAATTATATTTTATTTATCATGCAAGTGAAAACTATCCGAGAACTATATTTTATTTATCATGCAAGTGAAAACGATCCGAGAATTATATTTTATTTATCATGCAAGTGAAAACGATTCGAGAATTATATTTATTATGCAAGTGTAAACAATCCGAGAATTATATTTATTATGCAAGTGTAAACAATCCGAGAATTATATTTATTATGCAAGTGTAAACAATCCGAGAATTATATTTATTATGCAAGTGTAAACAATCCGAGAATTATATTTATTATGCAAGTGTAAACAATCCGAGAATTATATTTATTATGCAAGTGTAAACAATCCGAGAATTATGTAAACAATCCGAGAATTATATTTATTATGCAAGTGTAAACAATCCGAGAATTATATTTATTATGCAAGTGTAAACAATCCGAGAATTATATTTATTATGCAAGTGTAAACAATCCGAGAATTATTTATTATACAAGCTCAAACTATAAAATTGTGAATTGTAACCATGCTTAAAATGTGATAAAAGAAGGATTTTAGAATTGAGAACAATTCGAAATGGAGAGAAAGAGTGTTAATCGATATTCCGTGTAATTTTGTATCGTCTTTAGTGTTCTTAATAAATGTTATTTTTTTTAAATTGCGTTCGTTTCCATGCATGCAACCAAAAAGCATACCAACAATGACTTAATACATAAATACATGTTTAATACAATTGAACTGATATTCCGATCATCCGAAAAGTGGACAGAGTGTGTCGTTCAATTGGTAATTGATTAGTAGAGTTCATCTATTCGACACAACTGTTAAAAAGCAATGTATTTTAGATTACATAAGTGAAATTTCCAACCATTTTTCAAAAATTTAAACATTCCTCAGGTTTGTCAGACGTCTTTTTTAATCTTTTGGTTGTGCCCTAAAATCACCAAAATGAGGAAAATTTAATGTAACTCAAAAACTAACCGATAGAATGAGCTGAAATTTTGCATGGCCATATTAGAAGTCCTTCTGAATCGATTCCCATCAAAATATATTAAGGTTCCAATTCATAATTTTTTGAAACATTAAATTAATAATTATTATTGAATACTAAAAACTATTTTTTTAAATAAAGTATTAGGTAGATTTTGTTTGGGTTCTTTAACAGTAACATGGTACAAAATATCAGCGCTATAGAATTATTTAGGAAGATATCCATAAAAGTATGAGCAACAGATTTAACTTTAGGAGCTTCAATCTTTCTGTACTCAAACCTTCAAAACGGTAAGACCTAATGACATGAAATTTGGTATCTGTAGCTAAATATTGCTAGATTCGAAATTGTGTGTCAAAATAGGGGGTTTCTATTGGAAATTATAAAGTTGGTGCTCAATTTAATATGAAGACGGTCCCTTATGCAAATTTTTTGCATTTGAATATGTAGAAGACGATAGTTCCTGCTGAAGGTCATCTTTGAATTTTCTCTTCTCTTAAAAGTGCTCGAATGAAGAGGGGTGGTTCGTTTTTTTTTCTTCGACTGTACATAAAAACAGTACGGCACTATTCGGAAATCTCATGACGTTCAGAGGTTAGATCAGGTTCTAGTTTCGTACTACGAGTGCAACATTCAATGAAAAAACGTCTCAAGCTATTTTGTGCACTGCATACAGAAGCACCAGACATAACTTTTTTACTGCGGCATGCAGTTGAGACTAATTCCTTTCCGCAAGTAAATGTATAAATTACAAAAGAAACCACACACAAACCTTTCTTACAACTCTGGAATAGTAATCCTTTTCCCATGTAAATCAAACAAACAAAAAATAAGGTAGGTAGTTTAACGTCGCACTGGAGCAACACACTGGCTATTGTGGACGGTCCTGGATCAATACCGAAGAGAAAGATCCAATATATATTTAAGAGACTACAAAATTTTAGACAAATGTACTCAAGTTTCAGTTGTAATTTTTTCATTAACGTCATTTTTTTACCTAAATTTTTCAATTTTTTGCTAATTTTTCAATAAATGTTAATAATTTGTAGAGATTTTTTTTGTTTTATAATGCGTATTTATAGGTTGTTTTGCCTTAAAAAATAGTATAATTTGAAAATTAAAAAAAAGGACTGAATGAGTACCTTAAATTCAACTACCTACCTACTTTTATTGTTTGTTTAAAATTTACAATACCGTAGCATTTTAAACAGTATGAATAGGAAATAATTTTACTCTAGGTATGAACAATCAAATATTTTAAATGGGGTCCATTTTCTGCTTCGCACAATTGCGCCGTTAAGACACTATACAAACCTTACCTTAAGCGACTATTCCGAAATTTTGAACCACGGTCAGATGACGAGGTAACACCTTAACTGGCACCCCCTCTCCAAACTTCCACACCAGGCCAACGTGAGGACATTTGAGGCAACTATAGATTTAACGTGCACTAGTTCCTTTTGTATACGACGGTCTTTGGTTGGTCTCCTTACTCTTCCAACAGGGCTAATGCGGCCCGGAATGTCTGAGGCATGTTAACAAAAATTTTGTCTTTGAGATCCTCGGATCCTTTGTCTTCCCCAGGGCCGCGGTAGCCCGATTGGAAGAGTAACGGTTTAGCAATCGGAGGGTTGCGAGTTCGAAACTAGGTCCAACCAAAAACCGTCGTGTACGTGGGGGCTGGTGCACGTCAAACCTGTCGGGGCCTCGAATGTCCTCATGTTGTAGTAGTATGGAAGTTTGGAGAGTGAGTCAAGTGTTCGCCTCGTCACCTGACCGTGATTCAAAAATATGTGGCGTTGTCCTCGATCTTTCCCTTGGAGACTGATCCCAGACCGTCGCCGACAGCACGCTGTGTTGCTCCAGTGCGACGTTAATTAACTACCATTGAGACAGCCCCATAAGGTATTTGATATTTCAATTAACGTCGCACTGGTGCAACACAAAGGGCTATTGGCGACGGTCCGGGATCAAACCCGAATGGAAAGATCCCAGGACAGCAGCAAGTAGTTTCGAACCACGGTCAGATGACAAGGTCACACCTGAGCTGGCATCCCACAGATCAGATCCTTTGGCAGATTTGGTTGAATTCGAACTCGCAACCCTTCGGTTGCTAGCCCGTTACTCTTCCGACCGGGCTACCGCGGCTCCAGCCCCATAAGAAATCAGGAGTTGTCAGATCGAAAATAAACTCTTTTAACCCTCCTGGTGGTTGTCTTTACGAGGTATCTCGTCATTAACAAAACTGGCCGGATCTTGATCTCGTCTTCATCAAAAAATCGGCAGTATCTTTATGACGAGATATCTTGTCATTAGCAAAATTGGTCAGATCTTGGTAGACGAGATATCTCATCGAAACGACTTGGAGGGTTAAACGGCGTTCACTTTCTGCTTCGCAGTTGTGTCCTTTCCAAGGTGTTTTCGAGACATTTCTTAGTGTTTCAGGTTCCAATGCTCTGATTTCAGTCCGAACATTGTTCTTCAGCTGCTGAAGTGTCTGAGGTTCGCTAACTTAAACTTTGTCTTTGAGACAACTCCATAAAAAGAAATCAGGAGTTGTCAGATTGTTGGAGAACGCGTTTCTAACCGAGCGTGGTCTACCTGTTCGTGGAAGGTCGCTTACTGAACCCTGTTCCTCAAAACGACCCAAACATCGAATCGCTGATACGTTTTGAGAATTTTTCACGCCTTAATGGTGACCATATGCTCGTTGGATCAGAGTTATTGATCCTTGGGTTTGAAATCAAAATTTCACAATTTGTGTCCGCTGTTTGGTCGTGAATTTTCCATGGTTAATCCCCTAGTTCGTTAAAAAAATGTCCGAAGAAAAGAAGTATTGAAAAAGATACTACCGACCTACACTTTCCAGCAAAATAGAATAGTCTTCTTTGCGGGTTTTACTTTTTCTGGAGGTAGTAGTTAATTAACGTCCCACTGGTGCAACAGAACGGGGGCTATTGGCGGTGGTCTGGGATGGTTGGTTGGTTGGTTGTTTTGTGGTTTTATGACTCAAGGTCTATAGTTGGCCGTGTTGCGCTAGACACAAGACATACAATAACAAGACATGCAAAAGCAAAAGCTCCAGACAATAGAGACCATTCTTGCTAAAAATGTCTGGAGCTTATAGAACCTCCCAACTGACTCCCTCAATGCACTATGTGGAATCCTCCCGCTCCCTGTCACTCTACTGTCGCTCTTTAAAAAATTTAATATTATCAAAAGGCGGCTGCCCGACCCAGACCTTGGGCTGTCACCCGATTCTATCGATTGCAATAGCAAAACATTAAATTATCCATCACATCTACTTATTCCAAAAATACCTCCAACTATTCTAAATTCTGACCATGAGGTGTACACGGATGGCTCCGGAATTGATGGAGCGATCGGTGCCGCCGTGTGCATCTTCACTGGTCAAACCTTGATCGAAACCCACCAATGTAAACTATCAAACAATAATTTGGTTTTTCAAGCCGAGCTTTTGGCCATTCATCAAGCAGTTCTGTGGGCGATCAAAAACAATAAAACTATAAATATATATACAGTGACAGCCTAAGTGCGATCCAGGCCATACAAAATCCTTCAAGTAAACTGGTTTTGTTTTAAATGTTAAATCTACAATAGCTAAAACTACTAACCTTTTTGGCCTGAGCTGGGTTCGGGCCCACGTAGGGACAGCTGGAAATAAACTCGCTGATCATTATGCTAAGCTGGCTATTTCGGCTACTTCTAGTGGTGAGGAGTTGAGTGTCTCTGCGCCACTCTCATACGTCAAGAAAAATTAAACAATTTAATATTAAAAGAGTGGCGCAGTCATTATATTTAATCGAATAAGGGTCTCCGGTTGAAGGAGTTCATGCCAAACCTCAACCCTCATCACGGATAGACACCTCGTGTGGTTCTTGACTGGGCATGGGCCGTTTGTGGCCTATCTCCACAGGTTTGCGATTAAAGACGCGAACCTCTGCAGTTGTGGGGAGGTGGGTGATGCCTACCACTACCTCTTCTGCTGCCCGCACACAAAAGATTATCACCTGAGAACACCAGGTACATTCGGTGAGCAATGGCTGAAGGGCATTTTGTCCTCTAAAATATTACGAAGTAAAATCAGCCATTGCGTGCTGGCAGCTGGAGGGGTGGCGGATGGGCTCCCCGCACCCCACAACAACTAAATTTTGGTGATGCCGGAGGTCAGCCCGTGCGGTTGTAGGGGACCAAGGATTAGATCCGGCCCCATTTTAATCTAAAAATTTTTTTTTTAATTAAAAATTTTTAAGGTATTGGTATTTTCAATTAACGTCACACTGGAGCAACACAACGGGCTATTGGTGACGGTCCGGGATCAATCCCAGAGGGAAAGATACGTGGTGTTGTCCTCGGATCTTTCCCTCTGGGATTGATCCCGGACCGTCACCAATAGCCCGTTGTGTTGCTCCAGTGTGACGTTAATTGAAAATACCAAATACCAAATACCAATTAACGTCACACTGGAGCAACACAACGGGCTATTGGTGACGGTCCGGGATCAATCCCAAAGGGAAAGATCCGAGGACAGATGACGAGGCAACACCTGAGCTGGCATCCCACTCTCCAAAAATATTTTTCGTCATCTGACCGTGGTTCAAAATTACGTGGTGTTGTCCTCGGATCTTTCCCTTTGGGATTGATCCCGGACCGTCACCAATAGCCCATTGTGTTGCTCCAGTGTGACGTTAATTGAAATACCCAATACCCAAATACCCAATAATGTTATAGAATGAGACGTCTTGATTTTGGATGTATGCTTGTAAATACGAATTGGTTTCAATAAAATTAATTTTTAAATAATGTCTCGAGAACTTTAATGTCCTTTTCTCCAATCGATCAAAGCCAACAAGGGTTGTGTGGGGGGGGTATTTCAATTAACGTCACACTGGAGCAACACAATGGGCTATTGGTGACGGTCCGGGATCAATCCCAAAGGGAAAGATCCGAGGACAACACCACGTAATTTTGAACCATGGTCAGATGACGAGGCAACACCTGAGCTGGCACCCCACTCTCCAAACTTCCACACCACGCCAACGTGAGGACATTTGAGGCCACGACAGATTTAACGTGCACCAGCCCCCTTTGTACACGACGGTGTTTGGCTGGATTCGAACTCGCAACCCTTCGGTTGCTAGTTCGTTACTCTTCCAACCGGGCCACCGCGGCCCTGGATTTAGTTTAGTCACTTTTGCTGGAGATTAAAAACTATCAATGGCGTTGTTAGGTTGTTGCCTGGGGATCGGTTTCGCAGTGATGAGCAGCACCTGCGTGTGTATTTCATAGCTTAAAATTTCTGGTTTGCATCACAAAGAAATTATTCCCATTCTCATCGGGGGGCCGCGGTGGCCCGGTTGGAAGAGTAACGGACTTGCAACCGAAGGGTTGCGAGTTCGAATCCAGCCAAACACCGTCGTGTACAAAGGGGGCTGGTGCACGTTAAATCTGTCGTGGCCTCAAATGTCCTCACGTTGGCGTGGTGTGGAAGTTTGGAGAGTGGGGTGCCAGCTCAGGTGTTGCCTCGTCATCTGACCGTGGTTCAAAATTACGTGGTGTTGTCCTCGGATCTTTCCCTTTGGGATTGATCCCGGACCGTCACCAATAGCCCGTTGTGTTGCTCCAGTGTGACGTTAATTGAAAATAAAAAAAAATAAAAAAAAAATATTTTACACTCTGAGAAAAGCAGCATTTTACTCCTTCCTACTTTTCCCACCTTGGGGGGGGGGTATTTCAATTAACGTCACACTAGAGCAACACAATGGGCTATTGGTGACGGTCCGGGATCAATCCCAAAGGGAAAGATCCGAGGACAACACCACGTAATTTTGAACCACGGTCAGATGACGAGGCAACACCTGAGCTGGCACCCCACTCTCCAAACTTCCACACCACGCCAACGTGAGGACATTTGAGGCCACGACAGATTTAACGTGCACCAGCCCCCTTTGTACACGACGGTGTTTGGCTGGATTCGAACTCGCAACCCTTCGGTTGCTAGTTCGTTACTCTTCCAACCGGGCCACCGCGGCCCTCTTTCCCACCTTGGTAAGGGGCCTTTCGCCCGGTTGGAGGGTATTTCAATTAACGTCACACTAGAGCAACACAACGGGCTATTGGTGACGGTCCGGGATCAATCCCGAAGGGAAAGATCCGAATGGTTGGAAGAGAAGCGGATTAGCAACCGGAGGGTTGCGAATTCGAAACTCGATCGAACCAAAGACCGTCGTGTGCGTGGAGGCTGGTGCCCGTTAAATCTGTCGTGGCCTCAAAAGTCCTCACGTTGGCGTGGTGTGGAAGTTTGGTGAGTGAGGTGACAGCTCACACACAGGGGGGTGTTGACCTCATCATCTGACGTGGTTCAAAATTGCCAGATGTTGTCTTCGGATTTTTCCTTCTAGATATTACGAGGTGTTATCCTCGGATCTTTCCTTCTAGATATTACGAGGTGTTGTCCTCGGATCTTTCCTTCTAGATATTACGAGGTGTTGTCCTCGGATCTTTCCTTCTAGATATTACGAGGTGTTGTCCTCGGATCTTTCCTTCTAGATATTACGAGGTGTTGTCCTCGTATCTTTCCCTTCGAGGTTGAACCTGGACCGTTAACCAGTAGCCCATTGTGTTACTCCAGTGCGACGTAAATTCAACCGCCTATATACACCTACTTTTCAAGAGCCGCCATAGCCCAGTTGGAAGAGCAATTGATTAACAACCAGAGGGTTGCGAGTTCCGAGGACAACACTTCGTAATTTTGAACCACGGTCAAACGACGAGGTCAACACCCGAGCTGGCACCTCACTCTTCAAACTTTCACACCAAGCCGACGTTAGGACATCTGAGGTCGCGACAGATTCCACGTGCACCAGCCACAACACTCATGGACTTTGGTTGGATCGAGTTTGGAACTAGCAACCCTCCGGTTGCAAATCCGCTATTCTTCCAACCGGGCTACAGAGGCCCTATGAACAGTTGGGTGGGGGGGTATTTCAATTAACGTCACACTGGAGCAACACAATGGGCTATTGGTGACGGTCCGGGATCAATCCCAAAGGGAAAGATCCGAGGACAACACCACGTAATTTTGAACCACGGTCAGATGACGAGGCAACACCTGAGCTGGCACCCCACTCTCCAAACTTCCACACCACGCCAACGTGAGGACATTTGAGGCCACGACAGATTTAACGTGCACCAGCCCCCTTTGTACACGACGGTGTTTGGCTGGATTCGAACTCGCAACCCTTCGGCTGCAAGTCCGTTACTCTTCCAACCGGGCCACCGCGGCCCTTATGAACAGTTGAAGGGTTACTCTAAACCCGCGTCCACACCGGCCGCGCAGAAATGCGTTGAACTAAATGAAAGCGGCTGTTCTGACGGCTAATTGCGCAATGTAGTGCAACTTCGATCAGGGGCGATCAGCTCCGCGTCCGTACATCAAAGGAAAGTGTTTGTGCGCGCTGTATTTGAACGGCATTTCAGTTCACTCGCCGTACGATCCGGTTCGTATTCCTCTGCTGATATTATTTCGTTCGTTTAATAATAAAACCCATTCTTAGCCGAACCACTAGACACGTTTCAACAGTCTAAGCACGATTTTGCGCTTTTTCCCTTTTCGTATGCGAAATCTTTTCGTCCCAATCTGGAAAGATGGTTTTTTGCGACATCTGTTTTACCTTTTCTGATTCGTATAATTCGTACGGACCAGACACTCCATCAATTCAAGGCGCCATCAGATTTCGTTTTTCTCCCTTTCTCTTTAATAAACCGTCAATGACAATAATAAAACCCATTCTTAGCCGAACCACTAGACACGTTTCAACAGTCTAAGCACGATTTTGCGCTTCTCCCTTTTCGTACTGGAAATCTTCTCGTCCCCAATCTGGAAAGATAGTTTTTTTGCGACATCTGTTTTACCTTTTCTGATTCGTATAATTCGTACGGACCAGACACTCCATCAATTCAAGGCGCCATCAGATTTCGTTTTTTCCTCCTTTCTCTTTAATAAACCGTCAATGACAATATACGCAGTACTCGCAATTATGCGCCGACTTGTAAAGAACGGGACATTGAAACAATTTGTTTTAAACAACAAGTTTTCAGTTTAATTTCGTACACACAACCTCCAGCACGCTCGCGAGCACAATGGAACAAGCTGAGCACGAGCCGTCCTACCACAAACACCTCGATCCGTAGTTCGTCCTTCTCGGTTTTGCGCATATTCGTGCAGCGACGAACAGAACAGTTTGCACGGCGCAGTTCTGCGCGGCATAAGGTGCCACGGTAGCCTTGTTGGGAGAGTAACGGATTGACAACCGGAGGATTGCGAGTTCGAAATTAAATCTGTCGTGGCCTCAAATGTCCTCATGTTTGCGTGGTGTGGAAGTTTGGAGTGTGGGGTGCCAGTTCATGTGTGGTTCTCGTCATCTGACCGTGGTTCGAAATTACGAAGCGTTGTCCTTGAGGTTCTTTCTATTCGGGATTGATCCCGGACCGTCGGCAATAGCCCGTTGTGTTTTCCAGTGGGACTTAAATTCAACCACTTATACCTACCTTCCAGCAAAATAGAAAATGCTTTTATTGCAGATTTTACTTTTTCTGGGAATAAGTCAGGTCACTTTTGCCGGAAATTCGGCAATTGTAATGGCGCCGTTAGGTCTTTTCTCCGTGGGGTAGAAGGGAAGTGGTCAAGCCTCCTCCCCTTTTATCTTTATTGAAACAATCAGTTCGGATCAGCTCAAGTGAGATAGGTGTTTTTCCCTTAGACCCCACACCAAGAAATGCCAGTAAACGGCAGTGTGTGGCGATGGCTATCTGGTCAAGAGGAAACCGTGTCCAGATCATAGAGGATAGATATCTTTCCTCTATGGTCTGGATGGTCAAGACGGCTTTCTCTGATAGGTCACTTTTCTGGGAATTCTTCCCTACCCTTTATCTCAATGGTCAAGGGGCTAATCCAGATGTGAAACTAGACTTTTTGGCGCATTGGGCAAATGATCCTGATGCTGTACTGCCCAAAATTTTCTATTTAAAATGAAGAAAAGACATATTATTAAAATAATTAGTGAGCAAAATATACTAATAAGTATATTTTTATAAAAGTTACTGTTAACAAACAGTATTAATTTTTGGGTTGCGATAGTCCAGTTCTGCTACTGTTAAAAGGTTTTACTCGATGACAAATACACTTGTTGTGGTTGGGTTTTATGGCGCAAATGCCATATTTCACCAAGCTGAGCCGAACACAAGACAGGGAGCTTTAAGTAAGGGATTGGGGCCGTTGTAGCTCAGTGGGTATGTTCACTGCACTAGCAACCTTCGAGTTGTAAGCAGTGCAAGTTCGATTCCTGTCAGATGCATTCCTCCCTGGGTGTATTTCTCTCTCCTGTGTCAGTAAAACTTTCATTGTGTGTTTCTTTACTTGATGTGTCTTGCGTCTGTCGTACGTAGCATGGCCAAATATGGACCTTGCGCCATAAAAACCAACCAATCGAGTTAGGGACATACAAAACTTTCAACGTCTGTATGCCTTGATGTCTGTCTTGTGTTTAGCGCAGTATGGTCAAATATGGCACTTTCGCCATAAACCACGACGACCCATTTGTTAGAAAGCTTCATGTCTGTTATTCTATATTACATTTATGTCTGATTTAAACAGAACACTTGTCTTCACATAAAACATAAAATTTACTTTTAAACGGTTATTATTCAAAATGATATCTCTGGAAAAGGGGTATCCATTAGCTCCAGAGTCTTATTTTAACTCTCTGCTTTCGTCTTGTCCTCTAAGAACCGCGATATATCGAGCTTTTGTCTTGTTCTTCAAGATCCGCGATATATATGATGGGGTTACTATGTGTGAAATTCCTCCTGTGAATCTCATTTAATTCTCCGGCATGAGAAGGAAAATGCTTTATTGACCTATTAAAGTTATAACTTTAAAATGTTTAACCCTCTGAGATTCACGAGATTTGCGTTTTTACTGCACAACACACTTAATGGCTAAATATCCACATCTTTCTAAAGAATTCATGTATTTTTCAACCTTTAGGATAAATTTGATTGGTCCTTTCCTAAGAATAGAATCTCTCTTTGGAACGATTTTATTGGTCATTCCTTGGAATAGAATTTTTTGGAAATATATTCTATTGCTCATTTCCTTAGAATAGAATCATTTGGAATGATTCTTTTGATCAGGAAGGTCAAAACTTTTTAGAAGTCATGCAGGGAAGACTGGAGGAAGCACTTAAAATGGATAAATTTTATTCAAAATTTGTTTCTAGAAATGTTTTTAAATTTCATTTTATGATCCTGTTTGTTTCAGAAGTATGAGTTGAATTAAGATAACATTTTCAGCCTGTTTTTGCATTCACTTTTTAATTTTTGTTTGTAAAAAGGCAATTGTGATTTTCTTGTAAATTTATAATTGTTTTATTCCTCCATAAAACTTTTAAGTGGTCGGACTATATTGTGGATTTGAAGGGAACTTTGAAGGTAAAAGTATGAGAACTGCTGCCGTAAGATATTACAGGAACTGTAGTGTTACTGCGATTAAACTGTTTTTTTAATTAGAGAACTGTGCAAAAAATGAGAATTTAAGTAAATTAGGGGAAAACTAGCCCTGAGACATCACAGGAGCAGTAGTGCTACTGGAATTTATGTGTTTTTAATTTAGAGAACTGTGCAAAAGAAAATAAGAATTAAAATAAATTAGGGAAAAATTGGCAGCCCTAAGACACATTACAGGATCTGTAGTGCTACTACAATCGTGTTTTTAGAGAACTGTGCAAAAGAAAATGAGAATTAAAATAAATTAAGGGGAAGCTGTCAGAGCGATAAGACATTACAGGAGCTGTAGTGCCTCTGCAATTTACACGGTTCGTTTTAATTAGAAAACTGCAAAAAGAAAATGAAAATTAAATTAAATGAGGGAAGACGTGAAAACAAAACCAGTATATCTATGTTTTTGAAAATGGGCATCACTGACATATTTTAAAACGTAATTTGAATACAGATTTTCATGTCTACTGAACACAGTCATAAATTACAATCGAAAATAGGTAAGCATTTATCCTAATTAATATAAAATTTTTTATAAAGAAATTGAATTCTTAAATGTTTATGAATACATTCCTTTCCAATCCTGATAGAAGCTCAATAATTTTTTTCAGTTTTAAAAATATTTTTCATCTGTCCTAGAGTATAAGCAGATGAATTGAATGCAGTTTTTTTTCAAATTCAACAGCAAGCAATACAGTTATTGAGCAACGATGCGTTTGGCTGTTTCACACACTGTGGAAAGTGAGTTCGGCCTGTGGTGGAAAAAACGAGATAACGGAGAGCATGTCATTTCCGAACAAGGTTTCATTTCATTTGACGTTTCTTACGATTTAACTCCACTGTACCCTGGGATGTTTCCCATCAAAAATAAACTACGAATCAAAGTAAGGATAACGAAATCGGGATCGTAAATCACCAGAAACAAAAGGAATGCAAGAAAAAGCTATTTTTTGTTGCAGTCAGACATTAAAACGCTGCGAAGAGGCGCACGCTTGAAAGTGCAATAAAAAAAATAAAAAATCCTATCTGCTCAGATAAAAATACGCTCTTCTGTCACTCAAGTGAGTCATTAAAACAAGTTATAGATAGACGCATGAAACTCCGAAAGTTGCCAAAGGAAAATAAATCGTGGCGCCATCTTTTGTGAGACTAAACGACTATTTCTGTAAACGTAATCTTATTTTAAGGCATTTTTCTAGAGCTTTGAGTGGAACTTTCTCAGAATGTACCTTATAGAACTGTATGAACTTCTGCAAAGTTTCAGCTTCATTTTTTTACCTCGTTCAGGCTCCAACGCCTGTTTCACGAGCACTACTTTTGCAGAAGAAAAAAACGGGAACAGCTGCAGTATAGAACCCCCCCCCCTCCATTTGGCGACTTTTTTTGTCGCCAACCTTGACGTTACTTGGCGACATTTTTTAACAGACGTATTACAAAAAAATGTACATAAGTTGAATATCGGTTTAAGCTTCATTTCAGAATCTCTTCTTCGTGACAATACAGATTATGAATACCCATAATGGATAGACCACTAAGGTTTTTACATATAAACGTAAACCATTCTTTTCCTTCTCACAGCTTAGCATTGGTCACTGCAGACCAAATTAAAGCGGACTTTTTATGTATTCAGGACCCGTATATTGTAAAAAATAAACCACTTTCGGCCTTGCCAGGGTATAGGCAATTAGCCTCTAAAAAGAATAATAGCTTATTAATTTGTAGGAATCAAAATTTAAATTTTCACTTATTCTTTGTTTCTGATAACACGGTATTTGCAGAGGTCACGGTGCAGGCGAATACTCTGATCATAGGAAGTTTATACTTCCCTCCCCATGACGACATTAACATCTTAGTCGAAGAGTTAGATAACCTCAATTTCCATCGAGGTAGAATACTCATCATGGGTGACTTCAACTCACGATCCCCAATATGGGGATACGGATTTGAAGATGGAAGAGGAAAACGTGTACTGGATCTATGCAACACTCATTATTTGAATATCTTAAATATTCCTGAAAAAGGGCCAACCTTTGTTGCCCATTCTGGGAAGGGATGGCCCGACTTGACTTTAATTAGTTCGGATTTATCTAACCTGGCGAGTAATTGGACTGTTTTGGACCTAGACTCCTGCAGTGATCATAAATATGTTACTGTGGAACTTTCTGTGGATTTTGATACAAATACTAACAAACTCGGGTACTTCTTCAGGACGAAATACGGACTGGGGAGGTTCCCGGGACTTCTAAAAAATTTTTCCTTGTACCTCTCTTCTTTAGTTGGCAATACTAACACCACCAGTGGAATTGACTTCTTTTTTGAGGAACTTTCGGACATAGTTTTACGGTTGGCAAATGATTCTTTAAAGAAAACAAAAAAACATAACTTCACTCGGGTTCACTGGTGGAATAAGGAACTAGCCTCCAAACGTAATAGACTTACTGCTCTCTATAAACTCTTTAAAACTTCTAAGAATGAGAACGAGAAAAATGATAGGGGTATTTGCTATCGACAGTTTAGAGCTAATTATAAAAAATTAATTTCTTCTGCGAAAAGACAGTCTTGGAAAGACCATTGCACGGAATTGTCAAAAAAATTTGATAACACCTTCAAATTTGTGTTCAGGAAAAATAAGAACAATAACTTAAATCTGTTTTGTGCTTCTGATCCGAACTTGACACAAAAGGACAAGATAAACCTTCTAATGGATAGATTTTTTTCGGATTTCAGCGCCAGTCCGCCGAATCTTGATAATGTTGGATTTAGTAATTTGAATGATGGTGAAATTAAAATTTCTAGAAAAGATATTTTTAGAGTGTTGAGCATGCTGAAGAATGGAAAGGCGCCGGGACCCGACAGACTGGACTACATGATATGGAAAACAGTCATCAACAACGAAATCGATACACTAATGCCAGTCATCAATAACTGTTTTAAACTGTCGTATTTCCCAAAGAGTCTTAGGGGAGGGTGCGTGAAATTTATTTTAAAACCAGGTAAGGACCCCACCTCATATGAAGCTTATCGACCAGTATGTCTGCTCTTCACCTTAGGAAAAATTTTAGAGAGACTATTCTTACTGAAGTTCAATAAATGGATTTATGATTATAATATCTTGGACGAGCGACAATTTGGATTTAGAGAGCAGAGGTCTTGTGAGGAGGCAGTTCTGAAAATAGTAGATAAGGTTAAAAATTTTAGGGGATCTGTTCATTGTGCCCTCACCGCATTAGATATAAAATCAGCATTCGATAGTATGGACTGGTTACTGCTAGTGGATATTTTAAATGATTATAAGGTTCCAAGTAATTACATTCTGTTTATTATTTCATACTTCAAAGATCGATTTATATTGTATAATGATGGAGAATATGATATTAAGAGAAATATTGTGAGGGGTTGTCCACAGGGATCGGTGCTGGCGCCGTCCTTGTGGAACATTTATTTCAACAGAATTTTGAAAATGAATACCGATTTGGTTTATATACAGGCCTTTGCAGATGATTTGGCACTAATAACGACAGGATTGACGAGAAGAGCACTGGAGGAATGTACAAATAGAGCACTTGAGGAAGTATCAAAATGTTTGAAGGATCTGAAACTGGTGTTATCCACTAGTAAGTGCCAGTCAGTGATTTTTGCTAAAGATAAGAAATTACGTAGAAATCCAATTTTTCGAATTTCTGGAGAAACTATCAAAATCAATAATACTTTAAGATATTTGGGAATTATAGTAGATGGAAGACTCACGTGGAATGAACACATTGCAAACTTACAGGCAAAATGCGTATCTTTTGGGGGATCATTAGCACAAGTCAGAGGGGGGGGGGGGTTGGGGTATTAATACCCAACTCTTAAAAACATGGTATAATGTGGTGATTGAAAAGGTTATTACGTACGGAGCAGGAGTGTGGGGGGGGGGAATCTTAATAAAACACAGGAGAAAAAATTATTTGTAATCCAAAGACCCTTTTTATTGAGAATTTCAGGTGCTTATAGAACCTCCCCCACTGTTGCTCTGAACACCGTTTGTGGGATTCCTCCGCTCCACGTGACTCTGAAGTCTCTCTATAAAAAATTCCATTTAATTAAAATGCGGGAGTTCGATCCCATACTTCAGCTGTCGCCGGATTTGATTGATTTTAATACCCCAACATTAAATATTTTATCGGAGACACTTATTCAAAAATTCCCACCTATTATTCCAAATTCGGACTTTGATATATACACTGACGGTTCTGGCATTAATGAGGGTGTTGGAGCTGCGATGTGTATATACAGAGGACAAAACTTGATCGAAGCTAAAAGATTTAAACTCAAAAATTATAACTCTGTCTTCCAGGCGGAATTAACCGCCATATATTTGGCTATTAAATGGGCGATCAAGAATAATAAAAGAGTAAATATTTTTAGCGACAGCCTCAGTTCGATTCAGGCCTTTCAGTCTACTTCTAATAAATCATCGTATTTAAATAAAATCAAAAAGGATATTGAATTTAACAGATTGGTTGGCCTGAGTTGGGTTCGAGCTCATGAGGGTAATGTGGGTAATGAGACAGCTGACCTTAACGCTAAATTAGCGGTGGTCGATGGGATGGAAATTGATGTTCCAATCCCTATTTCATATATAAAGAGAAAACTTAGAGAATATGTTCTAGAAGAATGGCAAACGATTTATGTGAATTCGGAGAGTGGAATTAGATTTAAAGAATTTATTCCAAGGGTAACTTTCAAGAATATAAATGCTGACCGCAAAGTTATTTGGTATTTGATTGGACATGGTCCATTTGTAGCATACTTAAAAAGATTCGGATTAAGAGAATCGGACCAATGTTTATGTGGAGAGATTGGTGATGCAGATCACTACCTTTTTGACTGCACACTAACTAAGAAATATCATATAAAGAGACCAAACATAAATAAAAAAGTGGAATGGTGTGATAACATAATAGAAAATAAGATTTCGAAGTATAGAATTTATAGATGTGTATCAACTGCTGGAGAAGTTGCAAACCAGAGCCTTACTTCATAGGATGGATAAGAACAAAAGGTAATTTTATTGATTGGAAATCGAGAAGTTGGAGAAAAGTTAAATCTGATGCCATCTTAAAAGGTTTTAAAATATATCTAAAAAATCTAATATGAAATGAAGATGGAGTGTTTAAAATACAAAAATACACTTTTATTTATCGTTTGGTGTAATTTATAAATGATTTGGCAATGGAGGGAGAAAAATAACTTTGAAGAAAAGGAAAAGATGGATGGTTAAATCCGTTGTAATCCTTTAAGTTTTTGAAGAATTTACTATGAGAGTGATATTGTTAGGTAGTTGAGAATATGCACTAAAGAAATATGTTATTATTTCTTAAATGGTTGACCCCCTTGATACTATTAGAATGATTGGAAGATTGAGACTGGAGTAAGGAATATGATGGGATAATGGATTTTTAAATCTGGTCTTAACCATTGGAATTGTGATAGGAGGGTAAAGATGAGATGGGATAGAAAAGTACGAAATAAAGAAACATGTTGCTACTTTAGGAAAATGTGATTTTGTGATAAATCGTATGGACAAATAAAATACTATAAATAGAGAATTATTAAGAATTTAATATGTTTGGAATTTGTTCTTAAATAACCTTGATATTATGAAATCTGGTAAAAAAGGGTTTTTATACATTGTATTTAGGACTGTTATTTTTCTGCTACTAGTCTGTTTTGCAAATGATGAGTGATTGATGTACTTAATAATATGAATTGGAAATTTTCCAATACTGTTATTTTTTAGCTACTAGTCTATTTTGTGGATAATGAGTGATTGAATTGTTAAAACTATGGAGTGTTTTGCAAATGACGAGTGACTGAAGTATTTAATAATATGAATTGGAAATTTTATAATACTGTTATTTTTAGCTACTAGTCTAGTTTGTGGATAATGAGTGATTGAATTGTTAAAACTATGGATTTGAAATATTTTTCTTTTGAATAAGGATTTAGTTCAGTGAAATGATGAAAATTTATGAAGAATTGATGTTTTGGGATTTTTCAGAATGAGATTATTTGAGATTTAAGAGTTCTTTTTAAAATGCTAGGTTTGAGGGAAATTACAAGAAATATACAAATTAGTTGAAATATTGCAGAAAGCTTATGTTACATGTAACTAAAATGGTTATGAATGTTAAAGTATGAATAAATATATTTCAGGCATGAGTACTTGAAATATAATGTGATTATGAAAAATAGTTGTAAAATAGTTGAATGCTATTGTACTACATTCAACCAAGGTTGTAAATTGATAAATATATATTGTGTTTAAAATTATTGTTATAAAAATGATTTGTAGGATAAATAGGTCTACAGGCCTTGTAGGCCAGTTTTATGTATATATTAAAATTAAAATATTGAAGAAGAAAATGTTGAACTAAGCCACTATGGATGGCTTCAATGTTAAATTCTTAGGAAAGAAGAACATTGTTAAAATAGTTGAATGCTATTGTACTACATTCAACCAAGGTTGTAAATTGATAAATATATATTGTGTTTAAAATTCTTGTTATAAAAATGATTTGTAAGATAAGTAGGTCTACAGGCCTTGTAGGCCAGTTTTATGTATATATTAAAATTAAAATATTGAAGAAGAAAATGTTGAACTAAGCCACTATGGATGGCTTCAATGTTAAATTTTTAGGAAAGAAGAACATTGTTAAAATAGTTGAATGCTATTGTACTACATTCAACCAAGGTTGTAAATTGATAAATATATATTGTGTTTAAAATTCTTGTTATAAAAATGATTTGTAGGATAAGTAGGTCTACAGGCCTTGTAGGCCAGTTTTATGTATATATTAAAATTAAAATATTGAAGAAGAAAATGTTGAACTAAGCCACTATGGATGGCTTCAATGTTAAATTTTTAGGAAAGAAGAACATTGTTAGGGTCGTGTTGACCAAACCTTGTGTAAACTCAAAATTTTAGAAAATAATAAATGGTGGTGTCCTAGGGTGTTTGGGGAAGTAGGTGCCCAGATTGGGGGGGGGGCGTGTGTGCTTTCCCTGCCTGACAGGGTGGTTCCTTGTGATCCTCGTTGTCTGCTGGGGGTCGCCTTTTCCTCTTCCTCTCATTAAATACTCTAAACCATATAGGTGAGTAGGGAGGAGGTGGGTCTAAAAAAAAAAAATCTTATTAGCAATCAAGCGCGCCTCCATCCAAAAATCCAACACCATTTTTTTCCTGGCACAAATGTATAAGAAAAATTCGATTAGCCAGGCCTACCAAAAGTATGTCTCATATTAGTAAATTTAAAATTAAATTTACTCCCAACTCACTCTTGAAACTTTGAAACAGTAGTTTGAACGGACATGACTAACAAATAAAAATACTAACTAAAAAATAAGATGAAATTCCAATAAGATTGAAACGGTACAACCTGTAGGGTTGCTAGAATGGAGTGGAAAAAACATCAATTGCAATCGAGGGTTGGCGACGTATAAAGTCGCCAAATGGAGGGGGGGGGGGTCTATACTGCAGCTGTTCCAAAAAACGTAAGTTCACTGCGATAATGTTCCGATTGTGCTGTGGTCTTTTAAGTTTATACGACTTTTATCAGACTTTTCATTTTTTTTGTACTTACATTAATAAAGCTGTGCTAAGAAAAAGAAGAAAAAATGACGCATTTGTACAAATTAAACATTGCGTACTTGGAATTCATATTTGTTATCAGTAACATGCAGTATTTTTGTCTGGGGCTCAAAAAAAGGACACCATTTTTTGTGTGCTTGAAAATTCTAAGCAAATTACAAAATCTGCTTGTGAAAAAATAAAACATACTGGAATTCCGAAACATTTTTCAAATAAGTATCTTCAACTAAATTTATAGAGAAGGCTAGCTTAAATCCAATAATGAAAATCTAAATATCTAAATGCATATCAGGCATTAGGAGAAATGCTCATCCAAAAAAATCATTAAAACGTAAATCATCTGATGTTCCATCGCCACTGAAATCTTTTTTGCATTTGCAATGGCAGGCAGAAAAATAAAACACACAAAGCAAAGGTTAGTAACAAAAGTATGTACAAATTCATATAAATAAAAATGGAGTGTTCGTATATTGAATATTTTCAACACATTTCAAGTTATTTATCCATTTTGGACCCTTCTAATGCAAAATCAGTGGTTTCCACGTTTTGTGTCCGTTTGTCTGTCCATCTGTCTGCCTGTCTCTGTGTGCCCATACTACGTCTAAACGGCTGCGTGTATTTTCATGAAACTTTGCAGCCTGTGAGTACTTACATTCATTTAGTGACTGAACTTGGTTGCGTTGGTCTGTCTGTCTTCCCGTTTAAAGTCTGTTTTGTGTTGATGTGTTTGTGCAAGTATACATAAAATTTATTCAACATATTTTAATACAATGTTGTATATTTTGTAACTTAAATTTTAATTTAGTGAATATGTTATTTGAATTTCCTTTGCTCAGATATTTAGACACGTTTCATGCCGAAACAACTGAGTTAGAAAACTTAAAATCAACCATAATTTGGTAGTTTTGGAGAAACTGGAATATATATTGAGCATTGTGCGATTACTTGAATTGTTTTACCAGTACTGCTGAAAAAGCAATTATTTTTTTACGGAATTTTTAACTCTGGTACTTTATTTTTGAGCCTTAATTTTTTCTTTGCGAAATATAAACAATTTCCGAATATTTGGGACAGACGATATTTTGCAACGAAAGGAAACTCGTGTTCGTTGACCACATGTGCAGTGACATTTTCTGTTTTCAAAATCGTCTTTTGTAGTAGTTACCTTAGTATCACCTTTCGTCATTTTGTAGTTATGTAATACAGCAGGGTTGCGATGAATGCTAATGTATTACATGGATGGATATGCATGTATAGGATTTTTGTCAAGTTGTAGGAATTATAAAAATGTCGAAAAGGTGTTATGTATAAAAAGTTATTTTACTCACACTTCAGTATTTTGAAAATTTTCTATGTAAGAGAAGTGATTCTGGTAACTTTTCCAATCTATAATTAACCAATTCAACCCGAGTACTGTTGGGTAATTCAGCTAGTAATTGATAAGAAAAGGTATGACTAGAAAGATAAATAGTTAACTTCCTATCTGTTCCCTACCCTCCCAGTTTCTATCGCAGAGGCCTCGACTAGAAAGTACTGTACAACGAGACGGATGTTCATTTCTTGGGAATTAAGAGTGCAAGGGGACAGCAGGAGACCTGCAGAAAGTTTAGACGATAGAGATGTTTAGCTAAGTAATCGCGACTAGTCATAAGTCGGGTTATTACAACTTCTGACGTTGGGGCTTGTGGGATGTATTTACAGTTAATAAACCAAGGTTTATTTGAGTTTCTAACTACTAGTTCTTGATTGAAAAGGTTCTTTGATTGTTTTCTTGAAGTACATTGTGGCATGTATACACGGTAAAAACCAATGTTTACTTGAGTTACTAACTATTAGTTCTTGATCGAAAAGGTTCCTTGATTGTTTTCTTGATGTACATTGTGGGATGTATTTACGGTTAATAAACCAAGGTTATTTGGGTTTTTAACTATTAAGATCGAAAAGGTTCTTTGATTTTTTATGCACATTGTAGGATGTATTTACGGTTAATAAACCAGGGTTTATATTTGAGTTTCTAACTATAAGGATCGAAAAGGTTCTTTGATTTTTCTTGATGTTATAATGGGATGGGGGTATTTACGGTTAATAAGCCAAGGTTTACTTGAGTTTCTCACTATCAGTTCCTGATCGAAAAGGTTCTTTGATTTCCTTATCCTCTTTTATCCATTTATCTTTTATCTTTTTATTCATTTTTTTATGGAAAAGTATCCTCTTTTCCAAGTAATTTGCTTGTTCATTACCATGGTCTCCACGATGTGCTGCAATACACTGTACAGCTATTGTATCATCAAATTACAGATAAGGACAGTGACATCATGATTCATGCTTTGGTTAACTAATTTCGCCAGAATAACGCTATTCAAAAGCTTTTCGCCGAAACGATCAATAAATATCAAACTAAAGAGTTAGATCCTTCCTATTCCATCCTGTCGGAAACAACGTTCGGGTGACGATCTCGTGAACTTCACGTCATAAAAAGTCGTTGCTACGCGTCTAATGCAAAACGAACAGCAGTTCTCAAGACTTAATAATTATTTATTAACCCTATGAGTTCACACGCATAATTCCGCCTTGCAATCTGCAGTCTTCCGTGAATTCTAACCAATTTTGACACTTTTTGGCCAATAGAATCTTTCCAAAGGATTCTTTTCTAAGGAAATGTGCAATATAATCTTTCCAAAGGATTCTATTTTAAAGAAAGGAGTGATAGAATCTTTACAAATGATTCTGTTCTAATGATATGAACTATGGAATCTTTCCAAAGGTGGGTAGGTAGTTGAATTAATGTCGCACTGGAGCAAAGCAATAATGGGCTCTTGGAGATGGTCCGAGTTTCCAAAGGATTGTATTCTAAGGAAAGGAGTAATGGAATCTTTCCAAAGGATACTTTGGAAAGATTCCTAAGGAAAGGAGCGATAGAATCTATCCAAGGGATTCTATTCTAATGAAATGAGCAATGGAATCTATTTCCAAAGGATTCTATTGTAAGGAAAAGAGCAATGAAATGGCAAAAAAGACCCACAGAAATTCATTTAAAATTTCAATATTTGTTCACTGCCTACCCTGATACTTTGTTTCCGAAAAGTAACATAACGGCTAGAAGGGAAATTCTGTCTGAAAATTTGAAGATACATGGGAAAACCAATTCCTCCTTTTTTAAGGGGACATTAGACTTTCCAACAAACTTTTCCAGCTAGTATCCCATCGTTATAAAATTTCCATGGACAGTATCTTTTTACTAAAAAGTATATCAAGTTTAGTCCAAAAATATCAATTTGTGCGAAAGATATAACATAAAACGTGGTTTATGTTATATCTTTCATTAGTGGTTATTATCATTAGTGGTTATTTCAAACATTTTGATAAATCAGTAAAAATTGATGGGTTAATTTTGAATGCATTATTAAATTTTGATCCACGTAATAGTTTGTAAACATATAAATCAAATTAGCTCCCCAATTTAGTAAGTGTATCATTCAACTGTAAAGTAAAAAAAATTGTAGTAAAACACCTAACATTTTGCAAAAAGCATAGGTGAAGCAACATTTTAAACCAACATTTCAAAATTTGGAAGCATGGTAGGTAGTTAATTAACGAAGCACCGGAAAACACAACGGGCTATTGGCGAGGGACCGGGATCAATCCCAAAGGGAAAAATCCGAGGACAGCACCTCGTAATTTCGAAAACTACGGTCAGATGACGATGTAAACACCTGAGCTGGAACATCGCTGTCCAAACTTCTACACCATGCCAACGTGAGGACATTTGAGGCCACGAGAGTTTTAACAAGCACCAGCCCCCGTGCACATTACGGTCTTTGGTTGGACCAAGTTTCGTACTCGCAACCTTCTGGTTGATAATCCGTTAACCTTCCAACTGGGCTACCGTGGCCCAATTTATAAGCATGATAAATTTCTCATATGCACTTAGATGTATACAACCGATGACAAGGATCATCCAAAAAATTTCAAGGAAATCAATTAAAACGTGATGCGTAGATTTCGAAATCAGAATATCAAAAATTCTCAATCAAGAAAAACACTTTTTGTAGTAACTTACTATCCACTATTATTTTACTATCAAAATTACAAGTAATTTACTAGCAGTAAACAAGAATTAGTTGCTCAGATACAATTGTTTATAATTCATCGCAATATTACTTTATGTTATTCCTGTGGGGATTTCGAATTGTTTTAGTCCCCTCTGCAAACTCGGGACAATTCGGACGGGTTAATAAGTAACCTATGTTTCCTGCAGGATTCTAAAGAAGGATTGTACCAAATTTGGTGTGAATTGGTCTGACAGTTATCATAAAAATACTCAGTTATTTCTATGGGGACGTCGAATTGTTCTTAGCCCCCTCTGCAGACCCAGGGTAATTCGAACGGGGTTAATGTATAGCGTATATTTACTGCAGGATTCTAAAGAATGAATGTTCCAAATTTGGATGGAATTGGTTTGATAGTGATCGTAAAAATAATCAATGTTATTGCTATGAGGATTTAGAATTGTTTTTAGCCCCCTCTGCAGACCCAAGATAAATGGAAAGGGGTTAATATGTAGCCTACTTTACCCGCAGAGTTCTAAAGAATAGGTGTACCAAATTTGGTGTGAATTGGTCAAACGGTGTTTTTTTTATAGAGAACAGACTCCAACTCTGCTTTATATATATAGATGTTACATACTATATAACTCCATCAAACAATTACAATTGAAATGTTCACTTTGCTATCCACAGAGTTTGACATCAATTAATGTTCAACGCTAAAACTAAAAAATTGATTTTCGATCGATTTTGGTGATTTTGGCGAAGTCCCCTGTTCCCTTGAAAAATTAAGGTAGGACCAAATGTCACAAGAGTCCACTTCACGCGCCATAATTTTTTTATTCTAGGTTAACCAAACGCAGTGGCAGAAAACAGCAGTTTTTCATTCAGTGACCAGCAGGTGTGAAAACAATCATGAGTCTAGACATGACCTAATCCTTTGATTCAGTTATGACATCACGATTGTTTGTGTTTTTATTCCTCCAAACCTTTATATGCCGTTACCACATTCATTTGCCGATTTTTAGCTCAGCGTTATTTTTAAGACATTTTTGCTGCGTGATTTAAAGTCAGTATTTGAAATGCACCGTTTGCTTTTTTTTTTTCGTCCCTATTAGGAAGTGATATACGCGTCATAGTGCGTCAGCGAGAACCTTGAATAATGACTTCAAAAACAAAGCTTTGTTGATAGAATGACCAATAATAGGAAAGATTCGTTATTTTTGTGTGCTTTGAATTTAAAACTAGTTAATCATAATTTTTGTATGAAGGAAAGCAACCTCAGATTTAGAAAATACTATTTTTGATGTAAAAAACTAGCTCTTGGTAAGTGATTGCATTAGTGATGGATTGGTTGGTTTTGGGTTTTATGGCTCAAGGGTCATATTTGGCCAAGCTGAGCCAAACACAAGACAGACAATGCCGAGTAATTCTGAAAAGAAAGGTTGGTTGGTTTTGGGTTTTATGGCACAAGGGCATATTTGGCCAAGCTGCACCAAACACAAGACAACAACGAGGTAGGAAAAAAGCAAAAAGCAGAAGCGTACAAATGAAAGGGAGGAAAGATCACACGAGTACCTCGGGGTTGTGATGCCCGTACACACCTAAAGATATGCCGCTGAGGGTTCTGAAAAGAAAGGATGGAGAGCAGAAAGTAGAGAAAGGTCGTTTGGCTATCCTGGGGTCGCGACCTCCATGTTTGCCTGAGGCAGCAAGCCCCATGGGAAAAGAATAGATCACTAGGGTACCTCGGGTTCATGAAGCCCGCACACACATGAAGATGTGCCCCTGATGAGGCATTAGTGATTGAAATTAATCGATTGTCCTTAAGTAACAACTGTATGAATCTTTTCTGAGATTAAGGGGACACAGTACCCTAGAAATGACCAAAATGTCGATTTGTTTTATTATCATTTATTAATTATACAACTTTAAGAGTATGTGTGCAAAACTTTATAGCTGTAGCTACATTATTTAGCGAGTTATTAAAGTTTTTCTATAGAATGTAAGGGACCGAAACCAAAAGCATTTAAAACTTTAAAGTGCTTTTTCTCAGCTTTTTATTTTTCATGACTACAGTGTATGTAAAATGCTAGGGCTTATTTTGTAATCAATGTAGAGATTTGAAACGTTTTTGGTTGTTTATTACGATATATTTAATAACTTCGTGGGCATGGAGTAAAGATTTTTAACAAGCTATTTTTTAAATAATTGATGAAATCAATTAAGAGACTGTTTTTCAGTGTTTGTTACAAAAGTATTTGTAAAAAATAAATAACAGTGGTACATGTAATCCCACGTACAAAATTGTGAGGAACACTTCATGGAAGGTAAATGAAAAAAAAAATTGAAAACAAAAATTATTAAAATTTGCAGATGGAATAGAAATTTGAAAATATTGAAATATTTTTATAAAAATTGAAATTTTAATTATTTGGTGAATGAAGTCTTCTGTTATGCATTTTTAATTTGTATTGGAATAAGATGCATTCTGAAACATTTTGTTGTGAATATGAAAAAAAAATTATTCAAAGGGTACTGTGTTTCCTTAAGTAACCTGTGAGAATATTTTTCAGTGTAAACATAAATAAACCACCAAAGAAAAATACTTCCGGTTAATAACTATAGTGCTGCTCCGACGAGAAAGCAGTCGACCTTGGGTAAACAATGTTAAAACAGGTGTTAAAGGTCTTTAGGATAAGGGCTGTCAGACGCTAGACGCAAAAGCGTGAATGGCGACCACCGTGTGTGGTTCCCACCCTCGATAAATCATTATCATTGTTATCGCTTTTGCCACCAAGAGATAAATTTAAAACCAGAATCCTCGCTGAAGACGCCAGTTGTGGAAACGCTTTGTTTACGCAATCACCAGTGCCATAATTTAAAGAAAACTCGTCCGAGCTATGTAACTCGACTGCCGACTTTCGGAAACCGGACTATAATTAAATTTCTCTCCGTGTTGGCGATGTTTTGCGTTAATTTTTAATATAAGCGACAATAGGCGTAGCGCAACATTGATAAGTTGCCGAGATTCGAAAGGAAACTAAAAAATCTTATGCTTAATTTTAAACAACCTTGCAAGTCAACTTCATTCGTAATTTCTTTTCCGAAAAGGTAATCCATAATGTATAAACCAGAGTTGCAGTCTCTCTGTTCTCTATGGAAATCTACACCGTTTGACCAATCCACACCAAATTTAGTACATTACTCTTTAGAACCCTGCGGGTAACGTAGGATACATATTAACCCCTGTTCTATTTATCTTCGGTCTACAGAGGGGGCTAAAAACAGTTCGAAATCCACCGTAGGAATAACATTGAATATTTTTACGACCACTGTCAGGTCAATTCACACCAAATTTGTTACAATCCTTGAATCCTGCTGGAAACATAGGTTACATATTAACCCAGTTCGATTTGTCCTGGGTCTGCAGATGGGGCTAAGAACAGTTCGAAATCCACCGTAGGAATGACATTGAGTATTTCTACAATCACTGTCAGACCAATTAAAAAAAAATGGTACATTCATTCTTTAGAATCCTGCGGGAAACATAGGGTATATTTTAACCGGGTTCGATTTGTCCTGGGTGTGCAGAGGGGGGGGGGGGGCTAAGAACAGTTCGAAATCCAATCAGGAATTACATTTACTATCACTGTCAGACCAGTTTATAACAAATTTGGTACATTCATTCTTTAGAATCCTTCGGAAAACATAGGTTATAAATAAACCCCCGCTCTATTTGTCCTAGGTCTGCAGAGAGGACGAAAAACAATTCTAAATCCCCATAGGAATAACTTTAAGTAATATTACGATGAATTGCAAACAATTGCACCCGAGCAACGCCGGGTAATTCTCTGCTAGTCTATATATACACTGCTGGCCACCCAAATTGCAACACCAAGAAAGACAAGAGATATCACAACAAAATTTATTTTGTAGATAACATGTTGACCAAGTATCAAATGATTAAATTTGTAGACTTCTGTGAAGTGTGGTTCCTGCCAAAATCAGTAGCCAGAGTAGCCGCCATTGTTGGAGATCACCGCTGCCACACGCCTCGGCATTGATTCAAAGAGACTTTGGATGTGTTCTTGGGGTACAGCAGACCAAGCAGCTTCCACACGTTGCCAAAGTTGATCTGGTGTGGCAGCTGGGGATGTATTCTGGGTCAATCGTTGAGCAACCATGGACCACATGTTTTCTATCGGCGAAAGATCCGGAGAGCGAGCTGGCCAGGGAAGCAATTCAATCTGGCGATTGACGAAGAACCCTTGGACAATGCGTGCCACGTGTGGTCGCGCATTATCCTGTTGAAATATGGCTGTGGGCAAGCCCTGAAGGTAAGGAAGGACAACTGGCTCCAACACCTCGGAGATGTAGCGCTGGCTGTTTAAAGTACCGGCAATGCGTACTAGAGGAGTGCGAGAGTGATATCCAATACCGCCCCATACCATAATACCCGGTGCAGGACCAGTGTGGCGGTGCATAACGCAGCTGTTCAGCATCCTCTCTCCACGGTGTCTCCAGACTCGAATCCGACCATCGTGGTGTTGCAGACAGAAGCGTGACTCGTCAGTAAAGACAATTTCATTCCATTCTGCCGTCCACATCCTTCTTTCATCGCACCATTGGCGGCGGAAACGTCTGTGGTTCTGCGTCAAGGGTAGACGAAGCAATGGACGTCTTGCGGACAGACCACTCTGCTGTAAACGGCGTCGAATGGTACGCGCAGACACTGGATGATGCGGTACAGACTGAATGTGCTGTGCTATGGTTCGTGATGTGGCTGAGCGATCCGTCACTGCCATACGCACAATATGCCTGTCATCACGTGAAGTGGTGCACTGAGGTGGATGCGATCGAACACGTCGGTCCGTCGTACCCTCCTGCATCCAACGATCACATATCCGCATTACAGTTGTTTGGTTTCGTCCAACACGACTACCGATTTCCCTGAAAGATAATCCACAATCTCGGTAGGCCACTATCCTTCCTCTGTCGAACTCGGATACTTGATCAAAAGATGATCGCTGTTTTCTACGAGGCATAATTGATCGTTTTTTTGAAAAAACCACAAGAAAAACACAATTGCCGTACTTGAAATCGTCGAAATCTCCAAGCCTTAAATAGCGCTTTGAAGTGGCGCCACAGGCGCGCGTGATGTGCGTCTGCGCTGAAATTCTAATCATTTGCATATCTCACCTCCGCTAATGCATGTTGTAAATTTCATATTATTTGCATGCTTCCTTCAGGGTGTTGCATTTACGGTGGCCAGCAGTGTATAAAGCAGAGCTGGCGTCTGTCTCTGTACTATTTACAACTCTCATCGCTTGACCAATCCACACCAAATTTGGTACACTCCTTTAGAATCCTGCGGGAAACAGTCCTCCATTCAATTTGTCCTGGGTCTGCAGAGGGGGCTAAAAACAACTGGAAATCCCCATAGGAATAACAATGAATATTATTACAATCATTGTTTGACCAATTCAAACCAAATTTGGTACACTTCTGTCTTAGAAACCTGTGGGTAACAGAGGCTAAATATTAACCCTCGTTTGATTTGTCCTGGGTCTGAATACGGAGCTATTAAGAATTCGAAATCCCCATGGGAATAACAGTAAAATCACGATCAATTACAATCAATTAAACCCGAACAACGTCTGTTGATTCTGCTAGTAGAATACAAACAATTTTTATTTTTAAGTTAAAAAAGAATAAAAAGAAGCACAATTGTGTGTGCGCACAATATTGGCAACTCTATCGATGATCGGGCAGCGGTAGCCCAGTTGGAAGGAAGGAAGGAAGGTAGGTAGTTAATTAACGTCGCACTGGAGCTACGAGCTATTGGCGACGGTCCGGGATCAATCCCGAAGGGAAAGATCAAGGACAACACCTCATAATTTTGAACCGCGGTCAGATGACAGGATTAACACCTGAGCTGGCCATTTGTAAGGACAACGGATTAGCAATCGGAGTATTGCGAGTTCGAAACTAGATTCAGCCAAAGATCTTCGTGTACTCAGGGCTAGTGTACATTAAATCTGCTGTGGCCTCAAATGTCCTCACGTTGGCGTGGTGTGGAAGTTCGGAGAGTAGGGTGCCAGCTCAGGTGTGACCTCATCATCTGACCGTGGCTCAAAATTACGTGGTGTTGTCCTCGGGGGTTGATCCCGGACCTTCGCCAATACCCCGTTGCGTTGCTTCAGTGCGTCGTTAATTAAAATAACTACCTACTCTATTGATTTTTCCATCGAAAATTTCCCTCCCAACATCCGTTTT
This sequence comes from Meta bourneti, assembly GCA_933210815.1. NCBI lineage: Eukaryota > Metazoa > Arthropoda > Arachnida > Araneae > Tetragnathidae > Meta > Meta bourneti. Next base: position 95,323,780 of record OW119934.1, read on the forward strand.
TTGCTTTCCATTAGTTTCCTTAAATGTGTTTGAATTCGATAAACAAATAAAGCAGCGTTGTTTACAATTTCCCATCCGAAAGCGGAATTAAAATGTATCTCGGCAGTCTCCGGTCGGAAGCTGGTAATTTGTTGGTTAATTAAAAAGAAATTGGAGGAAAACGACCTGTCTATCTGTGGCTCCAGGAGGCAGTCTGGCCCAGGTGATAACAGGCCGCATCGTTTCCTCTGCACAGCATATCCTCTTGCCTTGCATGTCCAAATACCTGAAGTTCCCATTATTCGATGCGCGATCATCACTTCCGTACAGTTTCTTCCTCTTTTCCTCATTTCACTTACGCTGGGAAGATCCTATTCTTTAGAGCAGATTAGTGCCCGTAATAGGAAATATTCTGCTATTTCATTGATTCGCTGCAACTGTTTTGACGGTTGATGTTTTCATGGTCCTAGAGACCCTATCAGGGAAGTAAGCAAATATTGTCATTTCTGTTGACACTCAAGGCACAATCAAGGCAATTACATCTCGGCAGTTGCTAAACATGAATTTCCAAGTGCCAAATTGAAATTGATTCTCTTATCCAATCCAATCCTGCTATGGACAGTGGCTGACATACCACACTACAGTTGGATCCCCAGCTACTGTGGTGTTCATGGCAATGAATTGACAGATGACTTAGCTAAGGCCGGTTCTGAATTACCCCAACCATGTCCTCCCATTGAATACCAAACAATAAAAATGATTATAAATGCCCGTACTAGAGGAAAACTGCTATTTCACTGATTCACTGCAACAATTTTTGGCTGCTATTTCCATGGCTCTAGACCAGGAAAAGAAACAAACCAAATATTTTCATTTTTGTTGACTCAAGCCACAATGAAGACAATTAGATCTGCCTCTCCCAATTGCTGAACATCGATTTCCAAGTGACAAATTGCAATTGATACCATTATGGTCAGTGGCCGACCATCACACTCAGTGGATCCCAAGCCACTATGGTATACATAGCAATGAATTAGCAGATGGCTTAGCTAATGGCGGGGGGTTCTGAATTACCCCAACAATGTTCTCCCATTGAATACCAACAGTAAAAAGGATTATAAATGTCCGTAATAGGAAAAATTCTGCAATTTTACTTATTCACTGCCACAATTTTTGGCTGCTGTTTCCATGGTCCTAGAGGCGATCAGGGAAAAAAGAACCAAATATTCTCACTTTTGTTGACTCAAGTCATAATCAAAGCAATCATATCTACCTTTCGTAGCTGCTGAACATCGATTTCCAAGTGCCAAATAGCAATTGATTCTATTATGGTCAGTGGCCGACATATCACACCGCAGTGGATTCCCAGTCACTATGGTGTTCATGGCAATGAATTGGCAGATGGCTTAGCTAAGGCCGGTTCTGAGTTACCCCAACCATGTCCTCCCATTGACTACCATACAGTAAAAAGGATTATAAATGTCCACAATAGGAAATTCTGCTATTTTATCGATTCACTGCAACAACTTTAGTCTGCTATTTCCATGGTCCTAGAGGCGATCAGGGAAAGAAACAAACCCAATATTGTTTTTTTTGCTGACTCTCAAGCCACAATCAAGGTAATTACATCCACCTCTCACAGTTGCTGAACATAGATTTTCATGAGCCAAATTGCAATTGATTCGAATATGTTCAGTGGCCGATAAATCACACCACAGTGGATCCCCATCCACTATACGCAAATTCATTTTGGCAGATGGCTTAGCTAAGGCTGGTTCTGAATTATCCCAACCATGTCTTCCCATTATAAACCATGCAGTAAAAAGGATTATAAATACGAAAATCAAACATTTCCTACTTAATCTTTTCAAACATATACAACTAAAGAGAAATCTCTCTCTCTATATATACAGGGTGAGTCTCAATTGTTTTTACAAAATAAGAGGGGTGATAGTACCCATCCAGACGAGCAATAATTACCATGGAACATAGGGTCGCATTCCACTCTGAGAGGCAGAAAAGAGTAAAATTAGAATTTCAACATGAACTTACAACAGTGTTGGGAAAGCGAATGAACGATACCAAAAGTTGCACAATCTGATTTATTGATCAGAGAAAAACTCACAGCAAGTGCTCAAAGTGGCGGCCACGCGTGTCGTTGCACAGTTCACACCGGCGGAGGAATGACTGGCGCACCCTCTCGAAGATTCCTGGTGTTGTGTTAATTTTGTCTGCAGCAACACCGATTCTCGATACGAGATCTTCAGCCGAGTCCACAGGCGTCTGGTTAAAGATTTCATGTGCCCCCAGAAGAAAAAGTCCAGTGGATTGAGGTCCGGTGAGCGAGGAGGCCAAGCCACAGGTCCGCCACGTCCGATTCATCATGCGGGATATGTGGCATTCAAGAAGTGCCGGACCGTGCAGGAAAAGTGTGCGACGTCAGAGACGATGACTTGTTCATGCTCGATGCGTTTCGACTTTACTCTTTTCTTCCTCTCAGAGTGGAATGCGACCCTATGTTCCATGGTAATTGTTGCTCGTCTGAATGGGTACTATCACCCCTCTTATTTTGTAAAAACAATTTAGACTCACCCTATATATATATATATATAGAGAGAGAGAGAGAGAGAGGGAGAGAGGGAGAGAGAGAGAGGGAGAGAGGGAGAGAGATAGATAGATAGAGATATATAGATATATGAAGTAGAAGTGATTAGTCTGATCACTTTTCAATCAACATTTAACCAATTCAACCTGAGCAACGCCAGGCGATTGTATTATATGTAACTAGTACAATCTATACAACTAGTTATATATATATATATATATATATATATATATATATATAACTAGTTGTATAGATTGTACTACTTATATATATAACTAGTATTATCACCCGGCGTTGCTCGGGTTGAATTGGTTAAATGTTGATTGAAAAGTGATCAGACTAATCACTTCTATTTCATAGAAAATGCAAACATCATTTAAGTGTAAATTTTTTTAACATCGTTTTAACTTTTTCATAGTTTCTACAATTTACTTCGGACGCAAATATGTATACATGATATATCCATCCATATAATCCATTTCAAGTTCATCGCACTCTTGCCGTAAAACAAACTACAAAAGTTTTTTCTAAGATTACTACTACAGAAATCGATTTTGAGTTTTCGAGTGATTACGAATGCCCCTTAAGTTCATTTTCAGTAAAAATGACGATCTTGAAGCGTATAGTCTTGCAATCAGTTTTCCTATCAATATTTATTTGTGGCACTCTTGCACCATGTATTCGGTGTTTTCGAATTTCATCATCGTGAGAGGACTGGGAAATTACATTGCTACGGCATTCGGGATTAATTTATTTTGAAGCAACACATTTGTTTTTGAAAATCCTATTCAGCGGCACGTGGAAGAACACGGAGCTTGTTTTAAAAATAAATGTCATTAGTGTAGACAAAGCAATCTCAATCGATTACAATTTTTACAAAATCACTGCTTTCAACGAATATTTCACAGGTACCTAAGTTACATACGAACAGTTTCCACTTCACATGTAAGCAACCTCGACCTTCTGTCACTAAGATAAAAAAAAATTCTGTTTTCAACAGTCCTAGTGTAAATACTTCCTTACTGTGATATTATTCCAAGATCAGTAGTCTTATTTAAAATTCGCTTTCCTCCAACAGAAATTCAGTTTTATATCAAATCCTTATGGTACTTTTTCAATTTTGAGAGATTCACTTTCTATATGGAAACCACATACCTATTAAGAATGATAGATGCAGTTACTTGACTATGGAGTACAGCTTTCAATAATACCCAAGAAACATGAAAAACAAATGTAAATTTAATTGATTTTAATCGTCTCGTAATGAAAATCTGATAAAATTTAGAAATGCCTTTTAACTACAATGTATGGCTGGCTACCCGTTTTGATTTAACGCAACCCCCTATCTTATTTTACAATGATTTAATTTTAGCCTTTTACCGATTATTTTAAAATAAGAAGTTGCATATCTGATTTAAAAAGGTTTTATTACGTGCATTTTATTTGTTTTCATGAAACAGAATTCTACAAACCATTACGTATTTAACCAAAGACTAAATGAAAATTGGTCGAAATATACATATACCACCAAGAAATTACCCTTGTCTAGTGATATTTTGCAGAAAATAAAAATAATTCAATAAAATTTAACACCTGAATAATATATCTGTAATATGAAAAGTACTGGAACATAAATACAAACAGAAACGAAACTCTGGTCATTGAAAAATGTAGAATTCTGAAAAACGAAAGATATGAGCAAACGTGTCGAATTTCGACTTCTTGAGAATATTCTGAAATAGAGAAATTCGAAAAAAGATGTTTGAAAAATATTAATAGACAATAATGAATTATTTACAAAATGAACACAAATTTACAAAACCTAGAAGTGCTCAAATATGACTGCAACATTTCGCTGTCTTAGCTCAAATACACAAACACAGAATCCTAAATCTAATTCATGAAATAAAATATTAATTCTGGAGTTTCCAGATACCGAATTGCAAAATTACGCTTTTATGCTCAATGAGTTTTTCGCTTGGGCTTTTCGTGTTCCATTACGAAATGCAAGTTGCGTAAAATTAAGTATTTTTAGTATCCATTTTTCATCAATCAGCTATTGATAAATTATTTATATTATGAAAATAAATAAAAAATCAGTTCAAACATAATTATAATTTTACATTGTTTAAATATAATGTTTGGAAATTTTTTTTTCGAGCAATACTGGTAAAACAATTTTATTCGAAAATGTGTTTTTCGACGAATATTGGTAAAACAAAGTGAGCTGCTTACCGCAATCGTTTTATACTCAATGTTATTTTATGGCAATTTTAAATTGTTTTTAGACCTCTCTGCACAACTAGGTTAAAGAGAACGGGAGTTAATATGTAGCCTACGTTGTCCGCAGGGTTCCAAAGTATAAGTGTACCAAATTTGGTGTGATTTGGTAAAATGGTGTAGATTTGTATAAAGAACATATACACACATCCATTTATATATACTATATAGATTGTATATAGTTCAGACAAAAAGACAGACGTCAACTCTGCTTTACATATGGAGATTTTGGGATGGACCATTTTTTATCCTGGT